>JANPWX010000008.1:5795097-6043981 GCA_024734555.1 Trochalopteron elliotii
CCATCCATCCGAGTCGAGGGAAGGGGGGGGGGGGCGTGGCCACTGCAGGCACCCGAGGCAGGGCGGTGCCGTGCCTCCTGGGGGGTGTTTTGGCTCTTCGGTGACATCAGCCGAAACCTCGATCTCGGGAGAGGACGAGGCAGAGGGGTTCAAGGAAATGTCAGAGGGGAATTCTCACTGGAACTGGGCGAAAACTTGGCTTGGGTTTGTGGGGCAGGTTGGGAAGGAGGCAGAGAGGCTGTCCCCATGTGGTCAGCGCCATGTTTCCGAGGGGCTGGCACGGGATGGTACCGCATCCCCCTGGCGCCCCCGTCCCTGCGGGGCCGGGCTCAGCCATGCAGGTGGCCCCGGTGGGGTTGGCCCGTGCTGAACTGCATCGCGGCTGCGGCAGCAGCGAAACAGGGCTCTCCGCCCGCCCGCCATGCCCTGCAGGGGAGCGGAGCTGCCCCGGCATGGGGCTCCAGGGGGTGCGGGGCCGTCCCGGCTTGGGAGCGCAGGAGGTGGGCAGAGGAGACCGCGTCTCCCCCTTGCAGCTTTGTGGAGATGGAGTTCGGAAACTGCGAGAGGCGCGGGGCGGCCCCGGCTCGGGAGCCGCTCCTGCTTCGGCCCTGGGCGGGGAAGCAGCCTTCCTGTGCCGCAGAGCAGGGATGGGGGGCTTGGGTCAGGGCTGCGTGGCTTCTCCACGCCCACCGTCATGGTCTGCGGCTGCTGCGTGGTGCCCAAACCGCTCTGTGCCGCTGCCGCTGCTCACAGAAATGAGCGGGGAGCGGCCACTCCGTCTGCGTGGCTTGGCTGGGAGCTACGAGCTGCTCCCAGAGCAGTCAAAGCCAGGCGAGGAATGCTCCCCTCACCCGTGCGGCGCAGGGGCATGCAGGAGAGAGGCTTGTCGGTGCCGCTGGTCGGAGAAAGCCATGCGGCGCTGTTCGCCCTGCCTGCACCTCTCAGCACGGCTTTCAAAGGCAAGTGGAGAATGCTTTACTTGCCCGTGCCGTGCCCCGTCGGGGAGTAGGGTCACTCCAGCCCGAAACCGCGCAGGGGGTGTGAGGGTCTGCGTCATGCCCGCTCGCCCCACGGCGACCGAGCGGGACCCAGCCGCTCCGGAGAAGCAGCCACGTGGCGCCCAACTCGCTCAGTGCCGCTGCCCCTGTGCCTGGAGCCGAGAGAGAGGTGCTCCTCTCGTCCGCGTCACAGGTTTGCGTGGCATGGGAACCTCCCCTGCCCCTCCGGGCTGGGACTGCCACTGCCTGCGCTGCTTGCAGAACTCAGGGTTCGCTCGCACTGCCGTGAGCTGCACCTCCCTTGCCTCCGGGGGGGTGAGGGGCTGTCTGGGGAGGGAAAATCACAGTGGCACGCGTCCGCTGGTGCTGGCTCCCGCCCGCCGCTTCCAGCCTGCAACCAGCGCTGGCTGAGATGGAACGGTCCCTCCCTGCCTCCGCCACCAGGGTTCTGGGCGCCTGCCTCCTCCTCGGACTGAAGCAGCCCTTGGAGCCTGGCAGGCACCGGGCGGAAGTCAGAGAGATCCCGACTCCCCACCTTTTCACAACAAACACAAACAACACGACAAACTGGGGTTTTTTCCAACACAGGGGAAGCTCGGGATGGGTTTTCCACTGCTGCCTGGCCATGGTAACAGTGGAGACTCCGGGAAGAGAGGCCAATCTCTTCCGGGGAAGAGGGGACAAACTCCTGCTCAGAGCTGGGGTCCAGAGAGATCGGTTTTTCTGTCCCCCCCGTGTCGGTTTGCCGGTTCTCCATGCATGGGGGATGGGACTGACTTCTCTCTGTCTCTAGCAGTTCATTTGTATTAGAAAAGAAGGGAGCGGAGCTCTGGGACAGAGCAGCTTTTTTGTGAGACTGGTCTTTCTGGTTTTTCTCCTGATGCTTTAGGATTGCTAGCATTTGGAGAGGGTAATTAGTATACTTTGCAACTTTAAAATTTCCTTTTTAGGCCAGATTGTTAAATTTTTCACTCACTGCATTCCAGAACTGAGTGTCCACATAAATGCACATTGGTCTCAGGGAGAAAATCGAAAAGCAGTTTAATAAATTTTTTCAAGTCAGTCACAGAAAATTTAACTTTTGATTTTAACAAATCTGCACAGATCTTAAAAAAAATGTTCCTCTGCTCTGCAGAAAAATTCGCACCCATTCTGCAGGGTTTTACAATACCATGAAAGTAAGAAAAATAAAAGGTTACAGCTGCACCACCACTCCTAAGCCACGTGTAGTGTGGAGGGAGTGGCCGTGCCTGCCGCGGGCCAACAGGTGGCGCTGTAGAACAAAGAAGCAAATGCGCAAAATTCGCAGCACCCCAGAGCCACCAGGTCTTTGCAGAGGGACAGAGACAGAGAGGAAGGAAAATGGCCACCCAGACAGTTTTTTAACCAAGGGAATTGCAAATTTGCAAGTTCCACCACAACTGCAGTCTATTTCCCAAAATCCTTTCCTCCCTCAGGAGAAAGAGACCATGGGCCTGAAGCCCTGTTCACTTAGGAACAACTAAAAAGCATTTGGGGGGTAGAGAAGAAACTCATGGTGCTGTAAGATCCAATCCTTTTGAAAGGACTTTCCCGGTGCTGTGGAAAGCTACCCTTTCTTCTGCTGGAGATGGTGGCCAATAGCAACAGGACAGCCAAAGAGCAATTTCCCTCTGAATCCTCTGTGGGTTTTTCAGAGTTCTCTGTGTCATAGAGCTTGCCTTCAGCAGAGCTCACACTGGCTGCTCTGCTCCCACGCATCGCTGGGCACCCCTGGAGCTACTTGTCCTCTCTGGGGCGTACCGCTCTTCTGGGGTCCTTTGCTGAGCTGAAGTGGTGGTGCCAGACGTGGTGGTGCCAGACGTTGTGGTGCCATCTGTCGCCGTTTCTTTCGGGGGGGGGGGGGGGCTAATGCCAGCTAGCAGGAGTCCCCTAGACCACAGAAACCGTTCGTGTGGGTCCGTCAGCTCAGCTAGCTGTTCGTGGGTTCAGGCTTGGAAGAAGGAAGTGTGCTATCTCTTGGGTTAATAAGGATGTTTATTCAGTGCAGCCATGTGAGAAAGAGGCTTTGCCAGAGCCCCTTCTCAGCATGGGGGAAGCATGGAGAGAGAGAGAGCGTCTGGGCCTGGTGTGTCCTTTTTCCCAGGGCAGCCTGGGCGGGGAAACACTGACCCAATGGGGAAGGGAAGGGCGAGGGGTTACATCAGGAGGAATCCACTGGGGTCATCAGGGGTAGGGGAGTGAAAGGGGCATACCAAGTACAGGCCAAATACAAATTCAAGACCTAAAATTTGCGTTGCTACACTTATGGTACAGAAAAAGTAAGAGTTATACGTTGGCCACCTGTAGATGAACAGTATATTGTACATTTTCTGTATTTTCTATGAAAGATTTATAGGATAACTGAAATTTTTAGGGGCACACAGGAGCATGAAAAATGCCCATTTTCCATCTTTACTACATTGTCATCTTGCAACATTTATTGAGCAAGTCTTTGGATACTGAAGAGCCATTTAAAAAAATATGTGTAGCTGATGACTCCATTGTTGTTGGACATTAGAGCTCGTAATCACCCTCTTGGGAAAATGCCCAAGGAAAAATCCCTTTGACTCTTCCTGCTGTGCAATTACTGTATTATGAAATAGTACAAAAGCAGCTACGGAATCATATCAGTCATTACCATCCACCAACCTTGAAAGTTTGTCTATTATAACTTTACGTGTCCTTGGGCTTGGCTGTACTGAACTGATGGCTTCCCTAGGGCTTCTGTTTCCCTGATTAGTGCCTAGCTGTGTCAGTGGGGTGCCCTATCTGGCACGTGTGGGTGAAACTCGGGAGCACCCACCCTCCAAAGTGTGTGCAGGCAGTTTGGATGGCTCGCACCTCCCAGGGACACACTTAGAGTGACCCCGTTCTGCCAACACATCTCTAAAGGACATACGGCGTGGCCCACACCATCCATCTCCCACTGCTGGGATGATTCCATGCATGGCATTTGGCTTTGGAGGGGTGCTCTGCTCTGAGCCCAGGGGGATCTATGCCTTCCTTTTAATACAGAATGTACACATGCGAAGAAAGCAGTTTTAACAGACCTATCCACAAAGCCACAGGAAAGGTCAAGGAGGTCTATTCTGTAGTAATAACAACAGTTCATGGGAGTAATCCTCTTGCAGAGAAGATCCAGAAGGGCTTTGACAAAGAAGCTGCAGTCTGAAATATGGAATAGGCAGATATTTGGGAAGAGAAGAGAGGAGGAAAGGAAGCACACCAGACTTAAGGAGTGGAGATACATGCTGTAAGAGTGGTCAAACACCTTGCGTATCTGCAGAATTCCAAACTTCCCTTGACCAGATCCTTAGACAGCCTTAAAAAGTCATGTGGAGGGTGGAAGTCCTTTTTCGTGGGAGAGTGTGCCTCAGTCTATCTGTGGAACAGCAGCTACCAAAGTGTCTTCATCAGCTCTTCCAGAGAGGTGTAAGGGAGCTGGAAGGAATTCCCAGTGAGTTATGAGGGTTCAACTTTTTTTCCACCTTGAATATCGAGGGAAGGTCTGTGTCAATAGTCTCTGTTAGAAAACCTACTCCTCTATGGAGTAGGAGCAGCATGTCAGGGAATCAATTTCTGCATCACCTTATGTTATGAATGAGTTGAATCTAGGTGAGGCATCCTGCAAGAGGTCTGCAGCATGGAGTTAAGAGGCAGTGACTCTGCAAGGGTCCTGCCTCAAATCTCACATAAGCGATTGTGTCGTTCAGACTGGCATACGGTTTAAAAAAGATTTAAAAAAACCCACATTGGCGACTTGCTTGAGGACTGACAGCCTTTTAAAACCATTTTTTCTTTAAGAAAAAAAATCTGCATATTGAGAACAGGGGTTTATGCTGACCTTGTTATCTTTTTTCACTCTATTGCAGGATGAGACTGCAGAAAAAAATAGTGTCTCTTTATTATGTGCTCCTTGTCTGTTGTGACTCAGAGTGGGCTTTAATTTGAAAATAGGAGCTCTAGAGCTTCATTCCAAACTGGAAACGCTTCAGAGAATCTCTCAGACTGACTAGGATACAAAAGGAGGTAGTAACATAAGTATAACAAGATTGCCATGCCCTTCTGGAGCAGTAGCTGGAGGTTGAGATCTTTCAGCATCTGGAACACACAACCATGAGTGTTTAGCTACCAGAAGTCAGGACTGGGAGATCAGCCATCATCTCCTCTTCCACCACAACTTACTGTTGCCAGACTCACACTCACACTCTGAATTGCTGAATGTGAGTTTAGCTGTGTGATCATGGCTTGTTGTGATGCCATACGTATCTGAGCAGAGATGAATAATGAGATGAAAAAACATATTCCAAGTGCATGGCTCTTATTTTGGAGTGGAACGTGTAACGACTCATAATGTGAATGTCAGGACTGAAAGAGCCAAGGAGAGGAGCTGAGTAAATTAATTTTTGTTTGGCATCATTAGATGGTCTTTCAGACTCTCAGTGTTACTGAGGAATGCTTTATTTTTTTTCTTCCTTTAAGCATCAAGACAGACATGGTTTGTTCGTTTTCTGAGTTATCTGTCCTTCCCTGGAAATAGCCTCTAGTATGGAAGTACATCTGGAAAGATCTTGAGGGATCTCTTTCTGTGACAAAGTCCTCTCTTTTAGAATAGTACCAATTTGTACTGGCCACAATAAGAAAAAATAATAATTTCGTTTGTGTAATTTGTCAGTGTTGTGAGTAAAATACCCCAGCGTTACTGCAAAGGGACTAACCTTTTTATAAATGTTCTCTTTTGTGTTTGCTTTTTGATTTGTTCTCTCAATGGATGGGTAAATCCACGAAGTGCTGCTGACTGTAGAACTTCTCCGAAGGTCAAGTAGTGCCTTTGCAAGGCCAGTGCTGCTTGCTTGCACTTAAAAAGACATTTTTATTCTTGACAAGGAAGTGTTTCTATAGTTTATAAAATGTTTTCTGGCTTTACTGCTCTGTGTGAAACTGTGATGGCCCCCAATGGGACTTTGCAACAGCAGGAGCTTCCAATATAGATTTGGCGCAGCAGTCGGGACTATAAAAGGTCTTGGTTTGGGAACTGCCAGCAGGCCTTGTCTTGCCACATGCTAAAGCAGAAGCTGCAAAACACCACAGGCTTTAAATACCTCCAACTTTCCAAGTCCTTTTGGCCCACCAGCTGAACAGCTGGTATTTTATGTTTGGATGTTTTTCCCCAGGATTTTGCACATCTCTGCCTTGGGCAGCACAGAGGTAACAGTGCACACAGGCCCTGTGGTGAGTGAGTACGTGGGCAGGCCTCCAGCTGTGCTCCTGTTCTCCCATTCCTCCTCCAGCACCTTCGTTGTGGCTCTGGGCTAACAGTGTGATGGGTGGGAGAAGTCTAGGGAAGGTGTTTGCACCTCCTGGGAAGTTTAGCAAAGGCAGTCCTGTGTTAGAAGAGAGTATTTGGTCTCACACAGACGCACTTGGGCCAGGCCACTGCGAGGTGTGCTATGCTTTTAGGAGAGACTGGTTTTGTCTGTGTGTTTAGAAGGATGCAAGGGGGAAGGGTGCAAGCAGGCTGCTTTCCCTTTGTAGGCTGGTTAAAAAGTAACTCAGAGGGGAAGTGCTCTTGGTATGTTTGCAGCCTATAAGAAGGAAGGGCCTTTCAATAGCTCATGCAGGGAGGTCCAGCGTGGGCTGAAGGGGTTTCTCAGTAGCTGATGTAGCCCTTCAGCACCTGGCAGTAAGGGGGCTGCTGGGTGAAGTTTCCTTGGTTATTCTGGCCATCAGGAGAGGCCTGACGATAATAGTAATAATAGACATGTCTTTATGTATATCCTGGCCTGTCTGTGGAGAACACCTCAAGTTCTGAGGCCATGTTGTATAAATAACTTGCCTGCCTGATGCTGTGGGGCATGAGTCCTATTAGGTGGGCAGGGTCTGGGGAGCAAAATGGAGTAAAAGTGTCTTCTCTTAATGGCCCTTGTCCACAGACCATATTATCTTTGCGTATATAATAGGAATCTGTTCCCAGATGTTCTTTACCAAACACCAAAAAGGTCTTTTGGTGAAGGTACTGTGTTTTTGTAGTCTTGTGTTGCCACACATACATGGGCTACTTTTCAAATCTACTTCTTTACCAAAAAAGAAAAGTGCAAGTGAATATAACATGTTTAATATTTACCTAGATTAGAGATACTAAGTTCTAACACTTTGCAAGTGTGAATCATTGAAAACTTGTATAGGTGAGGTACAGAATATTTCTAGGATGTTCCAGTTGGGAGAATCTGTGCAATCTAACCCATTGTCAGTATAATACCTTCACTATACAGCCAAAGTTGATTAAGTAAGTTTGTCAAGATTTGTTTAACTTCCTATGTCAGTAGACTTCTTGAAAATTGAATACTAAATTGGGAAATAATACAGATTTAATAAAATGAAACCATCAAGTGCTGACATGTGTTGCAGATTGCCTCTGTCTTCTTACAAGGGTGCTTTGGAATTGCAGAAAGGTTAGGAAAAGATTTCTGAACAATTGACCTCTTCTGTTGCAGACAGAAAGTCATCACAAATTCAGTGAACTTCTGCTGGCTTTACAGTTTATTTATTGATCCTAAAAGATAATAATGTTTTATATACATGTATGAATGGATATGTTTAATGTGGCTGTCTTAGTGGCTCTGCTTTGTAGCAATGGTCTGAAAGAAAATATAAGCCCTCCCATAATTGAGTGATAGAAAGAAAGGTAAAAGCTATTCAGTAAGTACTGATGTGTTGGAGACAAAATTTTATAAATTCTTTTTTCTGTATCAGATCTGTTCATGATGGCCAAATGTGGCAGTCTCCTTCTAGTACCTTTTCTGTGATGTGCTAGTTATGTTTCTTTTCAAAGTCTAATCAAGAAAAAGTCTTTCTTCATCCTGAGTAACTTGTAGTTATATTTAATTAACGATTCATTAGATTATTTATAGCATAAATTTATGTGCTTATATTTTCTGTAAGTTTATGTATATTTTTAAATGCGCTGCACTTTCCACCAGCTATGTTAGCCTAGGAAGTATAATATGAAGCAAAGGCCTCTGGGATGTGTTAAGAGATGGAAGTATTTGTTTATCAGGCCTTAAAAAATATATAACTGCACTTTTTATTATATTATTATACAAGCAGTGTGAGCTATAGCATATGAAGAAAGGCTTGTAGAAGCTCTCAGGAAGATTTACTGGAGCATTATTAGTGAACCAGTGAGTGATCTGGCATTTTGTCATCTTAAAGGTTTTTCCTAATACTGTAAAACTGGTTTATGTGGGGTGTCAGGAAAGAGTGGACTGCCAAGTGTTAGTGCTTTTTTTATAGCTTGTGATGTACAAGGAGAAATTGATGGACTGGTAATTTGTACGCTCAAACTTGTAATGATGTGGTAATGTTTTATTTACAATTTTTTAATCTTAGCCAATTTCTCTCATGAAATAGGTAGTTAGGACTACTTTTTTCTGACATTTAGTAGCATATAAAGTTATCTTACAATTGGCTAATAGAACATAAGCTCTCAAATGTTATGTTTATTACCTCTATATTGTTAATTCTGAAGTCTTTATCAAATTATTTATTTTTCATAGGGGAAGTATAATGTAGACTCTATGAGTAGAGTTGTTTTCCATATAAAGAGTCATAGGACACAGATGTTGTGTATTGGAACACAGCTCGAGGAGAGACCTGAATCAGTAAGTCTGTAGTAAATACTCCACCACAGATCAAGAAGAACTGAAGCCACATTAAGTAAGTAAATTGGCAGCTAGGAAATATTAGCTGTGCCCCATCACAGTAACAATGTACTTCAGCAACTTCTCAATCTATGTGAGCTCAAAGACTTGCCATGCAGTTGTTCTCCTTCATGCTGCTGGTCTGTACGTCCCTGGCTTTTAAAGATCAATTTGTTTTTCTCTCTTGTCTATGGGAATGCTTCTGTCAGTTCTTTAAATGCTAAGCAAAGGTGTCTTCATATTAGCTGCATCAGACGGACTGAAACTTTTCTACATATCCCCTAGCATGCTCTTTTCTTTCCCTGTCTTACACATTTGAGGTTGATATTCCTTACATTAGTTCCTTATACTTACTGTGATTTCTTTTTACCCTTAATATCTCTTTCTACTTACATCTGATTTTGTGCCTCAGATTTCTGGTTTGTACATCAGGCTCACACTATTGTTTTATGCTCTAGTATTTGTAGTCTTAGGTTCTGGTTTCTGATCTTCTTTCTTATGGTTTATGTTAGTAAAAAACTCAATGATATGACAACTTAGCTAAGGTGGCATCCATTGCTGTAGCCCTAGCTGATTACTCCTTTGTCCCTCAGACTCTTGAGAAGATCAGTGTTTTGATCCCATGCTTAGTTAAAAGCAGTCTCTGCAAGCTGAATCCCTTACCTACACAGTGGTGTGTAAACCTGGCACTGTGATCTGGCTCACTTACAGCTGGGACCAGTTTCTGTGTCTGACTCTCCAGCATCCCCAGCACCAGCTGGCAGCAGCAACATTGCTCTGGGGGCAGCAGGGGGCTTCTGGCCATCCCTTCTGGGATGGGATGTGGGAACAGTGCTGCAGTGGGGAGGGATGAGAAGGTGCCAAGTGTGGAGCCCACAAGTGTTAGGAGATGAGCCCACAGCTGCTGTCCTGGGCAGAATGCATCTTGTTTCCTTCTTTTTGGAGCTCAACACTATCAGTTTGAGTAAGAACAGAATTAGTACTCATTCAGAAATGTGAAATTCATGATAAATTACCTGTTTGTACCGCTTGTTTGTTTGTTTTTGTTGTTCTATACTGGGATGGATATTCAGAAAATAATGCTTTTCTGAGAGATAATTGTGCTGTCCAAAATGCAAATTTTAGTGGATCTGTGTTTTTTTTCTATTGTGCTCAGCTCACTGTGTCTTGATGTACTACAACAGCTTCCTGTACTTAAGGTGGTGTAAGCCCTTAGCAAGCTCATGACTTGCTATGCTAAAATGAATGAATAAATAGAAATCATAGCTACTGGGCTAGTTCCTTTCTTATACAGAATTTCAAAAATAATCACTGTCTGATACAAGCTGTGGTCTATTCTATAGTTGCTGTTGCTTCTCTCTCTAGTAATTCACCATTTCTTCTCTGATAGACTGTATGTAATACTTGGAAAAAAAAAAGTAGGAAGGAAGAGTTTTAAATAATGAACTGGTGTTCTCTTTGTTATTCCACAGTGAATTCTAGTAGTAATCATTATTTCTGTTTTTTTTTTAAAAAGGAATTTAGAAGAATTGATAGAAACTTCTTGCTGTTTATTCAGTGTAGTGGGATGGATGATTTGATCTATCTAATAGGCAAAAAACCCCACCAAACAAAAATGTCAGCATCACTGTTTGAGTAATGCAGTAATGGAAGTCAGAGGTTCTGGGCTGGTTTGGGTTTTTTGTTTGTTTTCTGTGTGGCCATTGCTATGATGTCAAAATAAAATATTAGTTAGTACACATATTTTAGTAAAGGGGCAAAATTACTTTTTAATTTTATTAAAATGTTACAGCAGTGTGCTTTAAATTTTAGAATCTGAGAGATTAACACCATTAGATTAATACCTGGTTACAGTAATTGGATATTGGTAACAGCGTTGTTAGCAGAGAGATCCTATTAACTTGTTTACGGAGCTGCCTTACATGGCTAATCCAATTTGGAGCTTAGCATTAATTATAGCAATGCAGAGATGAATGGATATTGGGTGCAGCATCTTCCTGCAGGAAAGGCAGATCTGGTGGCATAATACTGGCCAAGTTGCATGGATAGCTGAGAAACATCTGAGTTTGGTAAGAGCATTCCCAGAGAAAGCTGATCTTGAGTGATGATTGTTCCTGGAGATCAGGATTGTCTGTATTTCTGGAAAGGAGCAGGCTCTACAGGGTGCCCTTTTTCCTTGCCACAGGGTGAAAGAAGGGGTGGTTATAATTTACACCTGTGAGAATGCAATGCAGTGGTTTGTTTGCACAACTTCATTCTGTGTTTGCATATAGTGTGCTCTGGGTGTTTAGTTATCTAATGGGCAGAAATGTGTGCTGACTCACAACAATGGCTTGCCATTGGCATGTGTGAATATAATAGTTCAGCTGAATTTGAGGACAGGAGGAAGGAAAGAAGCAGCTCAGTCTGTCATATTTGACACTTGCATATAGAATTTGTTTGACCTTCTAAGATTGCTAAGCTGGCCAACATAAGTGAAATCGGTACTTGTATTTATTTTTTGGGGATAAAAATATGGTTCTTTTTCTTGCTTAGTCATTTTTTGTCAGAGCCATTTTCTAGATGAAAATTTACAGCAAACTGATTATGCATTGAAATATTTTGCTCACATATTATGTGAGATAAGATATAAAAATATTGCAATATTGTTTTTCCTGTAATTTTAGATGATCAAAAATATGGTAGTAATTAAAACGGTTTTTCTATCTTCTCTGTGGTTTTCAGCGAGGAAAAGAATCTTAGCTAAATGCTAAATGTAAGGATTTCTGTAGCAGAATTTACCAGCTCGTGGAATGGTAGAGCTCTTCATATGCAGTGTGCTTATATCATATACATGAAGTTGATAGTCAGGTGAAGTGCCGGTGTTACAACCTTTCTATTTTCTCCTTTTTTTTTGACTCTGCTCCCCAAATTTGGCCTTCCACTCGAGTCTTCCACAAAGATGTTTCTGTTGAAACCAAGTGCTCCCTTTCTTCTCTTGTACTTTTCCTGCAGCATTCCCTTATATTTCGTATTTCAGAGGTGACAGAATTGGGTATTCATAGAAAACATACACAGGATTCACCAGGCAAGAAATTTAAATTTCACAAGGTGAAATTATAACACTTTTGAAGTCAGTGACAAAACTCACTTCAAGTATAGCAAGACCTAGATTTTATCCTCAATTTTTTAGGCCCAAATAAGCGCTTCAGTCATGAGATTGCCCACTTTGGATTTCACAGTGAAGAAAAACCTGACAAACAGAGAAATAATGGCTGTTCCAGAAAAAAAGAGTACGCAGTTAGATAACATTGAATTAAAAACGGTGTTGTATATTCCTACCTGCTTGTCAAGGTCATGGTATGCTTTCAGCTTCTAGACTGGTACTGATATATTGCAGACCTGTGCAGAGCTATGCCACCTACTTTACATTGCAAAACGTAAAAGGCAGGGCAAAAATGGTGCCATCATGTCCTCTACATGTAGTGCTAATATGGAGTGACCAGATTATTGGAATTAAAATCAGTTTCTGGCCTTCTGTATTCAGACAAGCAAGTTTAATGATTTTATGTAAATGTTGAGTATATCAGAAATGCAGGTTTTAGTCAGTGACTCAGAGGACGTGCTTTCTTTCTCCTTTTTTCCCCCGCTTCTTCCCCCAAGACTGTTAAGCAAATGGAACAGACTATCAAGTATCCATGCACATTTCAACCCACCCATGCCAAGCTCTCGAAGCGTGGAAGCACAGGCAGAGTTTATTGAAATTTATTCAAGAAATCCCCAGACTAAAAAAATAAATAGATAAATATACAACATTAATTAAACTGTTCTTCTCTCCATTAATATCAGTGGAAGTGTGTGTTTATAGACATGGGAAACACCCCCTGCCACTGCAATAATGATTCGTTTGTATTCAGGACTCACAATGATGTTTCAGCTGATTAATCTCTTCAAGTGTCCTTTTTGGAGGGCTGAAATATTTGTCAGAATTCTTCAAAGTCTGAATGACTCTGATTTGCAAACCTCATAAAACTTTAGTTTATTAAATTGAACCTGTCAATATTACTTAGTTCATGCTCTCCTGTTCTCAGTTTTAGACTTGTCTGTGAACTGGAGAAATAATGTGATTTAAAATGAGATTGTGATGTATGATTTAGTGGTGGGGGCAAGTTGATCTCTACCCAGGATAGAGGCAGCAAATAGCAGTATTTCCCTGCAGGCTTCCTCTCAGGTAACTGGGGAAGCTTGTTTGATGCCAGATTTCCTGTGAAATCCTAACCACAACTGAGAGATTCTCCAGTCTTTTACTAGTATGCATAACACCCTTCTAGGTCTAAAGGTCAGTATTTCTCCTTTTTTCCCATTACATCCTGATTGCAAATTTTGTGAAAATTCTGGAATCAATCCTTCTTCATTTTAAATGTCATGAGAAATGCATCCATCTAGACAGAAACAGTCATTGGAACTCTTCATTGTAAGGTGTGTTGATGAAGATATATCATCATCCTTCCAGAGGCAGTGTCTGGTCCTATGACCAATGGCAGCCACATTTTCACAGGAGAACTTGACATAACTGAATAGCCAGTTCAAATATTTTGGCATGCTCCTTGTTGTGCCCCTAAAGATGTTTGTCTTGTGTGTAGGTGAAATGAAGCACACAGAAGAAGTAATTTTCCAGGAAGTCAGTGTTGCAGAAATTTCCTAATAATTATGGGAATTTGTACTACAACTTGGATTCCTGAGTTTCCTTGTAATTCAGTTGAATTCCAGTTGGACTTAACAGCTATGTTGTAACTGCATTTCTGTGCTGGACCTGCTATGAGGAAATTTAGGGTTTTGACCATAAACTTGTCAATTGGGACTGTTCAGTGCTGTGAATCAACTTGGTGGTTTTCCAAAGGAAGGCTTATAGCCGTCTACAACACAAAATATGATCTCATTGTCCTTTAGCTTGGAAAGGCAGAAGAAAAAATCTTTTTTTAAGGCTCCAAAAATCTTAAAAAAAACCATACACCCCCACTCCCCAACACTCAAACCAAATCAAGACACTCTCTCATAAGAGGAAGAGCCTTGTATCTGTAAGAATGCATCTCCACTATTTTAATGGCACAATTATTTCAAACCAAGACTTGTTGCAAAAATCCTGGATGCTTTTGAGAAATTCATTCTCCCTGATTTTAGGGAGACAAATAGCTTTGCATTTGGCTCATCTAGAGGTTGGCAGACTCTTTGCATCTCTCCTCTTTAGTCTGGGTCTCATGCTGGAGCTTCTGTCATGCCGATGAGCTTTTCTGTGTTAGTGGTCAGTCTCAAATATTGCTAAAAGAGTTGCATGGCCTTTGGCTACAGTTTCTCTTTAGTTTTGGTGATCATCACATAGATAAAATATAAGAGCAAATTTTTCTATTGCATTGGATTAAACTTTATACCTGATGGACATAATGTGCTGAGGTCACAAGTTGCATTGCAAATGTGCTCAGTAATTATGGTCAGCAGAAGAAATATGGCAAAAGGGCTGTTTAGTTTTCATTTTGAAAAATTTAGCTAAGGGTAGCTTAATAAATATTAAGAGATACTGAGGAAGATGTCTGGCATTGGGGTGTCTGCTTCAGATTTATATCTTGGTTTCAGCTCCTAGCAGAGGGAATGGATACCTTCCCTTGTTGGTCAGTCACATTTGTTCTTTCAGTATTCAGGTGTGTTTCTAGGGGTTTTGCCCTACAGATGTGGTTAATAGGCTATTTCTGTGTGATAGAAGTTACAGTAAAATCTGTGCTGTTTCAGAAGGCTTCCTGTAAAGACCCTCCTCAACTAGAAATGTTTTTCTGTATGCTAGGAATAGACATGGAAAGGTGGAAATAATTATTTAAAAGGAAACAATAAAAGAGAGCGGCTATACCATTCTCATTTGTATTTTGCCATTGATTTTTTTAACTGTTTGGGGGTTTTTTTATTTATTTTCTGTCCTTTTGTTCAAATATCTGTAGTTTTTTGGGAAAGAGATAGCCCTTTTATTTTGCCAACACACGCTGGCTTAGCATTGCTGTGGTCTTACTCCAGAACTGTGGATTCTGGGATAATAGTGGCAACAAATAATAGCAATGCTGAGAGTTGGTCCAGATGTTTATCCTGAGGTTAAAATCATATCAACAATGCAACCAGACATGATTTGTTTTGTCTTCTTCCTCCTAAAGCAATGACATATTATTACAAGTCAGAATGGTGAGCAAAGGATGTTCTTAGCTACTCTCTTAACCCGTTCAGCAGCCTTCTCATCCTTATAGCTTCATCTTACAAACTGGGATCATGCTTTGTTTCATAAAGCATCTCATGAATCTAAAATGATAGCCTTTTCTAGGCAGTCTTCATATCTGAATTCATGAGATGTAGCAGATTTGGGTTTGTTTTTGTTTTTTTTCCCTCGAGATATTGGAAGTATTCATTAGAAAGCTTGTTGCAGAGTTCTGTAGCTCATTTCATGTACAAATTTCAGGAGTTTAGACGAAGAAAAAAAATCCCTCTAAACTATCATTGCCCATTTACAAAACACAACTGATTTGAAATGTTTGTCCAGAGACAAACATGGCTGGCAGCAAGATAAGGCTTAATTACTATTCCTGCAATTCACTGGCTGTTTATATTTTGCAAGGAAAATGCCAGTCCTCCTTGCATAAACCATCAGCAGAACAGAATGCAGTCACAATGTTGCTTTGCTCCTCCACTCCTACCACTGCCCTGGGAAGTGGGTGCTACACAGAAAATCATCTTTCATGAATATCCCACTCCTCAAAGGTGGTGATGCCCTCCTGGATGGTGGTGAGTGGTAACAACATCCATGTGACAGCAGTTTGCTGAGGATTGCTGGCATGGTGCAGTTCCTGAGGCACTTGATGTCATCGCCTGCAGGAGAGGTCTAAGATGCACGAGGGATGAAATCCTTTCTCACTAATTTTAGCAGTGGCATATTTTTTTCTTGTGTTTCTGTTTTGTAGGCTGTAGGTTATGAGAGTGAAAACAAGTGAAGTGTTTAAAGGAGCACCTAGCTGTCAGAACAGTATCTTCCCTACCAAAATATCCTTGGTTTACTCTCATATGTAAATGACAGGTTTAGCAGGCCTCCCACCTGCTAAAAAAAGCAGCTTTAAAACTGAAGTGAATAAAAATGGTACTCTATTGAAATATTTATACAGCTTTTTCTGCTTTTGCCCATTATATCTTGTTGTTAAATACTTAGAATGATCTGAAACGTATTTAAGCTGACAAGAAACAACCACCCCTGCAGTGTTGTGAGAAATACAGGTACTGTAATTTGGTACACAGGAAGTGCACTACACACTATGCATCTTGAAGTTGGGACTGTTTAAAAACTGCAAACCCACATGTTTTTTCCTGAGGTACACTGTCTTGCAGTAGTAAAGTAAGTCCTGTAGCAGGAAACACTTAAAAGCATGTTTTTTTTTTCTTTTCATTGGAGGGATTAAATAAAGAAAGGAAAAAGATTGGTAAAGCATTAATACCATGTGATAATGGCTACAGAACTCCCCGGAATTATTTCTGTGTAGAGTGAAATAATTTAGGTTTTACAAAATCATAGTTTCCAATCCAGGTTTAAAGAAAAGCACAAATCCCTAACCTCTAGGAAGTTATTGTTATTATTATATAGTTCCAGTGAAACTATAGAGCTTTAGCACTGCTGTAGTCTGGTCAATAAATGATTTTTTTCAATTGCTTTGGACCTCAAAGAACAGTCTGGTTTACAAGTGACAAATAAGAGGGAGATGTGTTAGATGGGTCATAGCTGAATTCACCGGTTGTTGAGACAACAACAAAAATAAGAAAGTCTTGCGGAACAGGTGGATTCTTTGGGACTGGGGTCTTTGTATACACATGCTACTTCCTTTTCTCTCATTGAATTTTCTTTGCTGTGATAAGCATCTTTTAGGTCTGAACTAAAGTATTTGCCACTGTGAAAAGAGAAATTTCTTAAAGAACTAAGTCTAGTTCCCATGTGTTCTTATTTCAACTGCTATCAACTATTGCTTGAAGTGTTGTATCCAGCAGCTGGTTGGTGATCATCAGTTTGGGTTTAAGGTCCTGTGTCTTCACCTTTCAGACGAATTCATAGGCAGTTGATGTTCCTTAGGAAATCTTGTTCCAGATTCTCTTTTTGGGTTAACATGTCTCCTGTTTGAAGAGGGGAAAAGATACCAGAATAGAGAACAGAGCAGTCGGGGTTTCAGGTAGTGTTCCAAACCTTGCTTGTATGGGTTGTTTGTGGAGCCTTTGCACGGGTGTGTAGAGAGCTCAGAATGGCTGTGCTCCCCTGGGGAATGTGGGATTGCTGCAGCAGCAGTGGGTCTTGGCTGGAGGCTGACTTGTGTCCCTCAAACAGCCATATGCCTCTCTCCTTTACAATACCCTGAATCCCACTGTAACCAGGAAGCTTGTGTAGTGCAGGATTGTTTCATCAGGTCTGTATCCCATGCAGGAATGGTCTCCCCAAACTTAAGTTCTACTGGCTTTTTATTCCTGGGCAGGAACAGATACAGGGATAGTGGTGCATGCAGAGCAATAACACTGTATTAGAAAGTGCAGTGCTCCAAATGAGTGGAAAACAAGCTCTGGTGCTAGATCTGAACTTTTTTTGTTTCATCTGCCTAGGCTCATAGAGTAAGCAAGGATCATTATGGCCTGAGTAAATATCCAGCACAATTGTCATTTCATGATAAACAGTGAAGGTTTTTTGGATGCATGGAAATCCTTTTCTTGAATATATTCTCTCTAAGGTTTTGGTGTTTTAAAATTTTGTGATAGTTTGTAAGCACTTCACGTCCAGATCCGGTTTTGGAAATCTTCTTGCAATTTCTCCCAAAAGAAAAATGGATGTGATAAAGGCATGATCCGTTTGACTTTTTTCAGTTCCTTTTGGCTATCCTTGTATTTGCTATTGTCAGGAGAAATGGAAAGTATCCAGCAGTATATGTCTGTGTGTGTGATTTCCAGATAATCTCTTGTCCTCACCATGACATCTGTAACCCTGGAGCTGCAGGCTGTATGTCACCAATTCCGCTCTTTTCACAGCTGGCCATACGCAACAGGCATGTCTGTTAAGCAGGTTTTTCTCTCAGCTGCCTGGGTTCCCTGATGTAGAAAGCAGGACAGGAAAACATCAAGAGGTCACCAAAGCACAAAAGAGGGTTGCTTGAGTTGGACACCCATGGCCAGCCCTAAGGAGGGAATTGTGGGGTAAGCACAGGTGAGTTTGGATCGGTGATAGGAAGCTCTTTAATCAGTGGCTCTCCTACATCCTTGGTCAGCATAAGTGAGGTCTGAAAGCTGGATCCTTTGGGTTGGTTCAGACAGACTGCAAACTGGGATGAGGGTGTCAGAAATGGTTTAATTTACAGTGTTTATTTACAAAGCTGTTTTCAATTAAAAAAACCTAATAAGATAAAATCTCATATTAATTATCATTTTTTTATGTTGGAAAAAGTCACATTTATTAGCAGTTCTAGTAACTGAAATGTCCTATTCAGTTTCAAGCAAGGAGGAATATTTATTTTTTTCTTTTCTTGCCTTTTTTCCTCACTACAGCAATAGATGCAAAAAAGAGTTCCAGACTGACCTAGAATCACACCCATAAAATGCTTTAAAGTATTTTTCACTTATGCCATCAAAGCAAATAAATATATTTCTTCATCTCTAGCTAGTTCCACGTTTCACAATGAGTCCTTGAGTACCTTTGTATAAGCTTTGACTTTTGTGCTTTAGTGTAGCAGAATTTCTTAGGGAAGGTGGACATGATCTGTATTTGGACTGTGATTGAATCACCCAGACTGGGCCCCAGAGTTAAGGCCTGTAGGAGCTGTGGCGCAGCTGGTATTTCAGCTGCCAAGTCTGTGGCGCAGTAAGAAATTGCACCTTAAGGTGTTAACAAGGAGCAGAGGGTTTTTCTAGTAGACAATAAGTATAGCACTTGGTGGGGACACAGTGTCTGCCTTAAGAGTTTATTCAACAATGTGTGTTTGCATTTTTCCCTGTGCTGTGTGCCAATGGAAGAACACCTGTGAATGTAAACTATGCAGAGATGTATATAACCTGCCATTTTAGCCAGAATAAACGGAAAACGTAGCACTGACCATACTGGTTATATCTGCGTTTTTGCTCTTGCCAACTTCTCTCTTATTTTGGGGTTCCCTCCGCTTTCACTTTAGTGTTCCCACTGAGAAGAAATAGAAGTTTGTTGTTTATCACATGTAATGGTTTGCAGTCAGTTATGCTGGAAGAATATTTTAAAGACAAATGAACTGTTCAGCTGGGAGAAGACTGCTGAAAGGAAGATCTTGAGAGCATTCTGACTTATCTTCTCCCTTTTGTTCCTTGTGCACTTCTCTTTATGTCATAGAGTTGTTTATTTCAATGTTAAGAATAACTATAAATTTTAATCTAATTTTTTTAATATAGATACCTTTTAAAATTGATCTGCAAAGCACAGTGTTGAATGGTGAAGAGCAGGGAGAAGAGGAGCTGAGAGGCTTGAGACTATTCCTTGGTCTTTTTTTGTAATCTGTTGTAAATAGCTTAATCTCAACACTTTTAGCTTCGGAATGTTAAAATGGGGATAACCTTCTCACACTTTATGGGAGGTAACAAATGGAATTTCTTTGTATGTCCAGAGTGTTTCAAAATTCCTATAAATTACGTGTTATAAAAATGCAAGGTATTCTTCCTTGACAGAAATTTAAGTAGGAGAGTAGCATTAAAATTTAGCTCTCTAACTTTTTCCTTTATAAAGAGCAGCTTTCCCTGTGGAGATCTTATTCATCCTTCCTATTCATGCTTTGTGCTGGAGCACTTCCAGTTCTGTAAAACATTTCTCATGAGAATGATCTTGGTGAAGCTGTTACCTGACTTGCGTTGGTTGGCATATAGTTAGGAATTTAGGTGCTGCTTCACTTAGAGACAGCATAAATGCAGTGAGACCTCCTGTAATATTTCATGTATTTTCCCCTTCCTATTTTGTGTCTCAAGGGTCAGCACACCAGTTTGGCAGAGAGTATTTAATCGATGTACAAACAGGTTAAGGCTTCTTGTGTTTAATTTTACTTTTATTCTTTCACCTTAAAGTAGTAGTTTGTAGGGAAATAGATGACCTTATAAACTTTTGTTGAGTAAATTCATTATTATATATTCACTTATAAAGTGATCTGGGGACATGCAGGGGTCATTCTGGTGTAATGTAGAATTTGAAATCAAATTTCATTCATTTGTCTGTGATCCCAAGGAATGATACAGCCTTGCTTTAGAGTAGTATTTTTACTTCATTTTATCACCTTTTTAGGGGACACAAACAGCATACCTTCCACTTAGGGCAGTCATCCTGTGAAAGTGGATGACTGTAGCCCAGTAGACAAAGCCCTGTCTCCAGGAAGAGGCCAGCTGGTCTCTTGTTGCATCTCCCCTCCACAGAGATGGGGTGAATGACATGGACCCTGGGTTCTTCCTTTTCTTCGAGAATCAAGGCCCCTTTTTTCTTCTTTCCGTGCCCTTGAACTTTTTTCAGTGTTTCCAAGGCACTTGTTCCATGTCAAGAGAAAACGCACTGTGGGACTGGTTTAGACTTTTTATTGACCAACAGTGAATAAAACAGATGGTTTGAACTACTTTTGTTAGGGGAAAGTTTAGCCTGCAGTCCTTCACCTGCTACCAGAAAGGTATTATTGCAAAGTTGCATCCTTGTTTCTGTCCTACTGTGTTCGTGCCGCTCGACTTTGCACTTAATTAGCTTTTGGGAGCTTGTGTCAGGTGTGTGCTGAGCTACTCATGGGAAGTGCAATGGCATATAATTTATGAATCCCTACTGGCCTTATGCAGTAACAGCACCCTTCAGTTCAGGGTAGCCAGTGTGGAAGTACCTACAGTCCTGTGCAATAAGAAAATGTCTTGCAATATGGTATGATTTTTGTAATGCCTTTTATAAAACTAGGGCACTTTTAGATGCTTCTGGGCAGATGTTTTCTTAAAATCCTGTGTATGAGACTTAGCGAGACAACTAAAATCTGAGTGGATCTTCTGTACATAGATCCTTAGTCATTCTGTATGAGGAAGTAGTATGCCTGTATGCCCATACAAACTGTGGGTGCACTCTGAGAAAGCAGCATCACAGGCACCCATCCAAGCATTAGGTTTGTGGCTGCTAAAATCAGCTGCTGAATCTCAAACATAGTTAGCATGAAGAATTTGGCCCTCATAGGGTCTACCACCCTCACATAGAGTGGCACTTGTAAAAAAGTTGAAGCAACAAAGTGAATTTTGATTTAAGGTTGTGGACTGATGGAGGCTCATTTACAGCTCATCAAGAGTTTTGTGTCATCTGTACTAGTCTTTGATTATGAGTTAAGCACTGAATATGATACAGATGAAAATGCCTTTATCCCTAGCTTAGCCAGGTGTGCCTCATGCAAAATTGCTGCATTTTGAACCATATGGTAATTCACATTAATCTTAAAACACATAATTATAAAAATTCTGGAAATGAAACATTAAAAAAAAATTGGAAAACATCACAGTAAAACAGGTTTTAAAACTAAAGATGAGCTTCTTATCAATTACAGACCATGACTGAAAGGAAATACTGTGTACTGTTTGAGATCAACTGTTCCATTAAAAATGCTGAAGCCTACTTCATACTGTGTGATAAAACATCTCAAACTTCAAACTTGTTAGTAGTATACCTGCTTTAAGCAAAACCAGTTTTATCTGCTGAAAAAATGTGGCAGATATTGTGAAGCGGGGATAGATTTCTATACCTCCTTACTTTGGGCAACTTGTCAGACTGGGAGCTCTGTTTTCCAAGTAATAAAATCCTTTCCTAACCACTATTTTTGATAGTCTTTTAGCACCTTAGGGCCTTTAAATCTTGCCAGGTAACTTGTTTGAAGCAAGCATGAATGTTTCACAGCTGGATGTGTAAGCATCCGGTCCATCCTCAAGTACTTGGAAAAAAAATGTTGTGGGACATTGCTTTTTGAGCAGAACACCTGCCTTCACTTGAGTTTGTGCATTTGAAGAGTCAGCACTGGCAAGCTTTCTTTTTTTCAGAATCTCAGTCTATCAAAGGAAATAGAAGAGTTTCACTGTGGGAAGGAGATTTCCTGCTGCTATCCCCTAAAAATGCACTTTCTGACTTCTGTAGCTTCAGTGAGAAACAGCTACAAGAATGCTAGCAACTGAGTGAGTGGTAAATATCCTTGCTCCTGAACATGAATTAGAGTCTGAAGAAAGTTTCAGTAATATCTTAAATATGCTGTAGCTGAATGTTCTCCACTTTTTACCCTTCTTATATACTTATAGGCATTCTCACAATCCTGTTTTTGTTAAATGTCTTTATTATACCTAGTGGTAATTTTGTCCCTCAATTACTTGCCAGTAGGAAACCTGCATCTCCAAAATTATCAGCAAAGGCTGTATAGTAAAAGTAGAAAACCCAACATGTAGGTTTCCCTTTTATTTTGTAGAAGTATTTACGATGGGCATATGACATGAAGAGAGAGTTTTAACTCCATTCTATGCAACTTTAATTATCAGTCCTTTCTGATGTGATAGATTAATTTTGGTATAGTTCAAGTTGTTTGTATAGCCTTTATTGCCAGTATGTAGTATTCTTGTCTGTGTGGGCAGGCAGTATGGGCTGTAATGGGATTATGGACTTTCCATTGTAAAATAATTGTTAATTCTCTGTATGGGTGCACAAAGCAGAAAGAAACTCAGCCGGGTTAAGCCAACATGCTCGTGTATCAAACCCTGTGGTCTTCACCTGCCTGACTCTTTCTAGTGTTCATTTACATAATTAAGTCAGAGCAAAATCTGACTTTCACTCACAATCAATTTGAACATTAATTGTACATGAATGCAATCTTCTAATTATTTCTTTTGTGACTGGAGCGGTTAGCTTGTAAGGCATAAATGAAGAGTGATTAGAAAATTAAACAAAATGGGGCATATGCTGGTAGAGGAAATTGTAAAATAGGTATTTCTCTTGCCAAGCTTTACTCTTCTTTGGTTCATGAGGTTAATGACTATATGCTAGAGATTTGCTTCAGGTTACCAAATTACAGGCAGAAGTCTTGAGTTGAAGGAAGGGTCAGAAGAGGAATCCTCTTCAAGCAAAAATGCTCTTTTATTTCAATCAATGCCAGAGGAGACATCTTTGCTCAGTGGTTGGAATATATTATCCTTTTCAAAAGGCCAGTTGAAAGAGATTCAATAGGTAAGCTAATTTTAAATCAAAAGCTGTGTGATAATACATTAAACTCTCCTTGTCTGACACTATCCACCCAAGAGACATTAAAATACACAGGCTTGGGCTGACCCAATATAAGGAATGTGATCTAACTGCAGGAGTTGAAAGGAAGGAGAACACCAGTGTGTGCCCGAGGGCAAGATCATCAGGGAGAGCTGTGAAGAAACTGAACTTTTGAGCCTATATGAAGTCCCATAAAGCAATAACAGATGTATTTCAAATAAAGATGCACTTAAAAGGAGCACCATGAGTATGCATGCCCTCATATTTCTAAAATCAGCCTTCCTCAGTGCTTTCCTTACAGATTGAAATAAATTTCTTTGTGTTAACTTTTTTTCCTCTGGCCCTTCGTAAGGGAAGGGGTGTGTACCATGTGAGATGTTTGCGGCCATCCCATGTGTACCATTGGGAATTGGTCTTGAAGGCAAATTGCTTGTTGTTTCTCACTTTTCAGGCAGATCTTACTGCCTGACAGAGTTTCAGTGTTTGTGGACCATGCATGGTAGGCTGTGTTTGCTTTCTCTGGATGCAACCTGCACTGTTTGTGTCTCAAACACAACCAGTGCCTGCCAGTTAAATAAAACACACTGTGTAAAAGCATCTCGTCTTGCAAAACTGATCAGTCTAGTTGGCTTAAAAGTAAAGAAGCCATATAAAAACCATATAGATCTGCTGAAGTTTCACCTCTGGTTCTCACTGGCTTCACTTGAATCCACAACTCAAAGAAGCATCTTAGTGTAAAAAGGGACCTAGGAGGTAAAAGGGATGTGAAATATGCTTTATTTTAAAACATATAATATTCTCTCCTTGTTTCCTGAAAATAAACTAGATTTTTCTCCTGTATTTTAGCTGAATTTCACATTACCCATATGAGGAATGCGCTTGTATTTTTTTAATCTTGCCTTTCTAGCGTCCAGATGGAGAGGTGGGAAGGGCAGCTGTGAAGAGGAGGTTAATGTACTGCTGTTGCTCTGAAGGGAGGATCAAGGACATGTTTAGGAAGTAGAAGGCAGATGAATTATGGAATTCTATGTCTGCTTCATTTTGTTAAGCTACAATTTGTATCTGCCCTTGGACACATTGTTTCTCATTCTTTGCCAGTTGTTCCTAAGGCAGGAATAAATATGTAGGGACTTCTTCCCTGGAGGTGTGTCAGGTAAATAGGAAATCTCTTTTGAGACATTTCTTTCTATATTATTTTTAAAATGGCAGCTGTCTTGTTTTCTGCCTGGTTTTGATGATTATCTCTGCAGCTCAAGCTCAGGCACATTTGAAAAGCAGAACAGTAATCTCAAATTTAATGCTGGCATTGCAGAACACACAGTATGTTTGTGGCTCGGTAGTGCTACCTCTCAAATCTCCGACACAGCTTTTTTTTCTATGGACCTGACTTGCCTTTCTATGAAAGATGAAACAATGAAGCTATTACAGGAGTGGATGACCTATGAAACAGTTTCCACAAAACAGCATCTAAGAAAAATTGCTAGCACAAGCAGTGCTTAATGCAATCAACTGGATTGTTTTAACTTTTGAAAACATATCTCTTATTAATTCCTTTAGCACACTGCATGTTGTTTCTGCATCTATTTACATAGTATAAAACCAAGAAACTCTTTATTCCTAAAAGCAGTCATTAGACTTGCTGTTGTCTTAGTTTGAGCAATAATTAGTAGTCATAATCAAATGTTTAATTACGGCATATACCCAGCTTCTTCTTGTCATCTGGCAAGAACTACGATGAAATCCTGTCCAAGGTGCAGTACTTTTCTAAAGATATATAGCATGTAAAATTAAGTGCTATTATATAGCATTAATCAAAATGTCACCAGTTCATGAAATGGACTTCTGTCAGGGAGCATATATTGGTGTTCTGGCTGATAATGGCCTTGCTAATTGATGACAGACTACCATGTCTGTAATAATAAAAAGTTTTCTCCTGCTCTTTTGATATTTTCCTATTGATGCGTATCATTTTTTGAACAGGATGAAACAGTTCTATCATAACATATAATATCTTTGTTCTGTAAATGCAGAGTATGTTAATATGCAGAAGGAAAATGTTATACTGTGCTGTGTAGGCAAGATAATATAAATAGCTTTGTATGGAGTTTATTCTTGAGTAACGGAATCGTTTATCAAGTCTACTCTTCCCCTCCTTTGTTTTGAAAGAGGCTTGTTGGAGAAACATACATAAGGTATAGTTCACTTAAAACTGAGTCTCTGACTTCAGGAGTTCACAAAGTTTAGTTTCAGGTCAATAAACCGATCTATTGCTAAAATGACCATTTTGCAAATCACAAATAACAGATTACAGTAATGGCTTCTTGGCAGTGAATCTCCCTTGAAAGAATTATTCATTTGAATCCTTTAGCTACCTTGTTCTCAGTTTAGAATTACCCACTTTGCAAGTGGACCCTTTTTTATCAGTGAAATAATTGTAAGAAGTCCTTTGAATTGTTTGTTTCTGAAACTATAATTCAATATGCTTAACCACAAGGTATTTAATAGAGTTTTTTCCTAGTAGGCTCTACTGCTTGTAATACGAGTACTAGATTTCTTGGTAGATTTTAAGAAAGCGAGTGTACTCATTTTGCAAAGCCAATAACTAGCTAGTGTACAATATATGGAACTTCACATTTATATACTCACACTTTGTATATTTGCAGCATGCAAGTAGAAAAATTTCCATCCCTGTTGAACACTCCAAGATGGTTACAAGAGGTTAAGATATAAACTATTAATGTATTTCATCCATTTTAAAGAGAAGGCAAAGGGTAATCCCTGGGAATTCTTGTCCAAAAAACTTGTGTTGCCTTTGAAGGCTGTTCCAGCAATGGGTAGAACACAGTGGAATACACTGCTGTTGCTTCCTGTGAAAATGTGGACCAGCTCAGAAATTTCAATCTGCTCAAACACTTTGCTCTCTGCTCTTGGGTTGAAAAAGTCCCTGAAGTACATCAGCCAGTTCTTGCCAAAATCTGGTCTCATTTTAGAGTATCAAAAATACTCCTCTTAATACTGAAAAATGATAGCAAAAAGTATTTTGATGTTGAATACTCTTGAATACAGATGTGTTGTGCCTCACTACATATGTTACAACGTGTGAAGATAGGGCACAGTGAACTGAAGTTTCGCAGTAGGTGAAAAATTCAAGGACCCATAACTATTTTGAATAAATATCTCTGAAATACTGGGCAGTTTTTCTGTCTGCCTACCTCTTTGTTATATTTCCTACCAGTGTGGTATTATGAAGCTGTCTGAAAGCCATCAAAAATTTTAGGATGTCATCTAGTAAACTAATCTAAAGAGGTCAGGTTTTCTGCAAGTTTTCCTTCTCTTCAGAGCTCTTTGAAGTAATCTTAAATGCTTTGGGAAATTGTCCCTTTGAAATAGCAAATACCAACATTTCCTGTGTACTATGTTGGACATTAGACCCGTATCTTGAATCATTACATTGAACCTCTGGCAAGTATCTTTTTTAATCTAATGGTACCTTCGTTTCTAACTCCAAAATTGGAAAGGGCCTTGTCATAATGGTCCAATAAATCTCATGCCCCGCAGGAAGTGTAGGCTGTCTATGGCAGGTGGAAGTCAGTAGAGTATCATGGTCACCTAGCCTTGTAATGTCCATTACTTTATTGATATTAATAATGCATATTTGAATTCAAGAGTAATTTGTAAACTCTTCAAATTCTAGTGGTACTGCATTGCTTGTTCTTGCGTGATGGAAGTTCTCCTCTGAGCCTGAAAAAAATCTTCTGTGAAATAAGGTCCTACTAAACTAATGTATTCCTGATGGGGAAGGGAGTGGAGTGTTTTTTATTGAGCCTTTTCTGGTGTAAAATGACATAGACAAATATTTGAACTTCTCTTGTTGCAATTAGAGGTTCTGGTAGCATTTATTCCAGTCTTAGTTGTTTTGATGATTGTTTTGGGCGGGGTGTATATATATATATATATATATATATATATATATATATAAAATAATCTTTTTTTTCATCTTGGTACATAAGGAACAGACACCCAAAATTATGCATTGTTATTATGGTATGTTGCCTATGGTCAGCAAGAGATACTGTTTTTATGATTCCCTGAAGGTATCAGCATGAGGACAAAAAATATTTTCTACAGCTGCTGCAGAAAGTGGTTCATGCTACCATTTCTAGTAGTACACAGAGACATGCATATATTTATGTGTAGTCATAACTTGAGTGAAATTCCACCATAAGGGTGCAGGAAATGTAATGCTGGAAACATTATTCACATCCAGCAGACAAAGACTCTGGGTAGTTCAAGAGACTACTGAGCATTCTCTCTGTCCAAACTAAAACTCCCTGATCTCCTGTTATAGTAAGAACTATCCTCATCAGCATTTTTGGTATGTACCAAATTTCAATGTGAAAACTTAATCTTCTGTAGGAGTACTGTGGCCAAAAAGTGCCTGTGCATTTGGGGAATATTCATCTTCTTTAACACCAAGATTCTCATGTGATAATGCTATATAAATGGAAGGCTGCTACTGCTCATGAAAGAAAATAGTTTAGAAGGCTTGGGTATAAAACCCAGCAGATTAATTTTAATTTTTTTTTAATTACAAAGTAGAAAGCTTATGAAAGGAATTTGGTGTAAATGTGTAGATTTCAAAGACAACATTCTTTTCCAGTAAGCTATTTCTAAAATTCATTTAATAACTCCATCAAATTTTACTAGCAAAAGAAATGGGCATTGAGTAATGTCAGTATTAAGAAGCTCCTGGAAAGTAAGCATGGAACTGACTTCACTCGGAGCAGCAGAGAAGAGGCTTGGAGGGCTTTAGGAAGACTGGGGGATAGAATGTTACTTCTGGGAAAGGAGCCCTGACACACTTAGCAGTGCTTGAGTTTTAGTGCCTTGGGGACTTGACTGCTGTTCTGGCTTTGCTTTAGACTTGCCAGGTAATCAGTTGTTGGATGGTGGGACATGTAGGCAGTTCAGGAAAAAGGGATCAGGATGATCTCTCATGTGAGTGTTCAATCATTAAATTGCATTCCTTCCTCTACTTTGTAAATCTTGATTTGTTTTCACCATGCTGCTACACCTTCTAGCTCTTTATTCAGTGTGCTGCCTGGATCACTTTTTTTCTTGGTAGGTGCACAGTCAACCTCACTTCTAGGAAAACAGCAAGAATGAACCAAGAGCTTTCCTTTCCTCACTGATATCCAAACATTTGGCTATTGTTCATGCAAGAGGAGTAAGGAGAGCATCACTGCTGCCTTTCCCAGACTTCGTGTTTCATTATGAAACAATAAGAATGAACATTGCATAGTTTTGGGCAAACAGGGAATAGGTGGATGCCTTTCCAGGAGGCAGCTGTGCCTCCTGTGCACATTTCAGACTGTGACAATTGTAATTCAAATGACACAATGACTGTCATTTGAGAGTGCCTCACATGGTGGAACCTGCAGTGGGACAAGGGTTGACACCATTTTTGGTGTCTCTCTCGGTGATATTTTGGCAGTTATGTGATCAATCTGATGACTTCAGACCATTTCTTGTTCAGCTTGTAGTGCCAGTCATGAAATCGGCCCCTTTCCAGGGTAGGGTACCCTGAATGCTGTTTGTGCTCTGTGCATGCAGTTTTTGGAAATTCAGATAAAAGATGTGCACGTCTTTTATTGGATTTGTTCCCTTATTCCCAAAGGATGCAATGCATAGCCCTGCAGTTTGTTTTGCTTTCTCTTTGCTGTATCCTGCAGCTACTGATGAATGTTCAGCTCATTGCTGGTTGTAAGAATGTGGAAGAAATTGCCTTTACACGAAATGCATTGTTTCACAGTGCAAGAATAAAATCCACAATGAGAAAGCACTGAAACTTTGTGTCTCTCTTCAAGTAAGGATTATGTACAGAGGGAAGGACTCAGGTGAGTGGTTAGAAAAAGGAATTAATGGTAAACACAAGCAAGTTATACAAAAGCTCTTCAGGAAGGAACATGAAGAAGTTTCACACCAGGAGTGAATTGTGGTGTTTCATCTCTGGGTGAACAGGTCTCCAAAGACAAATTAAGACATTAAGTCCATGGTCACTTTAAAAGAAGTGGAAGATGAATGGCTGACTTGCAGTCCTTTTACTTTAAAATATTCAAACCCTTTTTTTTTTTTTGAAGAACAGTGTCAGTGGGAGAAACCAGGAGTACCTTAGCCAAGCCTATAAAATAGCCAGGTGGTTACAGTGGGAAGTATAGCTTCAACTCTGTCCAATCAAAAGGGAAGAACTTGACTTTCTTATCCTGTCCCAGCCCACAAACTGTTGGCAGTGGGAAATAGCACCAATTTCATCTGTGACAGATTTGATACTAAACCTCAAACATTAAAATGGGAATATGCTTTCAGTTGGCAGCTGATTTGAGAAGTGAAGTTTTTTTTGACAAATAACCTAAGTGACAAAAGGCACTCATTTTCACTAAGTTTCACAGTCATCAGTGAAGGAGAGTAGACACTCTTAGCTGCTGCAGTGTCCCCTTTTGTCCAGGATATGAAGCTAGGTACTCATCAAATTAATCCTCTGTGATGTTATCCCTCAAAAAGAAAGCCTGTGAGGGATCTGCATGCTTCACCATTCTTTAAATTTGATTTGGAGGATGTCCTGGGTTGCAGTATAAGATATGCACAAAGTATTCTGTCACCACCTTCATGAACTGTTGAAACCAATTGTTGAAGCAGTGTTCTTCCAGATTTCCCCCTCCCTCTTCTGTTAAAGTGTCCTCTGTTAAGGTGTCCTCTGTTAAGGTGTCTTCTGTTAATGGCCTGCTGCATGACTCATAGGTAACTCCCTCCGGGAGTTTTCTCTCTTTAATGGGCCATCAAGGACCCCCTGCATGACTCATCATCCCACTGTGAGATGTTCTGCCCAGGGGGAGGAGCCAAGCATTCTCACCTGGATATAATCTGGGATTTGGGACAATATGGGGACCTAACCCACTGGATTCCCAGAGGATCAGAGCTACCAGACCTTTCTACGGGATCACTGCTTCCATCATCCTGCTCAGGTTGCATTCTGACTGTCAGTAGTTTTTTTTTGTATTATTGCATTTATTTTATTTTATCCTTTTTTTTCTTCTTCCTATTAAATTGTATTTCTGACTTGGAGCCTTTCACTCATTTTGCTTTCAAACCATGACAGAGGACTTCACTGGGACTTAGACACAGAGAGATGCAGCTCAGCCATTTTTTTTTTTAAGAGCCAGATCTCATCTGTCTACCCAGTTTGAACTGCTTTGACATGATTTGTGTGCATTAAATTGAGACCTCAAAAGCTTATGTGATGCAACAAAGTTCAGAAAGAGTTTCTCTTTTTAACTGGAATTTTGAGGGTAATATTTTTTCCTTTTCCTTGCTCTTAGCTAAACAGTGGTGATGCAATTCTAGTTATTCTCTAAAAGTATTTTTTTTTTCTGTAAGCACAAAGTATTGTTAAACCTTAGAAGAATAGAAAATTAGAAATTTCTTCCTCAACTGTGTGTGTGTCTTGTGCTGGATTGTTTTGAACCTTGTTTGTTTCTTAGTAGATCACTCCAAGACAATGGAGTACCTTTGTGCCAAAGATCAGCTGTTGTCTTTCCTGCTTAAAACATACGAACATTTTGACAGGACCTCTGTATCTGGATCAATAATGGACTATTAAGAAGATTAAAATATGGTCTAGATGTGGCAGCAACAGGTTGAGAATTGAAAATCTCTTTTCTTCTCCTGACTCTCTGGCTGGACAATTTACTTACTGTCTCATTGCCTTATTTCCATTACATCTAAAATGACTTTATTAGTGCTGTTGCAACAAGACTCACTATTAAGGTGAGTCCCAATGCTGTGCAGTGCATAGAGAAATAGTTTGCTGTTTAATACCCATCTTTAGAGCAGCCCAGACAGTGCAGCTTTTTGCCTGTAGTTAAACAAGGTACCACATCCAATACCAGGGGGTGGCATTCTCTATGTAGAAATTGCTGGCCTGCTCAGGGTAGGGTAGTATATTTCCCTATAGCACTGCATTGAAAATAAAATGTTGGATGGGATGTACAGGATATTAATAGGGATATAAACACCTTTCTCTCTCTTCCAAATCAGTGTATATGGCATTTCATTTCCAGAGAAAGGCACTTGTACTTTTAGAGGGTGCCAGTAGTAGCTTAGTGGAGCTCAGAGGATTTACAAACACTGAATATTTATTTGGCCATGTATTTTCTTCTGCCTAATCCTAATTAAATGAAAGGAAGTGGTTTGATTCTTTTTCCTCACTGAATGCTGACTGGTGCTGCAGAACCTATCTCTGATTTTATTGCTACTGGCCTTTTCTGCCAGCAACTCTTTTCCAGATAAATGCAGAGAATTTTTATTGACAGCTTATTTTAACAGATCTTATGATGAAGGATGTTTCTGTTGCAGAGGTAGAGAGCAGCTGTGAGATGGGTTTTACTGGCTATGATCCAATTTATCTAAGTTGTCTGTCTTGCTGTGATTCATCAAGTACTATAAAAAGTAGTTGTGAAATGGGCAGGGAAAAAAACCCAACAAACCTATTTCTGAGGTAAAAGGCACTTTATGTCATGGTGTCATGTATTAAAGCAGGCCAAAAAGAGAAGACTCACCCTGGTAGTATTGGTTCTCTTCTAGGTCAAGCTGTATGTGGTGAAGTTCCTCTCAAAAACAGCAGATGGATTGCTGCATTGAGCTCAGGTGTGCATTTTGGAAAAGGCTTGTAGTCTTAAAACCAAAGAAATCTTTCAGAGCACTTGTCACATCAAGGCAGTGGGGGGTTCACGTGTGTACTGTATCTTCCTGCCCAGAAAATGTCCCAGCACAAGTTTGGGCCAGGTACCCCATTTTACACACAGCCTAAGCATTCCCAGAGGGACTCAGACTCACCAGGTGTGTCTGACAGTAGGAGGTGTGCTCTCCCTTCCTGCCTTTTACCCTCCCCTCAGCTGCATGACAGGAAAGGGAGATGTTACTTAAAGGCACCTAGAGAAGAAGCATGGATTTCCATGATTCCCCGTAAGAGAGGGCTAGAAACTGACTCTTTTGGAAGCTCCAGCCTTTGTAAGTATGTGTATTTTGAGGATGTTGTGGTGTTACGGGCAAGAATAAACAGAAGAAAAGTGGGGAAGTAACAACAGTTTGACATACAGGTGGGTATGTAAAACTTCATGCAAATTTTATCTAAAGGTATGATTGTTATATCATGCTTACCTAATTTCTCAGAGATGGTTGAATTCTACATGGGTGGATGCTGCCAGTGTTTATGAACTGTGCATATTGCCTGATGACTCATTTCTCAGCGAGTTGAAACAGGTAAATTTTGTATTTTCAAAGGATGCAATCCAAGGCCTATTTATATCATGAAAGAATATGAACTTACGTGGGCTTCACTGCAACATCTAAAGAGTTAAATCTGGTCTTTGCTTTCTAGCTGGGGAATGTTGCTCTACTGAGGGGAAGATCCCAGATTAATGTTTAAATTAAAGGTGTTTGCAATAGCAGTAGGATGGACTACTTGAAATAACTTATTTCTAAAATCTGCAGAATTTTTAATGCTTCAAAAGTTAGAGTTACTCTTGTTATTTGACTTAATATTGTTTTGTTCATCTCCAAGTTTCAGTCTTTCTTAAATTTTTCAGTAATGCATCTTTCATTATTTTAGTCATTTTGGGTGTTTTCTTGTCATAAATAATCAGCTATGATTTTGTTTATTTTTAAAATTTATAGAGACTGTTCACCTGGAGATAGTACACTGTTTAAAGGTGCTTTTCTATATTTGATTATTTTCAGTTTGTTGTGGGCAAGCTAAAGCAGATAACAATGAATGTACTCAAATTATGAAATCACAGTAAAGGATTCTGATTAGAAACATGTATGAAATAATATACTGAGGACAAAGAGTGATAACAAGAGCCACTTCTATTTGTTGAAAATGATGAAGCTATTTCCATTATGGAGGCAGAAATTCTTCCTAAGTTGGTAGGTGGGACCTGACTTAGTGTCCTTGAAAGATTTGTAAACTGGGGAAAGAAGTAATTGTCCTTTTTAAATATTTGGAGAGATGACCCTGGAATTTGCAAGGGTTGTGAAGAAGTTGCTTAAGCATTGCTGTATGACTGATTAATCCTCCAATTAATAACATTCATACTGAAATGGCTTCTTATATTAGTAATGGCGCCAAATGACCTTGACATATTTATGCATAAAACAACTTACTATATATAGCAGTGATATTAAGCAGTTTTTGCAATTTGGAATTAAATAGCTTAAAGAGGCTTTAACCCTTCCTGACAATTAAGCATCACAGATATTCTAAAGCGTATTTTTCCACTTTCAGCAGTTATCTTTGAATTTATGTGTAAAGACAGCTTGTAACACAGAGTAGGCTTTTTTAAAAATATTCCTAGAATTCTCTGAGCTAGACTTAAATAAAGGTTTACCATGGGGGGAAAAAAAAGATGTTTCTAGTGTTTGTTGGGTCCTGAAAAATCCTGTATGATATATTGATTTCTGTAATTGTCATTGAGAAAAAGGTGTCATCTGAAAGTTTCCTGTATGTACAGAAAATGCATAGAAAGGTCTTTTTTTTAAGTGTATGGAAACAAAAATTTTTTTTAGGCACCCATATTTCATGGAAGAAAACTGCAATTAAAAAAATGTCCCTTAAAGTGTATTTTGAAATTTAGTAAGAGTATAGACAAGTTTTAAAGCCTCGTACTGAAAGCATTCATTATAAGAACAGTTTTGTTGGCTTGTTTCTTCTGTTGGTGCTGATGTTTGTACCCTATGTGACAAAATGCATAATGTAGGTATTAGCAGCAGAATCTGGAACTAAGCAAGTGGAAAACATTAAGAGAAGAAAAAAACCTTACAAAGTAGCACTTAGTGGAAGGGATAAATTGACAGTACTTTTATTTCTTAGTACTTGAATTTTGTTAGAAAAGTGCAGCTAGAGTGTAGCTAAGTATATCATAAATGGTAACATGTCAATGTGAAAGCTTTTCTTTTTCCTCTGGAGTGAGGATTTAAGTCACTCACAATATTCCTTCCACTCGCTTGACTATGAAATACTGCAGTTCTTCAAATTCAGATCCACAGTTCAGCCTGACTCCTGGAAAGAGGACTACACTGCTTATTAAATTAGGCTTCAATTCAGGGAGGTTATCCACATGGTTACAGGTTCTGTTTAGTTGCCCTCAGAGGATTCAATTCATGAGCTCAGCTTGCTTGGTTAGGATGACAAACCTCTGCTGTTCTGACTGATGAAACTATAGCATTTTTTAACACTCCAAAGTGTTGGTTTACTTTTGTTTCAAATGAAACTTTAATGGAGATGAAGCAGGGATAAATGAAGATTTCCTCCTGGTGCTGACTATCTTTTTGGAGAACTTGGAGATTCTGATCCATGTCAAACTTCCTCTTTCAGCATCCATCCCTGAAGTATCTGAAATGACTTACTTAGTCATCTTCCATTCAGAATATATATTAGACTTTGTGTTCCATCAAACATGTTCATATTTACTTTCATAAGTCCCAAATATTTTTCTTAAATTCTACAAAGTACACAGTCTTCTATTAAGTGAACTCTCAGGGTATTAACAGATTTTTTTCAGGCTAAGGGATTAGGAATTTACCAGTAGTAGATTTTGTTTGTTTGTCTGGTTGTTTAGTTATAGGAGCTTAAGACTGTTCAGACAAACTGCAGTAAATTTTTAAATTATTCTTAAGTAAATTTTTTCTTAATCCTCTTTTTCTGTTCCATATCCTTCATGTATCCTTTCATGGTAGTAGAAACCTTATGATGTTTTCCTCTGTATAGTCTGGGTTTTTACCTTAAAATTTCATTGTATCTTAATGCATAGTTGGACTGGCTTCATAAAAGGGAAAAATTATGCCTGGATCATTAATAGAGTCTTTCCCTCTCTCACCATTTTGGGAATGGCTTTTGGGGTTTTTGTTTTGCTTTTTAATTAAATGATATGTCCATTCATTCATGGTAAACTTAGAAAGGTACATGAACAGAATAGAAGTGTCAAATAACACTGCTGATAAGACATGAAAGAATAAATGCAAATGACAGGTAATCCTTTAAAATAAACCCTGACTGGTAAAAGCAAGCAAATCTTTGCTTCTCTGTGATGTCTCAAACTACAAGATAGTAGAGTAACTATATGGTATTGGTAAATAGAAACCCACAACCCAGCTGGGAGATGTAAAAAGACATGAGTTGGGATCTTGGGTATCTTTCAAAAGCTTGATTCTCTTCCTCCATTTCCCATCAGGAATTGTAAAGAAAAATATGTGGTTGCTCATAGAATTAAGTAGAATTTGTGTATTATTGTCACTGTACAAAAATGTGTTTTAGGCTCAAATTTTATTGCTGCTTTATATTACCTTGTTGTTCTTACTGTTTCCCATATTTTGGTACCTCTGAGAATATGAGAATACAAAAATACAACTCCTGTCACACACTGGAATTTCAGTCTGTGTATTTGCTCACAGTATTGCAAGAGGTGAGAATTCATTATTTTTAGCACAGGTTGGCATTGTCACAGGAAGAGGCATCATTAATATTCACTCGGATAAATAGTTGTGATCTTAAGTGATCTTTGCTAGGATTCAAATGTTTGTTTATTGTGTCACAGCAACATTTGACCATGGCAAATACATGGCCATGCTGAGAGGTTTCCGTGTTACCAGAGGAAAAGGCATAAATGTCACACACCTGCACTGCGGCTGCCAGTCTCAGGACGCTTTGCAGTCACACATTCACACAGAGCTTGTACAACCCATGCAAAAGCAGACAACGAAGGCAGAGGGTCTACAACAAAAAACATGTTTATTGTTTTTGGTACTTTTCTCATTCTTCTCTTCTGTATTCTTCAGAAAGTTAAACCTCCTGAGACTAAGCCCTAGGTTTGGTTTAGATCTTATGCGTGTGGTGAGAAGATGGGAACAATTCAAATGATTGATGCACTGGGTGAATAGCCAAATATGCATGTGTCAATTCCCCGTCTTCTGTGATGGTCTCTTTTGAATTATATTCAGGCTTCTTTCACCCAGGTTATCAGGAGCATGGGCCAGTGTAACAAGGAACTGTTACTTCTTCTCCCCAAGAGACTGTTTTGTCAAACCAGGAAAACATGTTGCCTGTTTTGTCTTAGGTTGCAACTACTTTCCCCACATAATTTTTGTTTTCGCTTCTGTTTGGTCAGTAATATGACCTTTACTGACAGAACAAGGAGCACAGAGTGTCCAATCTGTAAATGAGCCGTTCACATCCTCCCATCACTGGGAGGAAAATTCTGGCGCCTGATAATGGATAGATTTCCTCTTAAATACCCACCCTTGTCGGTTCGTGGAGGTGGACAGTGTGCTGAGTATTGGTCTCCTTCATTTCCCTAGGAACTAGTTCATAAAAGGCTTTGAAGACCAGCAGAGTAAGTCTGGGTTTGGGGAGTTGACTCTCTAGAACATGATTGTGGTGATCAGGTTCAAGCAGAGGAGAGATCAGTGCTGTGATTTTTCTCCCAATTTCATTTTCCTCTCTTGAGTAAATGTAGATGTTGCTTTGTTTTGTTTCTTTTTACCCTCAACAATGATGTTTTCCATACATAATCATGTCTTATCTGCCTCTAAAACCTTGGAGGACAGTTTAGGTCCCTTAGCCCCTGTGCTTTTTAGCAGTTACTGAGAGCATATTGGTCAATAGGAAATGATTGAAGTGGATTTCCCTCAGTGTGACAAGCTGCTTTGCCACCCACTTCTAGGAAAGGCAAAGTTTGATAGGAAGTGCAACAAAATAAAGATGTGCAAACAGGTTAACCATAACATCGTTTGTACCAAATACTTCCCACTAGTTATAAGGACACTTGTTTTGCCATTGAGATGCGTAAGAATGCAGTTTGTATGCAGATGGGTGGGCGGGACAGTTGGGACTGCAGAGAACAGAGCTCCTCTTCTGTAAAACATCTTGTTTATTATTATGGAGATATTCTAATCTGAGGGCATCTAGAGGTTGCTTTAGCCATGATGAAATGAGGAAAAAAGAAAAGATTTCTCTTTATTGAGAGTTTGGTTCTTCTGTTGTCTTTGGCCCTTGTTCTGAAAAATACAAAATGCTTGGCATATTTTTATTGGCCATTAAAACAGCATGTACCTAAGGTTAAGTATGCAATTAAGTCTCCTCTAATAAATGTGCCCTTTTTCAACACATCCTTTTACTCCCTGGAATCTAATATAAGCATGTATTTTCAAAAAGAATTGTAATAAATGGCCTTTAAGAGTTCAATAGATGAAATGCTGCTGCCTCCTCTGCTGTACTCAAAGCCATTAAACACAGTGTATTCAGAGAATTGCCAGCTACGTGGCTGTTTAGACCCTCAAAAGCAGAACCTGTTACTAGAGATTCTGTGTTGTTCATGCACTTTCTGCGAGACAAATGTACAAAGGAGATAATGGGCTGGATCTCTTGCTTTCAGGAAGGCCAGGAATCAGATTCCCTGCTGGGGTGAAAGACTGAGAAGTATATACTTATTTGCACAAGCAGCAGTGCCAGCTTAGGCTCTCTCTGTTGCAGTTTCTCTCCATCTCTAACCTGTTTGTAATGCAGCTTTTGCTGTAGTTTCCAGGTCTTGCAATGAAAATCCACCTTAATTTTATATCATCCCATCTCCAATATTGTTAAACTGTCTAACATCCTGGATATTTCCTGTCTAGTTTGCTACTAGGGTTGTGTTTTGTGACTCAGATTCTGCTGTTTTGCTCCAATTTGCAGCTGAATGAGACACCATATAATGACACCAGGATTTGCATTCAGTATGTGCTCTGTGAAGTCCCTGACACCTGATACATGTTGTGGGCAAGACTTGGTGTTCCTGTGGTTTGCTGATGCTCAAGTACCACTTTTTTACCTCTGATTTAATATTTTGTCTAATGCCTGTATGCTTTAACCACAGCATTTGCAGCTTGTTATTTATTAGGAGTGTTGCATGTGTCATTAGATAGTGACATGCTCCAAGGTGCTGTATGTCAAATTGCTTCTTTGATTATACATTTCGAAGTTAATTTTCCTGTATCTTCTCAGCTGTTTCCTTGGAACACCTCTGGAAGAGTCTTACTAAAAAATAGTCAGAATTTCTTTTTGAAGTTTTGGCTTTTACTTTGTTTTAGTTGGCTACCAGAGAAAGCAAAATGTAAATGGGTATTTCTGGAATCACTGGCATTGATGTGAGTTGGTCTTAAACAGAAGATGCACATACATATAAGTTCAGCTGCTTTTAATGCTGATTGATATTAGGGATCAATATCTAGGTTAGGCACTAAGTAGAACACTGCCCTAAAACAAATTGCACCAGAGACAAGGGCACCTTAGTTGTTTTATGAAAAGAAGAAAGTCTTTGAGCAAAAGCATGTAAGGTTAGTGTAGTTGATACCATTCCTGAACACTAATTATAGATAATTAGTCCCTTGAATATTTAGCTTTGAGGTAGTTAATGAAAAGGTCCTGTTGTTTTGCAAGGCAGGTAAAGAGTCTGAAGCAAATTGGGCATGTCCTCCTTGACTCTGTCTCTGAGAGCAGTGGAAAGGTCGTGTTCTGATTACTAATCCAAACAGCAATCCTTGCAGGCAAAGGGTCTAGACTCTGACTTGTTTCTTTTGAAAAAATTCATCTTTGGAGCTGATGCCACATGACTGGAGATAGCAGAGCACTAGATCTTAAAGATAGATAAGACCATGCTGTGCTCTTGCGTGAGGTTATGGTTCCCTAGCTGCACTCAATTCATTATAGCCCGGAGAAAGGGAAAGCAGTGTGACAGAGCATGGCATCTTTCTAAACAGCTACATCAGTAGAAACCCCCTGCAGAATTTTAAGTCATTCATCATCTTCCCACCCTCATCCCTCCTTGCTGTGCTGATAAAATACTTTGCATCCATTATTAAAACACATCTTTCTGTATTAGAATGGCCCTGCAGCCAAAGCTGTTCTCTGCTTTGTTATGTGAGGCCAGAAACGATACAAACTTCTAATTTAATGTGTTTTCTGACAGTGACGTTGTTAGACTGCTCTTGGCAACTAACTTTCTTATTTCCATTGTTCTCATGAATCAAAAATGTGCAAGTTAAAATGAGGTGACATATTTGTGTTTGGTTTGCATAAAATTGAATGGAAAGACTTAGCACAAACTTTGTTGAAAGGAAACACCAGCCTGTAGTAATGGATGTTCAAACCAAATCACCCAGTGTTACTTCTAACCTAGTGTGAGTTCCAGACTTGGTAAAATGCTCTGCCATGTGGATTCTGGTATAGAACAGCACCTTAAAGATGTCTTACCTTAGCTCAGTTTCTCTTAAGACTGGGTGCCATTTAAAGTGAGCACAATGCACAAGATTTATTTAGGTTTTGTGTGAATCTAAACAGAGTGGGCTGTGATGTGTGACCATCTGTCTAAAGGAGAAATAAAATTACATTAGAAGTGCCATATGATTTCTAAGTCTTATTGGAGGCTTCTGATATGAAACAACGTAGTAGATTATTATCTAAAGGAATAAATTGAAAGGGAAGGACTAGGAACAAGGTCCTCAAGAATTAACTCAGAATTTTCTCATGTAAAAGACTTTTTTACATAGAGGGTTTTCTTGTTTTTGAAACAGTCAAGACAAGACCAGGAAGTAAATATTTTGATATTGCTGAATTCTTCCCTGGAACAATATTTGCAATATTTGCCTGTGACAGCAGGTATTGTCGTACCCTGTTGAAGTGGTATTCTTAGGGAGTTCAGAGGCATTGCAGGAATGACTTTGGGTTCTCTGCTTTGACATATCTTTCAGCTCTCAATAGCTTCCTTCTGTGGGACCAGTTAAAGGCTCATAACAACCTACGAGGACAACCTGTACTTTCTATAAATCTGATGCTGGCAGAACTGCTTGCCCTGGTATGATGGATGTGCTTTCTTGGTGTAGGGTCACTCCAGCAGGACTGGTTTTTGTTAAGTGTCAAGAAGTCCTCTCACTACTGGAAGACCTGAGAATTAAGGTGGTACAACTAGGTTTGTATACCCCCATTTAGAAATGTTTCCTTTTATACTCAGAATGAAGGAGCATGAGAGGTTTAGGAGTACAGGTGCTTTTCAAAGGAGGTTTTGGAGGGTGGGGAGAGGAAGATTACTTGGTTGAAGTGTTGCAAGATAAATAACAGTGCCTTTTGGGTGTGATTATGAAAGGATTTAAAACAGCTTGCTGTTTCAGTCAAAGAAAAGAACCAATGATAGACAACAGGCCTACCTACCAGTAAATTCTCAATGCTCATTCAGAACAAATTTCCAAATCTTTTGTTGCCACAATGTCACAAGGGTCTATTCTGCTGCCCTAAGTGTGTGGAGGATTCATAGAGCTAATTCCCGTAACACCAAGAGGAATTTTGCATGTAAATCTTTCACAAGGAGATTTTATATGTATTTCAATGAGCTGTTTCATTTTATCTTAGAAGCAATCTACAGACTTGAATTTTTCTTAGTATTGTCTGACAGACCATGACAAAACACTTAATAGTGACACAATGGCTCCTTCACAGCTGTTATAGTCTATTGTGGTGTGTGGCGTAATTGGGGAACGTTTTAATCTGTTGATGCTCCACTCAGAGTAATGTGGATTATTGACAGGCTGCACTTGCTGCAAGCTAAACGTTGAGCATCTCCAAATGTTCTGCAAGCTGCAACTCTATATTGCACATATGGTATAGAAAATTTAGTATAGCAGCTACTGATAGACAGTAGACAAAAAATCTTGATGAGACTTGTCCAGTGGGTGCTCTTACACACCAGTAATCTCCAAGTGTGATCCTGTAAAGCTGTGTTTTCCCATGGAGGTCTGCCAAAGACATGCTCTCCCGAATCTGAGCACTTGGCTAAAACAAATGTCTGTTTTACTTAGATGCTAAAGATCCTTGAATGTGTTATGCTGTGGAAATATGCCTTTCCCCTTGGTGATAATTTTATCTGTTTCCAAACTAATGTCAGGCATCTGTGCTTTTGTGTACTGGACGTAATCTTCAATGAATTATAGTTATCTTTACATGTAAAGATGAGTAAAGGTTCATTTAGCCTAAAATGAACTGGGGGTCATCCTTGAGATCTGCCATTCATTCAGGGAAATAGCAAGTTCCACCATCTGTACAATTTGTTCTGGACAGGGAACAAAATTTAACTAGTGGAATGCACTGATACTTCTACTTATCATTACCAGCTTTCAACTTTGCATATTTAAATATAACTTTAAATTACATATCTTTATATAGAAAAAAGAAATTAAAAATGCTATGATAAAAGAATTACTTTGAGTGTCCCAGAGCCCTGAGTATCAATAGTAAAGGGAGCCTGATACTTCAGGAAGTTTGAGAATATGGCAGAAGAAGCTGTGGGACACTGTTTTTCTCCTGGTTTCACAAAACCCTTGATAAGTTGTTGGAGAAATCTTAAAAAATGACCAGGACCTCTTACTCCATGTTTGCCATTTTAGTGTGTGATAGCACTGGGAGAGGGTTTCAAAAATGTCCAGGAAGGATCCAGGCAATTGAGCTCTTAGAGTATTCTGAGATGGTGGAATTAAGACATAAATGCACAAGTTGTGTGGCCGTCTAGTTATGGCGTAATTAACGTCCAGCATCAAATGTCTTTGGTAAATGATTAAACAGCACAGTAAAGAGGCAAGTGTATCTTTCTGGTGTGTATTTTCAGATTTGAATAATTCAATAATGTTGACGCGAAAAATAAGCAAACACAGTTTGTATGTCTCACACAGGTTTGGAAACTCTGATGTGCAACAGCTTTCCAAAGAAGCATGTTAGAAATTGAGAAGCTTATTTCAAAGCTTAGGCTGCCAGCTGAATCTGCAGTAGGCAGAAATTTCACAGGGACAGCTTGTTTTGCAAAGTATCTTGCTGCTGTTTTTCTTTTTTCCAGTGATGGAAATAACCGAGACTAGATTTCCCTCTGTGCTGCACCCCACCGCAGTCAATCCCCGCCCCCATATTTGAGCTTCAGATGGAAACAAAATATGCAAAGGAGGACAGAATTATATATTCTCTTAGGGTGATAGGATTTACATGCCTAGTAAGAAAGACTATGCACATGGTACATGTAAACAAATGCTGTTATATGTGAGCCTGCAGCATCAGGGCTTTTTCCTAGCACTCAGAAATGAATTGTCACAAGCAATCAAAAGTGGCTCGTGTTCAGAGGCAACTGCGTATAGTGAGATACATGTACTTTATGCTGAAGTGTATGTATGGAATTACAAAATCTATTAGGTAGGAAAAGACCTTCAATATCATCTTGTCCAAACATAGGTATATGTTCAATACTTAAAGTAGAGAAATAGAAACAGTTTCCAGCTCTGTGGAGTTCAGTCTGGGCCTTTTCCACCTCTGAGATCCTTGCTCTGTTACACTTATCCCACTTTTAGCATGTGTCTTTGCTAAGAGTTTCCCTTTTCCCTCCAGGGTTGTGCACTTCTGAGAACACAATCCTTCCCTGTTCACTAAGCACACATGAGCCCAGAGGTTGGTAATATTCATCAGCCTTTCCTCCTCTCCAGGATCACAGCTAACCTGAGTCAGCACAAATATTTGCTAAGTTAATTAGGCTTTTTCTTTAATCTCAGAGTAATTTGGAGTAAGGTTTGGGTTTATTCTTGCAGTATTTAAGCATATGCACCGGTTCTTGCTTCTTTCTTCCGGCTCCTAGTTTTGCCATTGTGAAGTCATCTGATAAAAACTTGATCCTTCATTCAATTATTTGCTCATTTCATTTGATCCTCTTGCATATTTATGCATCAACTATGCTATATTTTTTGAATTACTAAGTACCTTTGTCTACCTGAGCCAGTGTAGGTTGAATCCTATGGAGCTGCTCTGTAGCAGACAAGTAGTTATTGGAAATTGCGCATAAATCTTTCACAGTTTCTGTTTCATTTTGGTGGCATCTTCACTGAGCTGATCAATAACAGAGTCTATAATTTCTCTAGTGCTTCTTTAAGAAGTTGCAATGTTGTCAAAATCACAAAAGAACATCATTTGTCAACTTATGTCACTCCTAGTGTAGCAGATGAGAAAATTGAGATCTCTGTCAAAATGATTTCCAGATCATCTCCCAAAGATTACCTCCTCAAATTTTTCTTGAAGTTTATATTTTCCAACATTTTTATCTGTGATTGAAAGATGAATGTGTTTTTTTCTTGTCTCCTTGGAGACTTTGAAATTGAGATGCTGTATTTTTTAACCCACAACATAAACAAAATTAAAGAAAAAATAAAGTATGCCCCTACTCTGCTCATGGCTCATAACTCTACTCAGTTCTGTGATAGTCTGACAAATGCAAGATTTAGGGGATATTTTCCACCCTTTAAGGCTTGGAGTTTTTTTATTATTATAGAATTATTATCAAGTTTATTTACTGAGGGTAGGTTTGTGGCCCTGATTTTCAACCATCTAATTGTTTACCTTCTTGGACTGGAGAGTTTTCACGCATTGAAACATAAACAAAGTAGATTGGTTTCCCATTCCCCTCTGTGATGGACTGCTGGTTTGGCCACTGGGGCCAGAGGGGTGTTCCTCTTGTCCCCCAGTCCTTGACCAAATCCCAAAATCTATATAAGTTGAGATTCCCAAAATAAAGTCCTTCTTTTTTTTGCTCTTGAGCTGAGGAGTGAGTGTCCTTCTTTTCGTGTCCTCTTGCGACATAGGTTGATTCAGATATAAGCAGAAGTATAGGAATAACTAAATTTGTGAGAGGATGATAGTGTTACCAGAAAAAGTCAGCTTTGTCTTTCCTAGATTTCCCTCTTCATCATGCATTTCCCAATCTCACCCTATTTCTTTGTGGGGAAAAATAAATCCTCTGGATCCAAAGTTCTCTCTTGCTCCCAGCTGCTTTAGTTCACAGCCCAGTAAATGCCTTAGCTGAATGGCTGACCTGTATTTTCCATACACGAGGCTTAACACTGAACAATTTTCCCTCTGTTTAATCAATGTCCCAAAGTGATTCAATGTAAAAGTCAAAGGTAATCATCCTTCAAGACTTCTGAGCAGATCAGATTTAAAAAAAAAAAATAAATCTTTATTATGTGATCAAAGTTTAGGATCAAGTCTTTTGTCTTTTTGTTTGGATCAAGGCTTTTCATGCTGCTGCTGTCGTGTGTACTGTCTTCCCTGCTCGTACCCCTTCATTCCTTCCTTTGAGGTGACCTTCTTCCCTGGAGGGTTAATTAATTTGCTGACACTGTGCAAGAGAGGAGACCCTCCATCAGACAAACAGCAGTCTTTCTGGATTTATGACAGCACTCCAGTTTGTTATCATATTCATGCAAAATTATATGATTGCTTCAATATAACTGTAAAAAAAACCCAATGATTTTGCTTGAATAGCTATTTACAAAGGAGTTTATTAAATGTATGATAAGTATTTGCATTTTTTTCCTAGCTGGGATTTATGTTTAAAATATCCTGTCTACTTAGCATCCCTATGTTATCATTACTGTTAAGATTTCGTTGCTTCCTTTCTCTTGAGAAAATGCACCAGTATTTTTGTAATGAAACTGGATACACAGCTGACTCATAGCAAACAGGAGTTGTTCTCTCCTAAACAATTCTCAGACTTTCACAACTCTACCCATTTCTTTCCTCTGCCACTTTGAACTTTATTGAGGAAAAAAAACTCTTGAGCAAGAGTTTCTTCTCTCTTGTGATGTCTCATTTCTAAAATATTGCTAAGATTGAAAAACACTGTTAAGAGATAATCTGAGTCAATATTACCATAATAACCATCTGTAAGGTTGTCAAGGAAGGCTTAGAATTTATGACTTAGTAGTGAATATGTTAGAATATTTCTTAACAGGAACAGCAATAATATGAACAATATGCTGCATAGTTCAACACTGATATATATATATTTATATTTTGTATATATAAAAATATATAAAAATATTTTCTTGGCAAATTGTTTCCCTTTAGCAGTATATTCAGACCAATGAACATTTATTTTCTCAGTTACAAAAAGGCATCAAGAAATTTAGACATATGTAGTCATAACCAAAGGAGAAAGATTGATGGCCATACTGGAAACACTGTAATTTTAACTTCTCATTTTAGAAGTAGAAACACTTGATGTGAGCAATTTTCAAAGTGCTGAGAGGAATGTCATGTCTGAACATTTAGAAGAATTTGTTGATGATCTGTAACTCCCAGTTCTCTTCTGAAAATCCATCTCCTCATGCTGTACAAGTAGAAATACTCACATGGGCATGTGTAAGTGAAAAAGTGATTGATTCCAGTCTGTACTTAAAACAGTACATTACCTTTATGAAGATAACCAGAATACACTCTTCTGCAATATTCTCAGCTTGCAACCTAAATTAATGTTGTATTTGAATAATCAGAAAGTTGGCAATCAACCTCCTTTGCAACCTTTGTCAGATCAGCTCTCCTGGAGCTCTGGCATTGTGTGCGTGACACTGCATGAAACTATTTGAGGAACTTGCTTTTAAAAAATCTATTATGTTTGCAAGATTCTTGTAAATGTTTATTGAAAACTAAAGTGTCACTTTTTGATTAGAAGTAAATATTCTTGGGTTTTTTATATTATTGCATTAGCTTACTTCATGTTGGAAATAGAGAAAAGTCATTTTGTTTCATAAAAATTAATAATTATTTGTGCTTTTTAGTCTCAAAACCTATTACGCAGATTGAAAAAAGGTTTGAATCAATAGCTAGATGTGTCTGCTGTAAAACATGTGCAAATCTGCTGAAATTAGTAGATTTGCACCAATTAAGTATAATTATATAAATATTCATGCTGATTTTAAGTCATTTGCTCCTTATAAAGGAAAGTAATATTGTTATGGAAAATATTTGTATCTAGTCTTTATCATCACTGTACACTGTAATGTGGCAATATGGAAGCCTCAGTTCTTAATTTCGCTTTCCTCTAAATTTTTCCAAGTTCTTAGTTGACAGAGGGTCTTGATTTGGAAAGGAAAATGATTAAAAATAATCTACAGACTTTGCTAATTTATTGCTGCCTTCAGAGCCAAGTCAGTCTTCAAGTTGAAGCTTGTGATTTAGAAGTATCTTCTAATATGAGTATGGAAATTATCTAGGATAAAGCAGCATTATTATATCAGTGTTTTTCTACAAAATACAATGTCATTGTTTACTTAAGCATGTCTGGCATCCGCTTGAAATAGCTGAGATTGTGATGAGAAACTAGGGGTATTGGAGTGAAGCTGAGCAAGGGAAAAAAAAACTTGTGAGTGGGAGAAGGTGATGTAGCTTTGTTTTGGGCTTTTTTGTCTCATCATTCTATTTTAACTGGCAATGCATTAAATTACTTTTCTTTATGTTCCTTGTGGTTTGGCTGTGTTCATAATTGGTAAGTGATCTTCGTGGCCTTTTATCAGCTTGTGAGCTGGTTTTTGTCTGTTTTTCTTGCCCTGCTTTTTTGAGCAGGGGAAGTGAGACAGTGGCTGGGTGGGCAGCTGGCAGCTGTCTCAAGTCAACCCACCACATGCAAAGAAAATGACAACCTAACATCAAATTAGACATAGATATAACAACAAGCAAACAGATCTTTCTACAGAGGGCAATGACATTTGATCTCCATCAGCGCAGCAGTCAGTGTTAAGACTACCCAAGTTTGTCTTTTTTAGTTCTTCACATTCTGTCATGAAATCAATAAGAATAAACTGTCTTTCAAACTTCAAGGTCCACTTAAACCACAGGCTATGTTAAGATAATGTTTCTGGTAATTAATTAAGCAGTTTAGCTTTAGCTGTTGTTGCATTTTTGTACCTATTTTATCATTTTGGACTGAAATGGAAGATACTGGAAATACTGAGTTGTATCTCTAAGCAGTTATAAGTTTGGTGATATTATTTACCTGTAAATGCATATGGCATGGGAATTCTGAGCCTAATTTTCTGTGTCTATTCCTTTTCTTGTTTTGTATGATTGAACAAATGAAAGTGACCATCTTCAATAGATCATCAGGGAATTAGAATTTAGCAGTGAGAAATGCTACTTCAGTATGGTGGTTGAATTCAAATTGATGTCTCGATTGATACAGTTTAAAGACTTAAGCTGTTCTTAAAAAAGCTTGCTTGATATTAGCTTTCAGTTTTATGAAATGCTGGGACACAAATGTGCTTCTTCTTTTGCATATTAAGGAGAATAAATGTCTTGCTTGCGATTTTCCTTTTAATTGAAAAGTTCTGTATAATGTCATATGGTTTTGGTTTGGGTTGTTGGTTGATTGGATGCTTTCGCTTGTCTTGTTAATTACTTTGTTTAGTCCTAGATGTGCCTGAAACTTTTTTTTTTTTTTCCTATATGGGTTTACAGGATTGACTTTCCCCTCAACTCTTTGTGGCCCTGGCATGCCATTGGACCAGATTCCTAAACTGGAAATGAATTCAATTTTTCATGCTTTATAAAAACAGCTGAGCTATGCACAGTCCACTTAGTAGTTTCATGTATTTTGTTAGCCAGAGGAAATTTCTTGCTACAAACAGTGTAGCTATCCACATTTGTCTTCCCCTGAACTTGATGTCGCTTATTATGTTTTTGGCTCCAGCTGGAGTGTTTTAGACAGGGTAAAGATACTATTGGTTATTATCCATCTGCACGGATAGGTCTCTGTAAGCAAACAGAAACAATGCTAACAGTGTGGGATCCCTAAACAAGTTCATGATCTTTCTGGATCAGCTAGCAAATAATGCTTGCTTAAAAACTATCATGAGCAGGCAGTAATTACATACAAAAGCAAACTATATCTTGGGTGCCTGAGACCTCTTACTCCTTTCTGAAGCTGATTAAATAATGTAAATGCCTGCATACATACATAATAAGCATCTGCGTGGTCGGACTGCCAGAAACAAACACATTTATCATCATTGCTGGGGACTTGTTGTGTCGTGCAAATGTGTCATCTAAGTCTGATGCAGCAGTAGCCCTGTGACAGATTTAACAAGATTAGATGACCTCCAAAAAAAGCTTTGCAAAACATTACAGATAATGCTATGCAAATTGACAAGTAGCATAGACAAAAAGCTTAATAATTACTCCTTCTCCTTTTAAAACATTTCTCTCTTTTGGAGGTCAAGTCAGGTTAATTTATAGAGTCTGAAAGTGTCTGTTACACACGCTGTGGTCGTTTGTCAGAAAATGTAGGGGGGAAACAAAAAACCCAAACAGGCTAAATTAGGAAAAGTGATTAGTGTAGATTACGTTATCAGGTCTTCACTGAGCCTCAAAGATCAGGGAATTTCAGTTTACAGTTGGACAAGCTCCAGCAGAACCAACACTCAGAGTTAATGTGACCCTGCTGGATTAGAAAATGATTTAAAAGAACCAAAAATCCCCAACAAACCATTGAAAAGTAATTGCTCCAGCAGTGATACATTCCTATGTTGATGGATTTCTACTGGATAATGTCAGTGACATCTAATTTATGGGTCAGAGTTCCTATAACGCTGTCTCATGATTGCTTTCTGACAGCACAACTTTTCTCATCAGAGGACTTCATCCAGTTGAGGTGTTTGTGGATTCATGAGCATTAGGTTGAACTTGGATCAAATGTTAAAACATTTCAGTAAAGTCTAACCCTTTCCCTTGGTCCTGCAGACAAAGAAGTGATTAATTTTGCATGGTTTTAGTAGTTCTGCCAGCTTTAAATAAGTAGTTGTATATGAGTTTCAGTATTTTACAGTGGACTACTTTGAATAATTCACCCTGATCTTAAGAGAGTCCTTACTACATTAACTAGAGCTTGTTGTAGATAGACTGGACTTGTTTGATACTTGGTTGTCTTTCAAGATCACTGTGAAATGTAAATCTACTGCAGAATATGGAAAACTGAAGTTTGGAGGATTGTTTTAAAAAAAGGGGCACTGGCATGATTGCATTGAGCAGTGGTGGAGAGCTGGACACTCTTTGAGTTTTCCACTTGGATAAGGATTTAGCTTTTGAATCCCATATTTTGATCAATACCATCTACCTCTTCTAGAAAAGTAAATTTGAAGTAACTTTACTAGATTTCTTTCATGTGAGTTTCAGCTGGGAGATCCTACCTGTTGACTACAGGGCATGAAGTCCACAGGCCCAGCACGGCTCCAAGATAATCCCTGCCTGAAATATGGGAAGTGTGGAGACTGTCAGCTGTGCCATTCCTCAGGCTGACACTTTCTGGGCTTTGCTGCTGGCTAAAGCGGGCTGCTCTCTGAGATGTCTCAAGAGCTGGAAACTGTGCTGTAGAGAAGGTGTGGCTAAGCTGCTGCTCTTAGCAAGGGCTTAGTAGTGTTATTGCAGTGACCAGGTGTAAGGCTTTCAGGGTCAGCCATGTGCAGTACTGACTGCTCTGTCAGCACAACAGGTCATAGCTTTCTGGTTCCTGACTAAGCATGTAGGGCAGGTGGACATGTACGTTTCTAAATGTCCAAGACAAAGAATTTTACAAATTTTACACCAGCCTGAGGGATGGTCAATAGCCAGCTCAGATGTAAATGTAATAATGGTTTGGGACAAAATTCTGCTCTGATGTTTTGAGAACTTCTTTTGAAGTCTCCTTTGGGAATGAGACATTGATGGCTCATCTGGGCAGTTTTGGGAAGTGCGTGCATGAAACCAGAATGAGCAGTAGAGATTCTGATAAGTAAAAAGACATCTACCAGTGCATTGTATGCAGGACTCTCAGTGCAATTTTCAGAAAGGCAAATGTAATATCATGTAGGTGAATGACTGGTTTAAATTATTAAACCCTGTTAACCTTTATGTTGTATTTGACAGAACTCTGAAATCTACTTTTGCAGGGTTTTCATTAAAGATTAGCAGCCTAAGGTCAGAAATACATCCTCAACTTCACTGTAGTAATAAAAAGAGGTGGGGAAAAAACAACAACTTCAAAGACGTCATGGTCCTCCTGTGAAAATGCAGAATTTTATCAAAGGTCTTCTAAAGAAGTAGTGTGAATTGACAACATCTGTATGGATCCAACTCTGGGTTCTGGCTGCAGGGCAAAATGAGGACTTAATATTACACAAAAACAAGCTAGCTCTCTTTGATTAGTGAAACTTGGTAAAAAACTTTTTAAATTCAAATCAAAGATTGGCTATTTTCGAATTGGATATTTTGGTAGCCCAAGCAGATGATGGGAGAAGGCAAAGGAGGGAGGGGAAGAGTTGGGGTTTCATGCCATCTAAAAAGACAGTGTTAAAGTAAAATAGACGCTCCTCATCCTGTCACTCAAAGGCTACAAACACTAAGGCACTTGGTTTTTTTTTCTTTGATTAGTTGCTGCTGGATTTTATTTGTGTGTACTTGTTGTTTTTTACTACAAGATCTGAGTAGTAAAGGATGTTAAAGCGTTTCAGTGTTGTGATGTTCAGTGTGCTCCAGTATCATCCAATCCATCATTTGAAAATCTAGGGATAAGAACAGTCTACAAGTCACTGCAGAAGTTTCAACATTAATAACACTTGAAAATCTAATCATTTAGTTAGGTGAGTCTCTTCTGTATAATACCTTGAACTTCTGCTAGCTAAACACGTGTAATTCATTGATGACGTGGCCTCAGCCCTGTCTTCAGTTTCACCTTTTCTTTCCTGTTGGCTCACCCATGACTGTTTAGAGAATTTTGGCTTTAGTCATATTCATCATTTCAGTAGGGTAAAAAATTAGTCTTAGACAATAAAGACAAGCATTCCTGCTTTTTTGGAGCATTATAAATGAGGAGAAATTATTTTTCAAGGAAAGTTATGAATTATGTACTAATAGAAGAAGAACTTTGAAGGCAAGAACCATCACAGGACCTATCAGGCTAAAAAAGCCAATAAAGCCTTTAAAAGGGTTACTCTTTTATCTGTTCAAGGTGAAATGTTGCTGCACTGGTTTGTTGCTTTTTTTAGTAGACTATAATTTTGTTTTTTCTGTCTTGGATCGTTCTTGTATTAGAGAAGAATGCATCTTGTAAGTGGGTTCCAGGCCAGCAAATCCAAGATACTTGTATTGTTGCTTATGTGAAAGTAAGAAAAAACAATTCACATTAGAGACTGTAAGCAAATTGGTGAAAAAACAGTTTAAGAAAAAAGGAGCAACCAACCCTTCTCTCAGTACAACACTGCGTAGATTGTTAAATGCAATGTGATTTTATATACTTTGTTATAAAACATCACCTGTTAGTGGCTGCCAGAGGCAACTTGTTGCAACTGCTTCATCCAAAAGACAATCTTTTGTCCCAAATGTGTTTCTCTGAGATCAACGGAACGCCAGGACTGCCTTCTCTTTCTGAGTTTTTCATGTTCTGTAACAGAGGACTCATTCAAAAATGTGCATTTTATTCCTGTTAAGGAAAACGAAAATTCAAGAATTGGCCTTTTTCTCACCTATGCAAATGTAAGATAAAAACACCATCTAATAAAATTTATTTAGGGTTAAAATTCAAATAATCTTCTGATACTTGAAATTTCAGCACTCTAAGAAAATATTCTGTTCATGAACCCCAGCAAGCTTTGCAACTGCTTACTTCTTCCCATCCCCTTCTATTCCCTTGATTAGCTATCAATTTATAGGAATTTCACTGAAAAGGCTACCCAAGGGAAATCAATCTGTAAAGTCCATTTGAACACTTTAGAGTTCAAATACTCTCTCTACTGAACAAACAAGAAGAGGGGTAATGAATATTGAAGTCTGTCCTCATTGCAGCATAGCACCTGAGAGTGTGTAGCACAAGACATTGTTTTTGTAGATCTGTGGCTTTTTCTAAAATGTGAGTGTTAGGTCCCCCAGTATGCCAATTTTCATTGCTATATACTGTTTCTTCTAGATTTATTTTGATGTAAGACAAGCATTATGATTTTTCTTTCGCATACATTAGCCATAATTTCAAACAAAGGATCCTCCTAAGTCTTAGTTTTGAAAAGAAAATTTACTGTTAAAACACAGTTCAGATCCAGGTGTTAATTACAGTCCTTCAGTAGTTTGGCATCAATAGTTTACAATAATATTTTCTCCGGAATAAAATTAACCCAAATTATCTGTTATGTGGCCCAGTTGCCTGTTCAAAATGCTGTGAATAAGAGCCAAGAACTTACTTCATGCGCACACAAGTACGTTTTGCGCACAAAACCTAGTTACTTTTTTGCAAAAGAAATATTTACATTCTGAATTTTTGTGTCAAATTATGTAGATACTTAAAGTTTATATAAGTTTAAAAAGAAATCCTAAGGCAGTAGACAAATTCAAGGACAAAACAATTCCTGAAGAACCAATAACTAGGAGGTGTGAATTCTGGTTTTAATGAAGAGCAGTTGAAGGCTGGACAAATACACTAGTGATACGGTGCCTGTTTTTCAAGCCTGGCTAGCCTGGGCACCAGTATCACACCGGTGGGTCCTTGTTGCTCAGCAGCATCAGCGTGACAAAGGCAGGAGGATGAAAGGAGGGACGCTGGAGAAGCTGGGTCACAACAAGTTTATTGGAACTCCTGCGTGGAGCCCTCACCTCGGGTGTCAGTGTGTCCAGAGACCACAACGAAACCCGGGAGGACCTTTTTAAAGGGGGGTGTAACACGGTGGGGGGGTTCAACCAGGGACCAATGAGGTTTAATGGGGAGGTGGCTCATATCATAAACAAACATATAAAAACAACCATACATTTAATATTAGAAGGTGACAATCAGGATTCTGCCCAATCACTCGACGCCTCTCTCAGAATTTTCCAGAAGCAGGGAGAGACCCTCAAAATGATGGACAAGAACAGGAGGTTACTTGCCAGGTGGTGGACAGATAGCTGTCTCTGGGGGGAAGACAGGGATAAACCAAAAGTGGGCACATAGAACAAACCATTTTACAAAAGAACATTAACTTATTAATTAAACTTAAAATTGAAAAATGCACTCCCACATACTAGCAGCTTGTTAATATTCTAATTATCCTGTGTCCTGGGCTTTGTCTGGATCTCATTCCTGGGTGCTGTATTGGAGCATGCTTGAAGTCAGGCCAGGACCTTTCCATTCTATAACAGAAAAATCAATTTAAATGAGCTGTTTCAGAATGATATCATGCATTATCTAAAATATGAGACATTTGAAAATGGTTCCTGGTTGTCCTTGTATGATCATGAAATAGTAAGAAATAAGAAATAATAATATGAAAAAAACATATTTCAGATTTGGTTGACAACTTTAATGTAAATATTGATAAATACCTCCTGTGATGCAGTCATTATTTTTAAAAAATAAACCCCTCAGAGCTTCTGTAGTTTGTTCACTGACTTCACAGGTAACACTGGGATTTCAAATTTTTAAGTGTGTTGCATATATTGTATCAGACATCAAACTGTTGCTTCTTACTGTTTTTAGGAATGTAGTGTTCAATAGTAAAAGGTGAACAAAGTTCTTGAGCTTAGAGCCAGCATTTCTAAAGAATAGTGCTGATAAATTAAGAGCAGCGTAGAGACATAAAGCATGAACATAAATATTTGATAGCACACCACAAATCTTCATAGTTACATTTTCATTCATTGTAACCAGGAAGCAGATCTTTACAGGATAGCTTTCCTGGCATTGGTTGGTTTTGGGGTTTGAAGTTTTTCCCCCTCTGAATCATAAGTAGTGTCCCATAAAATTACACAATGAATGCTTTCTACATTTTTATGGACTTTAAGGCTCGCTGTGATTGACACAAATTTAAGTGCATGCTGGCAATTATTGTCAAAGCTGCTTTGAAAAGCAAACCCTGCCCAACAGTGTTGTCCACGTGCTGAAGACTATGCAGGAAAAGAATTATCTCAGCCCCAAATTTGGTTATATTTTGTAAGTCAGTGGAGTACAAATGCAGTGGGAAAAATAAAACCAGAAAAAACCCCCAAACTTCCCCAGGCTTTTGTAGTTAGATGCACAAATTGATCTATAGTGAATTTTGAGGCCAGGCATACAGTTCAGTTGTTAGCATATGGCCAGCTAGACCCTTTGACTTTTTTTGTACACATTAAATAATCATGTTCATGACTAATTTCAAACAGATGTGTTTGTAGCATAAAGTGTACAGGAGTTGGAAAGTATGGCCATAAATGTCTGAACTGCCTGTTTCCAACACAGCAGTGAAAGGGATTGTACTAGTAACTGTTGAGAGCGGGCTGCTTTTGACATAAATTCACTGAAATGTCTTGCAGAGTTTGAAGTCAGAAAATAATTTTGCATTTAGTGGCTTCATTAAACATTGCCTCTCACAATGGAATCATAAATATTTTCCTACTCTCTTTGCAATGCAGACTGTCTGGTGTTAAGTCCTTACAATTTTGAATAAGGAACTTGCCTTAATGCTGATGAATAGATGAATATTTTTTTAGGAAATATTTCTAATTTGGAATTTAATTAGACTGGTTAATGGAGTAATTAGAATTTTGACAAACTAAGTCATGGCAGATACCTGAAACGTGATGTTTAGATTGTGATCTGGTTTGCTTTTCCTATGACTAAGTGCTGATCTTTGTGTTTCCTTGCATCTTCAGCAGCTGGTTGTCTGTGCAAAACCCAGTCCTTCAGATGTTTGCACTCATCTGCTTCTTGTCTCCACGAACAGAGGGGAAAAAAGTGTCATGAGTCACATGTTTCCATCCTATTAGATCTAAAGCCATGTGTAGATTTCAAACATACAGGCCATACTGCAGTCCTAGCTGTTTACAAGATCTCCTTTGCAGTCTTTGTCTTGTCAACTTTGTCTTGTCAAATTTGTCCCTCTTTCTACTTTTTTTGCACAGTCTTTCTTCATTTTCTCTTTCTTCTCTTTCCTTTCTTGCTCCTGTGTCATTCTTACATGGCTGTATGTTCTGGCTGCAGTTGTACAGATAAGTCAGTATCTGGCATCTATGTTTCATGTTTTGACAAGTCCATCACTTACCCGTGGCTGGAAGTTCCATTTTGTGCAAAACTCTCCTCTTTGCCCAAACTTTGCATGCTGCCAGGGAATCAAAGCAAATAGGTTGGCAGCTGATGATTGCATCAGGTGCAGCATCTTGTCCTCAATTTCCTCACAGGAGAGAATGCCTTTTGCTGCACCAGAACTTCAGCTGGCAGTACCCCAACAAAATCCCCAGGAAGCCTTTTCACTATGTGGTAATCTTGCACCAGCTGGGACTGGAGAACCTGAGGAATGGAGTTATTCACAGGATGGTATTTCTAAGAATGTGCTTTATATTGACTTATTATGATACAATTTCAGCAGTGGTACATTTTAAAATACCTATGTAATAGCTCTGGGTTCTGGCTGTGTGTCTCAGTGTGAGTAAAACTTCAATTCTCCTTCTCAGAGTTAGGTGATGAATCTTTCTGTTTGCTGAGAAAAATTCACATCTCTGTTTTAGTGAGAAACCAGGCACATTGAGTCTAATTCATGGCTTTCTCCCTGAGTACTCCATGAGCTTACTTTAAATAAAACACCGATAACTGTTAATAAGAAGAGCTGGAAAAAATAACATGTCTCATATGCTGGAAATCGTGATTTATTCAGGCAGTCACATGCTGAATTCAAGTGAGTAATGCAGAAAAGATGGGGCAATACCACCACTGCCTGATCTGGTTTACTCACCTACCACAGGCAGTCCATATATCCTTCTGTAGGCCAGAATAGACATTATGGTAGTAATAGAGCATATAAATGTAATATAAAAAATGTAGTATTAAGTAGAAAAGCCCACAAATTTACTTTGCGTGGCCACTGGAGCTGTGTCCCAGGTGTAACTTGGACATTGTATTAAAATCTGTTCACAACTTAGATGAGCAGAGATGACATACAACCTGGTAGTTCCCTAAGGACGTGGAGGTGAAACACTTCATCTTATTTTCAATGTTCTTCTAAAATGAAATCTTAGCTACCCTTAACATCTGTGCCTAAAAAAAGCACTTGTGGTTTATCGTGGACATTGAAAACACTAGATGCTGTATAGGCAACAATATGTTGTGGCAAAATCTGAAAGTTGAAATTGGTTTTGAGAGAAAATTCAGCTTTTTTTTTTTTACTACCATTGAAAGTCAAATGACAACTGAAAATATTTTTGTCTTGCTTTTGATGTCTTAGTAATAACGTGAGGTCTTTAATGCCTCAATAACACAATATAGCCATACTATATCAGTATTCCATCTTGTTTAGCCAGTGCTTAGCTACTGGGAGTGAAGAAAATAGTGCTGCAACAATTTATAGGACAAATATTGCTCTTCCTGTAACTGCAGTAAATCTAGTCCACATAATGTCTAATTTATTTATCCACGGAGGATCTCCTAATTCAGCATGAAAAAAACTGATGCTTCCTTTAGGAGAATTAACAGTTTTTGCTTAAATGCCTATTCAAATAAATGAATTTGATACTTCTAAACCCAATATTATTACTGTTGGATTGCAAGTTTTATTGGAAGAAGTAGGAAAGCCAGGATTTTTCTTTTAGTAAAAGCTGGGATTCTTGTTTTAGATTTTATTTTATAAAGGGAAAAAACCCTTTCAACTGCTGACAACCTCCTCTGCTTGACAGCTGACACAATCTATGCATGCAATGCTGTATTTCTCAGGAATTTTTTATATCACAGGCAGAGCTGTTGGGGGAGATATGTGTATCTCAGTGGAGATTTGACTAATCATGACTAGCCCAAGAGCCTCATTTCTAGGATTGGGTTATTTTTGAGTTGGTTGCAGCTAATTACCCATAAGTCAATATATATACAAATATGTGTAAAAATAAATGCATCTGGGAGGCTTGCAAAAAAAAAAAAAACAAAACCCAAAACCCTTAAACTTCACCATTCTAGTATAAGAAGCTAAGGTTGTATTACTGCTCACACTAATTAATTTCTTCATTTTCAGAAGTCTCTGTGTTCATGTATAGATAATTTTACAAAATGGAATAATGACAGGTAACTACAGCTCACTTGATGAAATTTTGGTTCTGCCACTATCTCATTTACTCCATTTAATTATTTATCTTCTGGGTGAAAATCCCTTCATATCATACAGGTTATGAGAACAGTGGGGATAGATTAACCCAGTATTTAGTCTAATCCTAACCTGAGAATTCTGAAGGCTGGATGCACTCAGTATTAGCCAGCAGGGTTCTTGCAAGTCAGATTTTTGTGCAATCTGTGGTACTACTGAGCATCAGATGCTTCTGTGTCTAATTTAGGTTTCACCTAAAGTAACAGCTTTGGCTTGATACAGATTTACCCGTCTGTTTGGAGTTGTTTTAGTGGGGTAGAGGTTTGAAGGGATTACTTTGATATGTTTCCATTCCTGTAACTTTCTCTCCTTTCTTCTGCATCTTTCTGTTGTGCTTTTATTCTTCTCAAGGAAAAGTCCAATCTCAAAATCTGACTCAAACATTTCAGCAGGGCTTCAAAGGCAGCCTCAACAAATCCTACCCATCCCAAGATAAATTTTTGTATTTCTGTGCATAGTCTCAATATTTGAAATAGCTCTGCACAGAGGGAAGGATCATTCCTTTGCCAAGAACTCTTGCCAGGAATTGATGTTTTCCCAGTAGATTTGTACACTATATGTCTATTTGGGGACAAAGAATCATGGTAGTGTAATTAAGCTGTAGAAATTAACATCAGCAATATTTAAAAGTTGGGCCCAAAGAGGCCTGAAAGTTGGACAGGAAATTAACCAGGCCATACTTTCAGGTTCAAAAAGGATAAGCTTGTAGTACTTTACAAGTGAGACTGCATTGTGTTTCTGCATCTGAATGTTCATTATAAAGCTTCTATTATAAAGAAAATTCATAATGATTAGACTGTTGTGGGCTGGATTCATTAAAGGGATTAGCTTGTCTTTGGGCATATGTGTTTATGTAGCTCTGAGTGTGATATGTGTATATAAATCTATTCCCACACAGAAGACTTTGTTAGCTTTAACTTGAGATTGCTTGACAACATAGCCCACCAACACAACCTGTAAGGAGGGGGGAAGAGCAAAGCTGTTCTTTCCTGTATTCTTCACTCTATGTTGTATTCATTAATTAGGTCTAATTACTCTTTCTGTGCCTTATGCAGAAACTCTGCATCTCTTTTCATTCCAGATGATAGGAAAGCAGTTCAGACATCAACCCAATTTCTTGAATATATGGTCATGATATTTTTTCTGGTGATGGCTGAAGGTGTTATCAATGACATCAATATGTTCTCCCACACCTTGTTTTTCATAGTTTGCAAACTTACAGGCTTTGTAACTTTGCCTACTTTTATGTGAGACAGGACTGCAGAAGGAATTTGTCAAAGAAAATCATCTTGAGTTGCAGTGTTTTGAAATGTCAGTGTATCATGTTGGTCTTGTCTTGTTCTTAATTTGCCTGTATTTACATCCAACTCCACTCTGCTTTTAATATGTTTTGAGAGTATATAATAATTATTTGTGATAATGGTGACATATGGATGGTGGGACAGCTGAGCTTGGTGGGTAGTGCCAGTGCTTCACCAGGATAAGTGCTGTGGGCAGTTCTGAATGTGACAACAACTAAGGAACCATTCCATCCAAATATAACTCTGCTTTAATGGTTTTTCCTTCCTATTACTTCATTTCTACTTGCTTTGCAGAACATATCTTAACCTGTAATTGGCATTCTCAGAAGCATATATTTGCCAGAAGAATGTGGCTGCAGCCATCAATTGAAGGATTGTTCCCTAGTGGCTTATCTAATAAATAGGCTTTTTTTCTGGAAATGTCATATATATGTAAGGGCCAAAGATCATTTGGCATCTCTGCCAGACTCCCTCCATCATGCTACGTTTACTGTCACAAGACATTTAGTTTCATAAGAGAGCAATTGTGCCAAGTATTCCTAACAAAAATTAAGTACCAGTCAAAACTGCTTTGACTGAAAAACATGCTACAGGATCATAAAAAGCTTGCAAATATGCCTCAGAAGTCAGCAAATGCTACTGTTTCCATTCTGTCTGGAGAATGGGTGGGCTTTTCCTCAGGTTGCCGGTGTTCTACTTCATCTTACTCTTGTGGATTTCTTAGGAGTTCTGTATAGTGGTGTCCTCTGCTACTGGAAATCAGCAGAAGGATTTTGCTAAAGACTCTTTTCATAAAACACAGGAAGGCTGTGAGACTGATACATTTATAACACGTGGTTTTCACTAATGAATGGGACAATTTCATTTGAGGATATTGGATTTTTATGGAATTACAGAATATGGCAATGTTGGCATCTTCATTTATCATTTTATTGAAACCACAATGAGGGAATTCATTATATCAATCTAATCTAGTCAGTGTGTTTGTATATTCTGTGACACACTGAAGTACAAGTTACCTCAGCTAGGATAGGTAGGTGTGTCACCTCTGGGTCCTTTTTCTTACCTTCCTGCTTATATGCATACTACATGTCAGGATGGAAGATGAATAATGTGTTCCTTAGTCTGTCCATACATTAGCTCTACCTAATTTCTTTTGCTCTTTCCAGGTCTCAAATTCCTTTCATCCCTTGATTAGTAACCATGGTGCTTGTAACATGCTGCAATTATAGATTGGAATGTACCAGCACAGAGTAATTTATGCAAAAGTAATTACTTAAATGACTCTTCATTATATTGCAATCAAATCCTAGATGCTCTGGTATAGATGTCATATATCCCATCTCAGCATGCTACTTCAAGTCTTTTGAGTCGAATTCTGAAACTATGTAAATCAGTTCAGTTCATTTATACAGCTCCAGTGCTTTGAAAAGGGCTGCAGAGACCAGTTCAACTATAATAGAAAAGAATTTGAACTTATAAACCAACACAGAAAGGTAGATTTGAGTGAGCATAAAGCGCCCTGAGAACAACAGTCTCAACAGTCTAACAATGACAGCGATCAAATTCTTTCTTCTCTCAAATTAATTTGAGATAATTTTCTGCATTTTTACTTTGGCCACTGAGTTAGCACAAAATGGTGAGTGAAGCCAGTTTTGATTTAAGCTGTACAGGGGTTTTTGTTGCTTGTGGGGAGAAGGGGAGTTGCTGGCTGAGTGAAGGCCTTAGCAGTGTGGTAGTCCCAGCTTATCTTGTGATCCCATTTAAGCTTTATAATAGCTGAGTTGCCTTTGACCAGTCCCGTGGCAATTTTAGGCAAATCTGGCAGCAGCTTATTTGGAGAACTGCATTACAAGATGTGCAACTGAGGCCTCAATGTAATAATGAAATTAGCAGGTCTGCATCATGTTTCAGGGTAGTGAGGAGCATTTCTAGATATACAGTGGCTTTAATTCAGAGTATTATAATTGATCGAACTCCGATTAATGTGGAAACTCACCCTCATCTCCTCTGTAATTCAGGGTGAAATTTAAAACCACCCAAAATTTCTTGCAAAGCACAGAAAGGTGGTTATCCACCATGAAGTCTTTGTGCGAGCCTTGTTTCTGTATTTTAGGCGATGCAGCAATGTTTTGTTGTGCTTTGAGTGAGTGCAAGGAAAATCTCCTTTGCTGGTTCCAGTTTTCATTATATATAGAAATTTGCATAGAGCACATTAGATCAATCAAGTCTTATGTAAAATAATTACAGGAAAGTCTAAAAAAACTCTCAGCTATGGTACTTAACGTGGTCAGCAGGAACTGCCAGTGAGAATCCATCCATCTTTCTGGTTCAGCTACTTTGTCATTAGGTAAACAGCATGGCATCTGTGTTTCACAAAAGTATTTCTTCCAGCGAGACACTGTTTCCTGCTTTATTTGAAACAATTCAGTGCTAAATGTCTTTATTTCTTTGTAATTCCACCTCCTGCCCTCCTTTCTGTCTGCTAGGAGACAATGGCAATCTGATCTCAATTTCTGCATGAAGAGATGATGCCACATATGAAATATTATTACATAGGCCCTCAGCTAAATTTATTTGTATTAAAACTTGAACAAAACTTGGGCAGCAAGTTTAAATTTACTGACCAAAGAGACAGTACAGCTGCATTGCTGCTACAGCTGTAGTAGATTTCTAGTATTCCCAGACTTTGATATATCCTTGCAAAAGTAAAGGTTTATATGAAGAACAGATATTTGCTCTTATTCTGCTGTTTTAAAAGTAGCTTTAGACTATCTAAATATCTTTAGACTATGCAGAGATAATTATTGAGGCTTTGCTTCAGTTTGGGTGCAGAGATCTGAAAGGTAGGTTATCCAGAGCTGGTGAATGTACTGATTATCATGAATTGTCAAAATCACAGATTTTAAGTCCTCAAGAAGAAAGGAATAGATCTCCATTATGTCTCCATTATGTACATGACTTTTGAAAAGTGTTTCCCCTTTTCACAATAGACAGTGTTACCATTTCAGGCTTTACAGGTTTTTTTACATAACATCCTTCCATTTTTCTCTAGTTCTGGGCACATATATCTCATTTTACATTTGGAAGGACAGTGCACATTTGAGGTGAAGATGTCCATTTTTTCCTGCAGATGTTTTTTTCAATTTGGAGAATGTATCTGGCTGGTAAGTGAATGGATGATTACTCAGTGTGGGACTACATGGTCATTTTTAGCCTGCCAAGGGAGCAGGACCAGTGAATGAGCATAGATTTTGGTAGTCTCTAGCCAGGAGTGCCTGGCAGGTTGGTGGATACAGTTAAGGCCCCACCTCTGCCTTTGCTGTTGTCTTTGTGCCAGGTAAATGAAAACTAATATGGGGTGTCCTGGTGAAATCCTACCTGCCTGTAGTACATTGATCGCTTAGGTTATCCGCAGGAGTCGGTGTCACTGCCGTCGGCTAGCCCCGGGACACCGCCGCAAGCCGGTGGTTGGTGCCTGCGGGAAGAGCACGCCGGCATGGCTACGGTGACGAGCGGAGAAAGGAGGGACTCTCTTGGGGGTGAAAACACAACAGTTTATTGGGCAACAACCCTCACCTTACTGCTGGTGTCCCAAGAAAGACACTCAGCTCGGTGAGACAGCTCCTTTTAAAGGGGGGTGGGTTCAAGGGATGGGTTACAAAGAGCACCAATAGGGAAAGACTGGGGAGTGGCTGATACTTTAACAGGCAAGAGTTACAACAAACCAGGGAAAAGTGGGAGTGGGGAGGCTGGATCCCATCCAGTCACTCGACGCCTCCCCCAGAACTTTCCAGACTCTGGGAGAGGCCCTGGAATGATTGACAGGACCAGGAGGGATACATTACAAATGATTGGCACATAGCAATGCCGGGGAAGGATATGGGGGAAGGGTTACAGACAACAAGATGGGGTATAAAAACAAAATGGATTCCAGGGAACAAAATGGGGTACATAGAACTGAACAATACATCAAACCCATTTGAAACTTAAAAACACACCACCACAGTTATGGCACACTGAAAAGCATTAGAACCCCCACCCTACAACAGATGTGTGTCCCCACACAATCGTATTTAGGGAAAAGTGATGACTCAAGAAAGGAGAGCACAATGATACAATTTTTGGTCTCAGACTTTTCTTCCCTAAATACACGAGGTCACAAATCATCAGGGTCTCAGTGTCCCTTTCATTTTTCTCTTTTCTTCTAATTTATTACCTCTTTTGCTAGAAGAAACAGTTAATTTTTTAAAAAAATCCAAAACCAATGTGGAAAGATGGTATATTATTTCTTTTAAAACCTGAAACTGAATTAGAAAAATGTAGAACATGAAAATTGGCACTTTGAAATGTGTACCTGGGGTCAAGCGTATGGGTATTGATAAAGCATATGTTTGAGTCCCAGCTGAGCCCAGTGGTTGAGGGGAAGGATGGAGGCAGGCAGTAGTGTGATTCTATTAAACCTCATATAAAAATATAGCAATGGTCGTCATGGTCTTGTGTGTGGGCCCTCTGGTTTTTTTGATCGTCCAACACTTCATTTTTCTGTGATGTTCCAGTCTAGTAAATAGGTCAAGCTTCTGTAAATTATTACTTAAATCAGGGAAGGAATTTAACATAATGTTATTTCTTTTCCTTTATGTCTCTTTCCAAATACTCAAGGAATCTATGGATTGGTTTTTCTGAAATTCTGTCACCAATAGTCCTGCTTACTTTATGGACATGATGAATGTATACAAGTCTGCAATATTAATAATCATAGTGATATATTTAGAACAAGTAAATTTGTATTGCTGGTAAAGTGCACAAGTAGTAAGACCTGTCTTATGAAGCAAACCTGAGCTGAAGATTTGTTTGTGGAGTTTGCCATTTTGGGGTTTTGTCTCTGGTTTAGAATTGTTCTGTTTCCGGACTCTTGGATTTTAGTCTTGACAAGGAACAAACCATTTCTTTCAGGGTAAGTATACAGTAGTATCTTGAAATGAAGCCTTCAGGGGTTTCTTTTATTTATTATGGAAAGCATTTGCCATTAATTTACTTGAGATCACCGTTGACTAACAAAGAGAGAGACAGTGGACATTTTATTTAGTAAAGCCCAAGAATCTGTGTGGAGGATGGATTGATTTGAACAAAAACAACAGCATGAGCTCCTCTATATCGTGTCAGTGGTTGCTTTCAGAGGTCACTATATTGAATTTGAAAGAGCAGTGAATAGCAAGTCTTTTTAACAGGTGAAAAGCAGGGGGAAACAATCTTTCATGTTATGAGCTGTCATTAGTTAGAAAAAGTTTTGTGCTAAGAAATGCCTATGTGAGTGATATGATTTGAGTATTTTCAACATTGGTGAGAAATATTATCTGTTATTAAAACTGCATCATTTAATGATTGGATTTAATTAAGGAAAATTTTGTCCTGTCTTGACAACCTGAAAAACAAAGTTCTCCCAAACTACCATTTTTGTGTTTATTTCAATTCACAAACCGGAAAATTGACTACGGGAAATGTTTGTATTGATGTAAGGAATAAATTAAATACTACCAGAAATTCCACACTGGATAAACTTTCAAATTGTAACACTTAAGCAAAGATTTACACGGATCCATTGATTTTGACAGAGAAAGCACCTAAATTACTTTTTGGATCTCTTCCCAAAGTTCTTTGCTTTGAAAACTCTTCAGAATTAGCATTTGTTTTTATTCTTACTAATTAAGTATCCTGTGTGGAACTGCTGAGGTCTTAAAAAAGGTCTCCTGAGATCAAGTTTTGTTTTGTATTCCATAAGTACTAAATTAATCTTGAAGTGTTCGGATTTCAGGTATTATCACAGTAATACGTATTTGTTCCAGAGGACCCCCAGTTGTTATGTTTTAATGATCAACTTTAGGTGTCTTTCATAATCTTTGTTTTCTACAGATACAGTGTCTGCCTAGCCTTCTATTATAGCGATGTGAAATCTGCAGTGACAGCAAAAATGAGAAAATATTTGAATGTATCTATCAACACACACACTAATAATGTGAATTGCCAAGCTTTTCTCTGTTCTGGTCAAGTTCTCAGCTTCACCAGGATTACCAAGATCCACCTTTTTTTCCTGCTTTGGAATGCATGAGAAATGCACAAAGCTTCTAGGGATTTGGAGTTACTCCAGGGATAACAATTATTTCTTGAAACTCTGGTTCTGCTTATTTCACTTTAAAATGCTTCATTTCATGACTGCAGAAACCATTACTCTAATTTGCTCCATGAAGCTGTGCATCCTATCTTCCAAAGTATCAGGAGAAGTTCTGATATTTCCTAGCCATTCTGTTCTTAAATAATATCATGCTGCAAAAAACCCCTAGGTTTCTGACCGAAGTTTCAGGGCATAATATTTTCTCTTTTGCTGATAGACACAGTTTCTGGGGCTAGGACCAAGACATGCAGAATGTGGCAATGTTGTTAGTAGAGCTAGAAGAGCCAAGGAACAGTTGTCATGACATAAGAAAGAAGTTATTGAAGGGAGGGTAAAAAGGCTGGGGCTCTTCAGTTTGGAGAAGAAAACTCTGAGCTGAGGATCTGACTGGGACAAAATCATAAAGGGCAGGGCTGCATGACCCGTAACTATGGGAAACACATCATGTAGAAGAGAGGATATTTTTTCTTTTTTTCTTCAACAGTGATATTGAACTATTGGAATTTGTTGCCACAACAGAGAATGCAGAGAGACAAAAGCAGGAGTTTCATGAGGTGTTAGAGAAACATGTGGGCAACAGGTTCATGGTACACATCATGGAGAAGGGCTAGGGAAGCCTTTTCTGTGACATATTTCTGGGAAAGTGACTGGATTTGCCTGGGAAGGGGAAGTTGAATGAATGGACTGCAGATATCAGCTGTTGCATAGCTTTCCCTAGTGCCATAGTCAGAGAGACAGGGTGGACTGGCACACACAGTTACCTCTGGGGTAGAGTGATCACTGATCAAAAGCACAGGACCAGTAGGGTATTTCTTACACTCTTCAGTAAAGCTGCATTTAAAAAAATGTTGTCCACAAAGTGTAGTAGGAGCTGCTTGCCATGGTTTTCTTTTGCCTTTACCATTTTTAGCATGTGCTTGTTTCTTGTCTTGTACTTACATTAAGAGCAGAATCTCCAAAGGGCCTTGGTGCTTCTCTCACTTCACCCTTGTAGTTCCTTGTGTATGTTTACTTAATTTTAGTCCTGTGATGCACACACTGTGTATGTGTGTATATATATATATATATATATATATATATGCTTTTGAATCCTGGACAGTACTGAATCACTTCAAAATTTTGTAGTAAAAATCTGTGTACTGTTATTCCAGACAAACTGCACACTTAAGAAGTGCTGGCTGCTGCTGACCGAGATGCAGAGCACTGTACCATGCTGTGTCTTGTCCACCTTGCTATGAAATGTGTCTAGTTTTTGAGGAGAACCAAACCACATCCATTTAATTATGCTTTTCCTTGTTATTGCTGTTACTGGCTTCTAATATGAAATGTAGTCTGCAGTTATAAATTCAAGTGCATGTTTGCTACAGTTCTTTGGTGGTGTGATTTTGGAAATAAAACTAACAAAAGCTACTCCACTCCTACACTCCAGTTCAGTAATCGTGTCCTGGGAGCAGAGTGCAATTAGTGGGCTCTAGGTGGCTGTAAGTCTCTGTGCAGTTTCTCTTCAAATCTGCAGAAATGTACAGATGAACCAACCTTTGTAGATAAGTAGTAAGATAAAGAATTTGGATTCTTTGTAGGTGTTTTGAGATTTGAGGAACAGTGACTCAATAAGCATTGTGCAGTTTAGTTTGCATTGACCAGTGCTTGTGGAGTATTGATTATCTGTCATATGTATATCCAAATTCATTGTTGGTAAGGGGAAAAGAACTTTAAGATGAAAGGATTAAAAAATATCCTGCTTCAAAATGAGTTGTGACACACACATAAAGAAGATAAAATCAATATCAACACTTGTTGGTAATTGTGAAATCTAGACAGATTCCGTGTATAGCAGAATGATGAAGAATAAGCAAATCACTCAAAAGCTGAATTAATAGCAGGTTTCTTGAACTTTTAAGAAACACAATGGAAGTAGTAAAATCCATGATCTTACAAATTATTTAGTAGATATGTCACCAGCTTGCACCTTTGCGTTGGATAATCAAGACTGCTTTTGTTTATATAAATTGGTGCTGCCCTTACTCCTGTCTCTGTGCATTTGTCAGGAGAGCATAGAGAATTGTTTCACTGTTGAGCACTTGCTCACTCAAGGTTCCTAATTCAGAACTGATGTGGGAAGCAGGTTTTTGTAGGATATTCCTTGTGGCTGTGGGTGAATACTTGTGTGTTCCTGTTCCCAGGATGCCATGATAGGCAGCTGTTCTCAAAGGATGCTAAGTATTTTCCTTCAGAGAGTATTCAGGGATAGAGGGTTCCCTGCATTCAGGGATAGGACTGTGCTATGCATACTGCAGGCACACAAAGACTTTACCAGGAACCTGAAAACATCCCCAAGTTCATAAATGGGCATGGTATTAGTATTCCGCTGTCCACTCTAACTAGGATACTTCATGCATATTGATAATCTATGTAAAAAACAGTTATGGTTGTGGGAAAGAGAAAGACAAAGAGCAGTGAGTAGCTGATACTTTTTCCACATGGAATATTGCTTACTGAGCAGGTCTCCAATTTTCTATCTGTGAGCTCTAATGCCATCACCCCTGAAATGAAGCAGTCTCTCCATTGTTTCTATATTTGTGTCTCTTTGTTGCCCAAATCTCTCTTTATTGAATATAAATATTGTGTGTTGTTGGTGTAACATAGTGATGTAACTACAACTTACAGAGCTGCTCTGGAGATAAGCAGCGTTGACCTGGTGTAGGAATTCTGCGAAGCACTCTAATCCAGTTCATCCCCAAGCCTCTTTAGAGAGATGAAAATATCCCATTACCTTTACATGCTCCCTGTCATTAGGATTAGAATCATCTTCCTCCAATGGAAAAGAATGGTGTCATGTCATTCATGTTGATACGAGCAACAACGTGATACTCAAATAAACCAAGCACCAAATAGTCATCTGTAAATGAGCTCCATATAGAAGTTTCTTTCTGTGCAAGTCAAATCCTACTTAAAATGCATTTAGAGGAAATTAAAATAAAATCTAATCCAGAACCCACTAAAATTACTGAAGAGTTTGTTTGCTGCAGTTCTCTGTGATAATGAATACATTCAGAAGACTGTGTTCTGTTCATATACATTTTTTATGAGAAATGAATAGCATTTCCTTTGAATTATTCACTCTTACCCCAGACTGGGAGGTTCCTATGAAACTGTGCATAAAACATAGAGTTAGATCCTAAAGGTAGATTTTAGTGCTATCTTTATGAAAAGGGTTTTTTATTCATAAACCTTCCTGTAGAGATCAATTCTTGCATCTTGTGTCACTTGCATCTTCTTCACTGACAAGCTAGAAAGCTTAGACAATAGAACTCATTAAGGGTATAATTGCTGATAAATGGCAAGATATTTCACTTATAAGTCAAAGTATGCCTCGTATATCAGCCGAATATTTTAACTGTTATGTAGAATTTAATGCAGAATTAAATGCCTCCTGTCAGAATTTAGAGAATCATAAAAATAATCTGTAGAAAGTTTATCACAATTTAACTATTCTGTTCTGGTATGTGCAAAACCTCTTTTCCCTCTCCACAGGGCCCTGCTGTGATAATATAGATGGTATTTATGTTATTCATCAGCTAAATTTCATGTTTCTTAATAAAATACAAAATGGACTGCTATCAGTGAAATCAAGCTATACTAATAGGAACATTTCAAGTGCTTTAAAATGTGGGGTTTCAGATGTTGTTTTTTTTAATAAGCAAACATCAGTAAATTTGGGCTGCTTTTCTAGGCAACATCACTCATTTTTAAAAATGATTGTGTTTGCCTCACATGTAGTTGATTTTGGAGAAGGATATAACAAAAAAATTGTGCCACTGGCAAAACCAAGGTTTCACTGATGATGATAACTCAGAATTTGAGTTGTATCCTTAAATACGGTGTGTCTCTAATCCGTTAAAATAATCCAGTACTCCTTCTACTGGTGTACAAAGCAGTATTAGATTGTTTCAATGCATTAGAGACATTAAAGTTTACGGGTCAAGAAACCTGAGACTCTAAAGTAATAATACATCCCTGTGATAGGAAAAGGAAGAGAAATGTAGACTTTATTTCAAGACTATTATTTATGGATAATCCAGAGTGAACAGAATACTACATTAAAGCAGAAAAAAGAGACAAGTCTTGATACAGACTCTTAAGCAGACAGATTATGGTTACTATTAATTTTAAATTATTTTAGCAAAAATTGAAGAAAGCATAAAATTGCATTTGGAGTAATTTGTTTCTTTCCACTGACCTTATAATGAGAAGGACGTTGCTGAGATTAGGTTGCAACAGAGACCTCTAATTTTCAGTCTGCAAGATATGAAAGATTAGCCAGATTTGATCTGTGAAGCTCTAGGGTGTCTAGAATGAGGAGGTTATTATCAAGGTGTATAAAACCCTGGGAGAGAGGGAACAGGATTGATGGTAATATACTATTATTAGAGATAAGTAATTAAATCACCAAGATATCTAAGAATTTGGGTAGGAAGAATAAATTATTTCCTAAGAAAGGGAATAATTTTCCCTATGCAGAGAGTAGGTGAAAAAAAAAAAACAAACCCAATATTCTGAGTCAGCATTGACCAAATTGGTCCAGAAGGGAGCTGAGCTTCATTGTGAAAATATTAATTTATGAACTAATTTGGGTTTGTACAGCAGTGTTTGTTGCTTAAAACTGGAGCTGTTCCTTTTGTACAACTGACGGGAGCATTAACTTGTCTTTACTCTTACTTGTGGATGAAGGGCCCATTACACACTCTACTTTCAAATACCTTTTCTTTCCCTGATGAGAGCACTGATTTTTGCCCTTTCATAAATGGTGATTTGTGGAATGGAGCAGGAGTGCCTGCATGCTTAAGAAGGTTGCAGCAGTCATTAGTCCATTTGCAAGTACCCAGAAATGTCTGTGGAAGATGTATTCCTGTCAGTGGAAAAAGAGTAGATCAAAATACAAAAAAATATTTTCTTTTATTCGTTAATATGTGAATGAGGGACTGACTCTGCCATGTCTCCATGAAGATCACAGTGCCACAAACAGCATCAACTCACAGAGTATTCAACATTACCTTGTGTCATTCCCAGCTGATAAAGACTGTATATGTATAAAGGCTGTGAATTCCCTAGGTGCTGTTAGCAGGTAATAAAACTGGCAGTAATGATGTTACTGGAGCTAACGCTTTGTCAGAAGGAGCTGTTCTCTCAAAGGGAGCTGCACCAGACTGTTCTGCAGATCCAGTGGGTGATTCATCTCTAATTTGGTTGGCAAAGTTGTGATTGACGTGGTAGAGAATGCATTAAGGGCTCACCTGCTCCCCTAGACAGCTACCGAGAGATAATAATGAAATGTCATTGGCTTAGGCATTATTATGCTTATCTGTGGGATCCCTTTCAGCTTTTATCAATTTTATGGCAGCTGTGGGCTTTTTTCTGCTTTTTGTCAGGCCTCATTCATTTGTATTATTTTTTCCATTGGAGATCTGTTTAATTTTTCCCAAAGCAAAGCTATGTGTCTTACAGCACTAATAAAATTCTTGTCTCTTTTCATTGCAACTTGCCTCCAGAGCAGGGCCTTCTGGCATACTCTGCAGCAGAGGAGATAAAATAATCAATAAGGCTGGATCTGAAAATGAAATGCAACATTTGTTTTGTTACTGAGCTCTACATGGCCTAAAACAGATGGTTTTGTGATGCAGTTTTTAGTGTGCTCATAAGGATTTTTGAGATGTGTGTGATTTTTATTTTGAAAATATAAATTGAATGAATGGCTACTAGCACAATGACCTGACATCTATTATACACCTTCACAGATCAAAAACTGTAAGTGATGTACAATTAGAGCAATGCTTAATAGAACTCTTGAAATTAAATGGAACTGTAGTATACTGAGAGCATAAAGTGCTCTCATTATTTTCTGTTGAAAAATATTTTAGTCTTTGTCATCGCTTGTTTGACTGCTTGCATATGTTGGTCTGTGCTTCTCAGCTAATGTGGTGGCAGATAGTGAATATATATGCATCAATATAGTTAGTAAATGTTATTTATCTGGGGGTGGCAGGTGTGAGACAAAGTGTGATTTTTTTATGTATATTTATTCTTTCTGTATTCTTCTAATTAATATTTTCTTGCCAGAATGTACTGGAATTCAGTTCTGTCAGATACGGTGTGGTAGTTTCAAAATGAGAAAGAGCAGCTTCATACTGCTGCATAACCAAAGAGGTGGCGTTTGGCTACACGAGGAGATATTTCTTATCTGCAATGAGATTTGCTCTGTTATTCCTCTGCATTTAGGGAAAGCAGCGCTGTCGAGGCAGTCCTCCAGATAATGTCTTCAGTGTGTGGTGTTTGTTACTCTCAATTGGCAAGAAATGGTACCCAGGAAGAGCATCCCTTCCCTAGGTCCATGTACAGCAGCAAGTCAAGCCCTGATGCCTCTTGGTCAGTTGTAGGGCAGTGCTTTGCTTTGATGCCCTTACACCAAAAAGTGGCCACTCCCTCTTACTAGGACACTTGACAGCCACAGGGACAGAAATGTAGTAACCAACAGACATGGCCAAGCAGGTCTGAAGTTCTTTTACCTGAGAGTTGTCTCAAAAAGTATTGTAATATCTCCAGTACATCTCGGGAAACAGAAATAGCTTCAATGTAAGTGAAGGATCCACACCTTTGAAATCAATGTGCAAAATGTTACACCAATAATTAAAAAAAAAAAACCCACTGTTCAAGATTTTGGCAAACTGCCAGAAAGAGAGAAACTTTTCAGTTTGACGTCTACTTATGGTTACTTCTACAGCTTCATTTTTGTTGAATATAAGTGAAAGAGTTGGTGAAGAAAACTTCATAAAACATACAGTCTTCTGAAAATTAAAGATATTCCATAAAGCTGTGGGTTAACTGGTCAGCCAGTTGCCTTCAGGAAGCCATGGATGTGCTCCAGTTCCATCCATTACCAAGGGTTATGTTAAGAGGAAAGCTCTAATTGCAAGCTGTATGAGATAATGAGTCTGCTAGCATTCAGCCAGCAACCAAAATTGCTACTGATTTGGGAAGGACATTCCTTCCCGAGGCACCCAAAAGAGGCAAAAACACACACTGAAATGGTTGAATACTCACTTTCTACAAATGCAGTACCCTCAAGACAGTCAGATCATGTCAGGACTTGGAAGAAGAAGAGAGGAATTGCATCTGGCTAATCACATTTCAGTATTTAGAATATCTTTTTGATTTATTTTTGAACTTCACCTCAACCCAAACATCAAATCTTGAGTGCAGGCTGGCAGTGCAGATGCTATGCCTTAAAGGCTTAAATGAAATAAAACATAAATGAGACTGAGAGAATTTGTAGTCAAAGATGCAAGTGTGTTATTCCCCATTTGTAAAAATGGTCATCTTTTTTGTGTCCTGAAAGAAAAGACAGTTCATAATATTGCCTACTATGTCATACAGCTGAGGAAATTTACAGTGTCAGAAATTTACAGTGAAATTGATTAATTTGTGCCAAGGATGGAAAGAAAACACCAAGAATACAAAGGCATCTCTTCGAAACATTTTATATTTGCTTTAAGATTGCATACAAACATTAAGAAGCTTTTATGGTAACTTTTTCATTGTGAAATTTCATTTGCATTCTCAGTGCACTAAAATGTCTTTGCTGGTGAGGGATTTTGTTTTAACTTTTGCTTCCAAAACATTTCCTAAATATGAACTTTCTGTCATGTTGCTCCTTCATCTCACTTACGTAGAGCTGTTTTCTGTTGATAACAATTCATCTTTAATGCACTCCGTAGGTTACCATCATTAATTTTTTACTAATAAAGTTTGCACATAGTCCTGGAAGTAGGATGTGTATCTATGGGAAAAGCATTTCCTGTTCAGAACCATGATGCCGGACTTTACGAATCAATGGACTGTGGTCAGTTCTCAAACATAACATTGCAACCACCATAAACCATTATCAGAGTTGCACTTACAAGCACTCAAATGGTTCTGTTATTTCTGTAACCTCACAAGACCATGGCTTGGGTTTCATAGAAAAATTTGGAGTTAGGCTGATGGATAGACTCAAAGCAATAAAACACATTGTAGGTTCCACTGACATCCACTGGAGCAATGTTGGAAATGCATATCCTTTCTGAAGGCAGTTGAGGTTTGGGAATTCACCTGTGCCAGATGATGATTTATATTCATAGCTGTGTTCACTTCAAAAGTTTTATCAGAAAAAAAAAACAAAAGAAAGTAGAATTTATGAACAACAGAGATTTCAGCAGTGCTCTGAACGGGCTAACCTTGCCACACTCATTTCTCTGTCCAGCAGAGGCTCTGGAGACTTGCACTGGCTGTATGAATACAAGATAGAAAACTTTACATTCTTTGCAGTAAAAGCTTAGAAGAGCATGGCCCTAAATGTAGAATAAGTTAATGATATTTTGGTTTAAGATATGGAAAAATAGAAAATTTGTTTCTGTTGGTGAAAGAAGAGCTCTTTGACTATTTAGTGGAACTCTACTTATGAATGTAAGATCTCTGCTGATAAAAATTATGGTCTTAATTTAATAGGGCTGTAACTTCCACTGGGTACCTTTAAAGCATCTCTCAACCTTTAGAATAGGAGAGCTGTCTTCTTTCATTATCACCTTTGAGGTAAACTCCAGAGGAAGTCTCCTTGGGACTGGCAGCTGAAAATGATTTGCAAGTCAAATGGCTCTGCTACTGATTGCTAACCGAGTTATCAAGGTTTGCAGGCTGTCAATCCTCTTAGTTTTCATACCAACACAGCTCCAAGTGCTCACCTGACTTGCTGCTTGTGAAGCAGCATTCCTTGGCCAGCTTGTTTCCTGACTGTTTTCTTCTTTAGATTTGATCTTATGTACTAAGCCAATTCAAGTATCAAGGGAAGTGATTTATAGTTTTGACTGTGCATGCCATTGTTGATCTGGTGTTACAACAGAGGATTGAGCCCTCACAGTACTGTCCAATCTCTCTGCTGGTCTTTAACCATCTTAGCTAGTCTTTATAAGGTCAGACAAAATAATTTAACAGGGTTCACCACTTCACGGAATATTTGGTGTGTCTCCAGAAAGGCAAATTGCAATCCTTAGGTATGATAATGGCCATTCTTATCTGGCATCTGTCTCACAGAAACCTTAAGCAGTTATTGGAACAGATTAAAAAAAATGTTTAGAAGAGTCTACAGCTTCTTTGACTGTCAGATTAGTAAAGGACACCTCTGAGAGAATGCCTTTAGTGTTGGTAATCTCTAATGTCACTAAGAAAAAATAAGTGTTTTCAATTATGTAACAATGGGCAGCCACAGTCTCACCAATGTGGATCAATGTTGTGTACTTGCTGTTAATTCCAGCCCTGGGAATTACCCCATTGATACCACACTATTATGGAGCTCTTTTATCAACAACACATTTTCCAAGGGCTATTAAGTTATTATGTTAGATCTGAAAAAGTTCCTGAGAAGACAAAAAGAAAAAAAAAAAATCAATGACAGAAGTCAATTTAGTGTCAAGTTTTTTGTTTTTTCATATAATTACCTAAAATCTTGATTACTGATTTTGCTGCATAATCTGTCCTTACACCTCTCCTCCTCTTCCCTCCTACTCCTCCCTTAAATCCATTACTGGTTTCATATATTAACATATGAGATACTTTTTCTAGGATCAGTAACTGTGGATTTAGCTCCTAGTCTAATCATCTAATCAGAGAGGTTAATAACCCCCTCCTGGATATTATTTATGACAGAATTGTGGTAGATGATCTGAGAAACTCTCTGCAGCCATAGCAGAGCACATTCATTCCTGTCTTTAGCTCATCAAGGCTGATGTTATAAAAAATGTCTGCCACAAGTCTAACTTACGTAATGTCAAAAAGATCTCTGGATAAATGAAGATGAACCTACCATACGTTATCTAACTTTTACTTCAGGCAGAACAAAGGCAGTGAGGAATGTACAACTGAGCACAAATCCAAGTTCTCTCTTTTATTTATGCTGCTGATGTGGCAAAATGGGGCTAACACCTTGATACTTCATCTTTTATTGTAGAGGCTATACAGTTAAAAGGGAAAAAACAAATCCAAAACGAAACCAACTAAAAAAAACTAACTGGGGAATCATTCTTTGCAACAGTTTGTTTCAAACTGCCGTCTTGATTCTAGTACCAAAATCTGAATTTTCCCACAGAATGACAGACAATTTTTCTGAACCAAACCTGCTCAGACTTTCATTCTCAACAGTTACATTGTAAGAGATGTTAATTCATATCTAATTACATACTCTTTTAATTAATTAGCTCTGAAAGTTGAAAATCATTGTTTCATAAACACTTCCTTTGAAAGTATGGGCAAAAGAAACTGTATTATTACTGTACAGAAACAGTATAGGTTGGTGTAGAATATTATAAATTAATATGAATCTGCAGAGCCCTTATCAAAAGAAATGGAAAGGTTCTGCATTGAAGACACAGCCTTACTGCCACTGTTTTCAGTCCATTAACAGAGATGATGGTTTTCTCTGGTTCTGCATCAGGACTTGGGCTTATGTTGTATGTTATGCAGAGGAAACAGCTTCTTTTGTGTTTTTCCAAGCTTTTTTAATATTTAGTTTTGGATGAAATTCTGATGGAATACCATTTTGATTATACATTCTACTTGCCATAAGGTAATCACATACCTAAATATTAAAACCATAAAATAACCAGAGACACAAAGAGTTGTAAGTACCTCAAAATTGTCTGAAAAGCAACAATTTTTTTTCTTTGTTTTTTTTGGTAGTAACTTATAACCTTAAAAAATGGTGTGTGTGTAAGATTAGACTTACGGCAATGTATTGCTGATTTCATAGTTGCTTCCAAATTTTATTGAGAATACTTGTTTTGGGGAAGAGTGAGGAATGGATGAATAAAAAAGAAATTCTGAATATGTGGGGGTTTCTTTGCAGTATTTGGCTGCTTCTTGGCTGAAGCACTGAAACTGTCTGTTAATAGCATACAGCAACAATGTAAGGTTGGAAATAAAGAATAATACTGTGCCTAATGAAAACTGCCAATGCAATTTGTGCAGGCAGAATGCAATTACCCAAACTGGAATATAGCCAGACACGAAAACTTCGTACTTTTTGTTTCAGACAATGCAGTGGCTACTTAGGATATAACAAGCAGGAACTTTTTCAAGGCACTTGCATGTCTGGATTCTAGTACTTTTCAGGCAAATGTAAGGGATTTTTATGTTGTTGCCTCAACCCTTGGTGTATTTTTGTGCCTTTAACATGGTTAAGCAAAAGACATAGGCAGCTTTTCTCCATAATCTTTACCAAAAAAGAAAAAATCCCACCCCCACTTCTTGTGTGGTTGAATGTTCTAGATATTTTGTTGCTTAAAGTCTAAGAGGGTTTTATATAGCTTGGGTGTATTTTAAATACATGGCTTAACAGGTCTGCTTTTAAAAAAACTGCCATGGGAGTATGTTCAGATTAAAAAGGAACTGTTTGCTTCTTACCTCAGTCTTGTTGCTATTTTTTTTTTTCAGAAAAACCCAAACAAGTGTATAAACAGTGAGTAAATTATTAAAGGATGATGTTTTTCCAAAAGTTGCTGTATTTTCCAAAGAAGATTCTGATAATATAGTAGTCATTTGAGGCTGTATTTAGATCTCAGATAGAAAGTGATGCTGTTCAAGCCTTGGACTAAGTATTACAGTGAATCCCACTTATTCAAAATATCATTTATATGCCCTTGAGCCATAAAAAAAGAAAAACCTAAAATTATGATGAAAGGCAATTCTCAACTCATATTTGCTCAATCTGTGTCCTTTAGCAATTTCTGCTGGCTGGATTTACTTTGCGTTGGTTTGACTGTAATTGAGAGATTGATGGTGAAATGGCACTTCAGAGAAATACCATCTAAGAATAAATCATTATGAAATAAGCTTAAATTTTCTCCTTAACTGTGGCTCTTTAATCCTGTTACAGAAGATTAATTGGTGCTAATGTGTATTTTGGAACTTTTTGAACAGTGGTTTTCCCCTACTCATCATATGCTAAAAGGCTCCCATTGAACTGGCATCATTTTTAGGTAACTGAAAGACAATATGTATGTTTTGATTTTTCTCATATACCATTCATTATATCATTGGGATGATGACTCTTTCTGAGACTAATCAAAGTGATGTCATTAGAAGTACCTGTTTCTGGAAGGAAAAAAAAAAAAAGAAAAAAAAATTTTGAAGTTGACATTTGAGCCTTCCTGCATTCCTCTGATTTTTGTTAGTGTTGTTGTTATTTCTGACGGGCTGGTTCCAAAGAGGAGACAAAATGGCCAATAGCTTTGGAGACACCAGCAGACTGTGTTGCTGGTGCCAAAGGAGACAAGTTTTGGATGTTTCAATTGACCAAACCTGTGTGCTGTCTTCAGCTAAACCTTTGCACTTGCTGATTTGCTGTGCAGCAACCAATACCGGATTTTCCAAGGAAGTCTTAGTCATCTCTTTGCCAATGTTGGCAGGAAGAGACAGACTTTTTCATCTCACCTCTTGTACTTTTTGTTACTCCTCTTTCCCCTTTATTCCCAATTTCCCTGTGCTGCCTGTCTTAGAACAGCCCAAGAGCAGACCTTCAACCCCTTTATTTCTCTTTCCCATGCTAGAAAGACATGGCTGTGTAGAAGCTGATTTAACTGGAGAAATAAGAAACAGAGCAGGCAGAAATAGTGTCAGTGTAGATAAAGATGTAAAGGACTCTGACACCGTGTCCTTAGGCCCTGAGTCGACTGACATGACTAGCCATCATGTGACCCAGTGAGTTTATTTTGTCTCCAAAAATCAGGGCACTGAATAAAAACACCCATTGGGAATGTCCCTTGGTAGTTTCTTACCCCCTGCACAATGCCTGGGAATTGCTGCTAATTGGTGTGGGGGTTATGTCTAGTGTGGACATAACCTATGGGAGGAGGAGTAACACAAAGGTGACTGGGGAGAGAGGGAGAGATCTCATGTAAAGGCATGTGAGAGGGGAAGAATTTGGCAGTGTGAGAACTGAAATACCTGCAGGTAACCAAGACAGTCAAAATCCACAGCTGAAGTGTAAAGAGTAGATTTACTCCATCCCCACTCTGACAAAACAGAGACACATCCACTGCTAAGCTTATTCCATTTTAGCTGAGGCAAAAAGCCCACTTGCCATTCCTGCCTGCCCTCAAAGGCCTGGCACAGGCACAATACCTCACAAGGCTGTGGTTTACAATCTCCAAACTTCTTATCTCTCCTCTGCCCCATCAGCAGGCCTAGGTATAGTAAGAATATTTTTTAGGTCTTTTACAGTGTTGTGTTATCTTCTAGAGGAATCCCACTTCTCAAAACCGACAGAAAACAATGTGAAATTTCCCCCACTGAACATTCTTAGCATCTTCAGCTAAGAAGGTCATCTTGAGAGAAAATAACTGTTCTTCACTTCTTGACAAACATTCCAGCTTTAACCGTCTTGTTCCAACAGGCAAGTAGTGAAGTAGTGTCATTTTTTCATTATCCAAATCTTCCCTGAACCAGTCTCTGAGACATTGTAACCCCTGGTGTTGATGATCAATTGAATGATTCACTGAATTCATTAAAGAAGGTATCCTGACCAGCTGAAAATTTCCTCCTACATAGTTGTGATAAAATTTGTTTCCTTGATTGTAGCTGTATAAGGTGTATTTAAAACTTTTAAGTATTTTCCAGAAAAATATGACTTTTTTTTCTTCATTCTCAAGCACATTTTATTGCATAACTGCCTAGTTTTCAACTAAATCAAAGGGAATTAGGTATCTAAATTCCTTTGAAGATCTGAAGTTAGATGTAGAAAGATGATTTAAAATGTAGGGGTCCGTGGTAGCTCAGTATAGGATATAGAAGAAATCAGATGTTTCTGAAGAAAAAAAAAGGGATGCTATGTTGGTATATGCTTATGTCGGCTGGGTAATTAATTTGTATTAGATGAGCATTTTCAGAAATTAGTGTTTGGCCAACAAATGTCTACTTTCAAATATATATTTAAAACCTTTTCATTTGCTGAACACGCCACTGAATTTTCTTAGATTAGATAATTATCTTTCATTGTCCTTACATTAAAGTCAGCTTAGCTTTATTCAGCTTTTTGACTTCTAAGATTTGTAATTAACTTTTTTATCAAATATTAATAGAAGGCAGAAAACCTGAGAATTTCTTAGCTGCAGGACTTGGAGAGTGACAAATTAAGAAAGAGCTGAAGAGGTTGAAAACTCTATCCACATACTTAGTTTTATTGAGGGAAGTATCATGGGAGAATTGAGGTCATGACACTGCTAGAGCTCCACATGTATAGCAAGACTGAAAAGTTTAAAAACTTTCATCCTCTCTCTCTCTGATATCCTTATGTTCTTCCAAATAAAATAAGAGTATAATACAATAACATTTCCCCTTCAAAAATTAGTATCTAGAATAAATTTTTCATTATTTTACTTTTGTTCTTTTTTGATGATCTTTTTTGTGTTCACTATGTTCTCAAAAAGATTATGTAAGAGATGGAGGGAATTTTTTGGGGAAAAATATTTTTTACAAAAGTAAGGTTAATAATAACTTTTAAAAGAAAGTTTTTGGACTAATAGCAGCAAAGAGCTATGGGGATAGTGAAAAAACCCTTGTGAAAAAATATTCTAATTCTCTGGAGAAAACAATCTAAATAAAAAGTAGACTTGGATAGAAATAAAAACCACAGAAATAGTCTGCCCAGGGATTCAGGCAAAGCTTTTGTTGTCAAACTTAACTTCTTTTTCTTCCAGACAGTTTTATTATTCATGGACCTTTTTATGTTTTCTGATTATTTTACTTCTAAAAGGATTCATGACTAGTGTGTAGAAAACCCAGAATTAAATTATTATATTAAAATATTAATTTATTAATTAAAACTTGTAGGTAGGCAATTGCATAGCAGACCTGTATGAGCCTGGGTGAGTATACTGGACTAGAGGAATCCATTTTTCTCATTGTCTAAAAGCTTCTGGCCTTTTTTGTTCTCTTGTTTATATGTTTGAAAACCATAACTATGAAATCATCTCCAGACCTTTTCAGTGACAGATGTCCCCTCCAACAAATGGTGCTGTATTATTGGGTAATATTCCATCTTTTGTTTTCAGAAACATAAGAAATGGGGGATGCACCACTAGAAGGGATTTGAATCCAGTTTATGCACTTGCCTACCTGTTGAGACAAGTAAGATCCTTTAGGGAAACAGTAATACAGTTTATACATTGTGGTTTGGGTTCACAGTGTGGCACGACACAAGTCTTAATCCTAAAAAAGATACCAGATCATCTCTGTTATTCTCTAATCCCTCTGTGCAAAGAATTCTTCTGCTAGGGATTGTTCATCCATTAAGGCAAATCTTTGTAACTGCTTCAAAATATGGTCAATGGGCACTTAGGATGCCACTGTATTTAATCTTAATGTTTGTGCTATAGGTGTATCAAAGGCGTTTGTTTCTGACATTCGTCTTTAAATATTTTAATAGTCCTCTGGAGTGGAAACAAAACAGGATTCATAAGGGTTTCTTAATCCTGGATTTTCTCCCTCTTATTTTCTTTCCTAAAACAGTAATCAGACATGGAAAGAGCTGGAAAGTGTTCCTCCCAAGGCTGAAAGACTTACAGTTTGTGGGTTTGTATTGGGACTGATGAGAATTCCTGCTCCCAGGTCTAAACAGCTTCTCTAAGAAATCATTAAGATTAAATTTTTGCTACTCTTGATAAAGTATAGAAAGTGTTACAGTCTCACATAGTTTCTAGGGAATAATTTCTGATTTGATTCACAAAATCATTTGCATACCTTCTGCAAATTAGTGATACATGCCAAAGTGCTGAGCATGTGCAGAATGGCAGCGTTTCCAAGGGTCTTTCTCACTCTTTGTGGCCTTCTCTATAGCTAATGCATGATTCATGTCAGACTGCCAGTAGTAGTGGCAAAACTGGCAAGTCCTGGTACTTCTGTGGTGTGTGAATGTTGGGCAGAAATGGAAGATCACTTTTTGCTCAGCCAACAGTGTACACCAGAAACTGTGCATTTCCAACAGGCCTGTACCTCAGGCACCTGTGCCATAGACTTTTTTGTATAAACCATGTCTATACTGTATGTTAAAAGGCGTGTATGTCCTCACTGAGGATGTTTGAACAAGCCTGCAGACAACCAAAACCACTAATCTTAAGAAAATTCTAGACGCAGTTGATTTCAGAAGTCAGTGTCAGCACCAGAGTGTATTGAGAAAAACGTGCCAAGAAAGAAAACAGGAAACATAAAAAATACAGCCAAGGCTTGGAAATGATTGGAGGAGATGAGAGGACAGTTAAGACTAGTAACGTCCTGACATGAACATTTCATTTCTTCTCCTCTTCTTCATGGCATTTTCCATATTTGAGCAGAGCTCTTACCTCACATGTAATAAATCCTTTCAATGTAGCTGATGGTTCCCACTTTATAAAACAGCAGTGACTGCTTTTTAACTTTTATACTTCTTCTTTATGGTAACTATCTTTAATGTTAACTTTTTCTTTTCTCTTGTCCTTCAGACACCTCTTGCTAGGAAAAGTAATCCTGTACATAACCTTCACATTCTCCTTTATTTCTTACACAGATGTTGAGGATTATCTGGCTTGGCTGATCTCTCACATCTCATCACTAATCTCTTTTGTCAGCTTGTCCATTCTTTAGATATTATCTATTCTTTTGAAGTTCCTCACTTCTGTCCCTTATAGTCACTGAAAGAGCAATGACAAAAGATCCAGTGAAAATAGCAGCAGAATTTACATATTTCATCTTTACCTTTAGATTGATGCTAAACATATATGTTTATGGCCTTTCTTGTCCCTTTTACTCAGTTTCCTACCTAGGTTTATTAAGGCTGTGTTGATCAATAAGAGATAAAAAATATAGCTTGTTGGAATTGTCTGTAGTTGAAAATATTAATATTTGATTCTCAATCATGATGGAGGGCTCGGTTCTTTTTATATTTTTTTCCTTGTTATTAACTCTCCCACACCAGCTGTCTTCAATACAAAGGCAGGCAGATGTCTGCTGACAGCTGTATTTAGAAATTAGAGTGCTTTCCAGATTTAAATTCAAGATCTAAAATTTTGAGATCAATGCACAGACACTGTGGAGGTGAGAACAGTTGTTTTCATCTGAGTTTCATCTTCTACATTGATCTATTGTTCCAATCAGTGTTTCATCATCTTCCTATCTTAGGAAAATAGCAGCAGGCGTAATTGAACTGGTTCACAGAAGTTCAACAAGCTGATATTTATTTTTGAGAAAATGCCATATTTTCAAGAGATACAATACAAATATATCAGACCAATGATGTAGTAATCCTTAGCTCTGAGGAAATCCACCCAGGAGAAATGTTAAATTGACTTCATGTGTTTTCAGCATTAATTAGCATTCCAGATGTATTACAGGGAGTCTGAGCCCTTAGGTTGCACCAACACAGTATCATATTTCAGGGCTGTGTAAACCCAGTAAAAATTCTAATCATGTGTTTTATTTCTCTACCTCTGGCTCTTGTAGTCAAATATCTGTCAAACAGATCAGTCAGAAAAGTTAAACATTATTTTAAAGACCAAAAGGATTTTTTTCTAAGTGGAATCATGCACCTTGAGGTGTAAAATTTTGGAATGGGGAAGAGCTTTTGTATTATCATTATCAACCTGTTGCAATATTAGTGATGCAGCAGCTGGCTATAACAGAGGCTCTGTTTCTCAGTGTGATTTTAGGGGAGAGATAATTGTTCCTGATAGGGAATTTCAAACTGTAATGTGAGAATAAGCCCCTTGTTCCTCAGGTGGGTTAGACTCAGCCAGCTGCCTATCTACTCCCTTCTCCCACTGGACAGGAAGTAAATGGAAAGAGGACTGAGGGATTGAGAGAAAGATGATTTAGTAAGTGAAACAAAAGTTGTGTGAAAGGAAAACAAAATAAGGAATGTATTATTCCCTTCCCATTTGCAGACAGTTATCCAGCCGCTTCCTGGAAAGCAGATCCTGGGAATGAGTTGCTTGAGATGTCATACATGCAAACATCTGGAATTCCTCCATCTATTCTTGAGATTTTATTGCTGACTACATTATACAGCATGGAACATTCCTTTGTTCAATTTTTGTCACCAAAACTCCTTCCCAATTTCTTGCCTATCCCCAGCCTGGAACCAAGGTGACAAAGTGGAGAAAAGAGGAAGTCTCAAAGCACTGCTCAGCAATAATCAAAACACTGGGTTTTATCACAGCTGTTTTAGCCAGAAATCCAGAGCACCACTCAGGCTGCTACAAAAAATGGTAATTTCATCCCAGCCAGATGCAGTCCACTTTCTTATCCCATCAGGAAGAGCTGTTATCTCTCTTTTTAGAGTCCAGCAGCAGTAGGCAGTGTTCTTCACCTAAACCATCCCAAAAGTGTGCATCATCCTGGTAGCAAAAGGTCAGATTTAATGAGCATTACTTCAGTTTGGCCACTGCCAGTCACCAGTGTCTGACCTCCAAACAGTGCACCCATGTCCACTCAGAGCCCTCCTTGATGTGGTGATAAGGCTCTTAGATGCCCTCAAATCTAGCCTTTGCCTTAAAATTCACTGCTCTACCCTGAGTGTGTTATTACTGCACCTTTGTCACAGCTCATTGAGCCACATAATCATTCTGCATGCATCACCACTTCCACCCCTCGTAAAAATGCTTGGCAGCCAGAGATGGCATCGTGGTAAAGGTGCAGTGAGTGTTTCACGAGCAAAGTTCTCTAATGGCGAAGCAATAGATTAGGAAAAGCTGCAAAAGCAACTGACACATTATATATCTTATACAATCCTTCTGTGAGGTATTTGAGGTTCTTGTGGGAAAATTAAACACTAAACTCATCATATGTCCATTTTAAAAACAGTTTTGGTTTTGATAGCTAATATATTTCAAATTTCATTTAAACAGTTTATGAGATACCTGTAAGATAAAACAGCTTTATTCATTGGAGAGTTTTCTTCTCTCAAACTTATTAAAATTTCAAGTATCAAGCGTTTCAGGTCCCTGAGTCAAAATTCATAATGCTTTTGATTCATTATTTTACAGAAACAGCCATTGTACCTGATGAATTGATGTTGAATGTGTTATATTAAATTTCTAAATTCCCCAGTTGTTCCATGGGATTCTTCACTTGCAGAGTTGTCTGATTTTACTTCTTGTGCAATGCAGTAAATGATTAATATACTAATTGTTGCAAGAATATTGAATCGTCTGTTCTTCAGATCCAAAACTGCTACCACTCTGAAGAGCTGCTCCTCCACTTCTCCTGCATTTACTGAAAGTAATAAACCCTGTGCTTTTCCTTTTCAAAAGTAATTGAACCAATTTAAATGTGAAAGTCTAGATTGTCTCTACACTGTCTTTTCATTTCTCCCACGCTACTTCTTCTCATCTCCTTGTAGTTGCCAGTAGCTTCATTGTCTTTTGTTTTCAGCATAGCCTCTATTTTTTCTTAATTTTATCTTGTCTGAACACCAGCTCTTTTTCTGACTCTTTCTTCTTGATGTTGCTTTTTTTCTGATTGGTTTTCCAATGCCATTGTTTCACATGATCAACTCTTCTTCAACCTATACCCTGTATATGTTTTCCTTCATTGTTTTGTAATACAAATATACTTGTTCTCCAAAGAATGTGGGTCCCTCTCTGTGTCCCAGCTCTTTCCTAAATTTACCTTAAGATCTGTTTTGACCCCTGAAAGCATACTTTCAGGTATGCTTTTTCCTAATTTTCCCACTGCTCATCCTCTACACCATGTCTTTTTTATCCCCTGCATTTCTTCTTCCCTTGTGGCTTCAGCACATTTTGGTTGGACCTAAAAGAGAATGCTTGCTAAGAGGTAGGTTTGCAACTCCAGCTTCCAATCCCTATTTCAAATGAAGGTTCTTGATTTTTTTTATTTCTAGCCTTGTTCCATATGGGAGTCTGGTCATCAACCAAGGAGTTTTAAATACATTTTTCAGTTTTGCTGAGGCTAATGTGCATACCCCCCCCTCCTTTTTTTTCTTGGTGCTAATTTATCACTTTCTTGAAAATTGTGTGGGGATTACTTAAAAGCAAAATAAAAACCCGTCAGATAAGAATTTCCTTGAATCTGATTACAGCAAGCAAGGAATTTTCCTCCAGAGAAAGTAATGACGTCATTAGCATGAACATTTAACTGTTCCAATGCAGTCACAGGCTCTGTAAGTGGAGGGTGTGGTGTTACAATGTTTGTTCTGAAGACCACATAGATGATGTGAGGATACATGCTTGTCATGCTCTGAAATTCTGCCTAAAAATGGCACTGAAATTCCAGCCACAGCCTGTGACATTTCTACATGAGCAAAACACTGTCTGCATGACAAAACACACAAGGGAGAAAGCAAGTGTAACAAATTCATAATTTAGTTTAATTCCACAAAAATCTTCATTGCACTCAAAAAATAATGACAGCTACCTATTGCAGTGGCTGAACTTTGCTGTTACTATGATTCTTTAAAAGTCTGTATGTAGAAAACCAATATCATCAGCACTTCCCAAAGAGTTTGCAAGTTTTTCATGTGGCTGTAAAAACCCTTTCACTCTAAGGACAGAAAGATACAGTCAAATTGTGTGCACTGGTGTTGTGCAGATTTCAGTTTCCCCTTGGCTTATTTGAAGAAAACAGAAGGCATCATTTACCTTCTCTGTCTGCCATCACTCAGCCAAGTGGCTGTTGAAGCAGCTGGACAAAACCAGAAGATGCTGGCTTGGCTAGAACAGAGGAAGCAGTAGCCCAAATAGTGAAGGAATCCAGGAACACGGAAATGAGGCAGCAAGATTAGGCAATTGCTGATATTAGAAATTAATATTTGTAGCAGGCTTTGCAAGTAATGGCCATATGGATTTAAGGAAAGTAGACCATAATAGCTGCTCAAATTTGAACTTGTTGAAACTCACCATTTAATTTCATTTGAATGGGCGTAGTAATGCAGATGACAGAGAAAGCCCTGGTAGGAGATACAATAACCTCACTTTATACTGATGAAGGTGCAAACAGAAATTTTAGCTATACAGAAAGCAGGGGAAAAGGTGGGTTCGTGGAGGATACTCAGTAGAAGGCTGCAATACTGGCTGTTTCTTCTACTAAATATCCTCCCTTTGCTCCTGCTTTCTATATAGCTAAAATACCAATCCAGTCAAGCCCCAGTGAAAAGACATCTGAAACAAGAAGGGACTTTGGGAATTAAAAAAAAATATTTTACAAAAAAGACGTATATCTTTTGCTGTGCAGTTTATTCTGTTGGCGACTCTTCCAGAAAGAAGCACCAGAGAGATGAACTCAGTACTGTCAATCCTGTACATTAAAACGTAGTTGTAGGATGGACACAAGGAGTGTGTTGTATTTTATCCTGCTCTGATACATTTAGACTTTTGGTTTACTCCCAGCATACATTCTCAAGAACCTATCTGCAGTTACTATTTTGAATACTCTCATCTTTCACTGTGAAAAATGTTACGCTGAGATCTGTGTATGATCCCAGCCTTAAAGAACTTGGCAATGTTGAAAAGTCTGCAGTAAACATATCTGGGTGCAAATTTCCTTATACCTTTGACGGCAATAACAAAGTTGAAGTTTGTGTAATTATGTAGCTAACTGAGGGCATATTTAGAACACCCACATATCTGTTGAATTGTCCAAACAGTTTGGAAACGTATTTAAATAAATCCTGAACTGTGTTATGCTTTTTAATAGAATTGAGTAGCTTTAAATGCAGACTAGTCTACTGAGGCTGATGGTAAATGTGCCTCTGTCAAGTTCAACACTTCAAGGATCGTATTTCAAAGAGAGTTTATTTTTAAATTGTGTTTTAGTCTTCAGTTTAGAAAAAAAATCAGTAAATAGGGCTAAGTAAATGTGATCACTGTTATCCTGTCAGTATTAATTTTCCAAACAATATTTGGAATAATTTCATATTCTGTTTAAATTAAATACTTTCAATTCTCTCAGTAAAAAGATAGCACAGCTTTTTGAATATACACATTGCCTCCTTTTCCACTCAGTACTACAGGTAGCTGCTTGCTTCACAAAGTCATGTCTGAGCATAATGCTGACTGTGCCTGTGAGCAGACTTTCTTTTTAGTTCCTCCAAAGTAAAAGCTGGAGAAACAATAATAGCTGTGACTACTGCAACTCACTCCTACAAGAGCTTTAATTTTGAAAATGGAAGTGGAAGTCACGGCTGTCTCTTTGTTACATGCAAGACAGATGAATATAGGAGCTTGTTCAATGAAATAATTGAATCAATTACATAAATTTCAGTGCCTTGAATTCCTTTGCAAAATAAAAGTAATTAGATTATGCATGCTATAATTTCCATAGGTAAAGCTAGCATAATTGTGGTCTCAATTCAGGAAATCATCTTCCTTTTATGATGTTTATACTGTGTAGTGAGTCTGTGCCATGGTGGTGACTGTCGTGCTTGGAGGTTGTTTCATGTTCTTTTGTTGAAAGAAGAAACCAATGAAACTTTTTTAGGTTTTCTGCTTCTTTTTTGTGCTACATAAAGTGAGGCCGTTGAAAGAGAAGCAAAACCAGACAAATTTTGTTTCTGTGTTTAATCAATCAGTAAATCTGAGGAAGCTATTTTAGCAGAAAATCACACTTGACTTGTAGGGTCATGCTTCTTGTGTAGCCAGCACTTTATCGAGTAATGCTGTGGCACAACTCCCAAAGGTGCAGTCGTGGGGAAACTTCTCCAGTGTTTCTTAGATGTAGCAGCAAGAGCAGCTCTTTCACCCAGTGTCTCAGGCTTGTCCAAATCCCATTTAGCATTAAATGGAGTTCATGTCTAACAGAGAAGGAGATCTTGTTTCAGAGTATGATAAATGTCTCTAAGACTCGTTTGCCATATCCGTAGAAAAGAAGCAATTCAAACATGGTGTTAGGGCACTATAAAATGAATGGCATTGCCATCCTCTGCAGGCTGGCTACAGGGAAGGATGTTGTTTACATGGGAATATTTATGTGTTGTGTTTTCTTTTGCTGCTGGTAGCATTTGCTGATGAAAAATTCTTTATCTTCCTCCTTTTGCTTTTCTGTAACTTAGATGGTTTTAAGAGCTGGGTTTCTGTTTTTCAACACACTCTATGACCTGTACAATATTGAGAAATAGGGTGGTTTATCTGCATTTTACTAGCATGAACATAAACTGAAACATCTAAACATCTGGTTTGTACTTAAATTAACCAAAATTTATCTGTGACTAAGATTCACTGAATTAGTTAGTTTAGACAGATTTAGATTTTTTTTTTAAAAAAAGCTCAAAGTATTAAAAAAGGAGACACTCAGTAAATACAGTGGTGTTTAAGGCATAACTATATCCCAAAATATTCTGAATTGTGTCATCAATGTGTACCAGACAAATCTTGTGTCTATCACAGTAAATGATTGGAAGATTGTAAGTTCCTCATGACAGGTTGATGGTGATCTACCTGGGATTATGCAAATATTGATTGGTTGGTTGGTTGGTTTGTTGGTTAGTTTTCAAGGTTTTTTAGTATATTGGGAAAAATCTGCAAAGGTATCGCTGAGAATTAATGCAAATCATACCAATATTTGGGTATTCACTGCAACTTTTTAAACCTTATTATCAACCAATAAAATATTTACTCAAGGCACACCCAGGCCTTGTTTTGTTGCAGAGAGCATTTCCAAACTCTGTAATAAATTATCCCATGAGTTTGAAATTTTTCATTTCCAGATCATGGCTGAATTAGGCAGGACTCTGAATGATATTGGAGCACAAACTGGACTGCTTGTCTTGTGAAGTATTTTGATTATTTTTTGCAAGCAGAATTTTATCAATTAAGAGGGTGTCTTGCTTAAGGAAACTGATGGTATTCCTGGATTCATTTTAACTCTTCTTCAAAATTGTTTATATGTTATCTGTGGAAGAAGCTTGTTTAGAGTACAACCATAAAACTTGTAGTCTGAGATCTGGTCTGTATTTCATGTATTATGGCCTCATGTAATTTTTTATGACATTTCTAGATCAGAAAAGCATCACCATGTAGACAATAACAAGTGTCTTTCCTTATGTATCAAAACCTATTTGAGATGCTGGTGTAATTTATGCCAATAAGATACATGATCTTACTTTACAGATTCACTAAATGTATGTATTGATAAAGAGAGATTTTTTTCCAATGGACATCAAGAGTTATTGAGTCAGAAAGAGTTCTTCTCCTCTCTAGGTATATAAATACATAATACTTGCAGAACTCATGAGATATCTTCCATTATTTCTCTTCAATGTAATTCAGGAAAAGTAACAGAAAGCTGTAGCAAGAGCCATAAAATTATAGAAGTTTTAGGCTCTGCTGAATAAACCCTCCTTTCTTAGCAAGTTTCACAGAAAAATATTTATCCAACCTTAATTATATTACCCCAAGCATTACTGCCACAACAATAGAGAGGGCAAGCACATCAATTATAAACCAGAAGAAAGGAGAAACTGTACTGACACAGAATTTCTACATGGAAAGCTGCCTGTATCAGCTCTTGCTCTGTGGGAGCCACTTTCCTAAGGCAAAGGATGGCCTTCATGCTCATCAAAGTGCATGATCATGTGCTTAATTATTCCTGAATCTGGACACAGCAACAACAGCTTTGTACATTATTTTCTTCCAACAAGACTTGCCAAAACCATGTGAAGTGGTGTTTTGTGGGAACTTAAGGTGCTTTGTTATACAAATACTGTGGTTGAGTAGTTCTTAAGTACAATTTTTCCTTTTTTTTTTTTTTTTTTTGAATATGGGAAATTGTGTATGGAATACTGCATTCAGTACAAAACATGATGTGGATTATGCACAGTCAGAAGTTATTGTCTGCCATATGCAGTGGACTTATTGCATTCACGGGAACCAAAAATTTCATAATTCACATGTTTAACAAACAGATAAACCAAACCCAACAAAACTAGTGTGATATTGCTGTGATGTTTATTCAAGATGTATAGTCCTCAGCAAGATATTGCATAACTTTTCCTGGGCTTTGAAAATCAACAAGACTTTGAAAGCAGGTTAGTGAAACATGGGTTTTTTCTTACTTTATAGTCTGTGCTGAGCTGAAGGTTTTGATGACTGAAATGGTGCCTAAGCTAATTTGCTTACGCCTGATACCTCTCTGTTCTTTTTGACTTTTTAGTCTTTTTCTCTCTGTACTAGAGAAGGGATTGAAGGAATAGGATCTCTGGCAAAAGACTTTGTCATACCCAGACTTTGAGAATGTATACAGAGAAAAATTTGTTTACTAGTCCTTTAAGTCCCTTACTAAAAGGAACATCATGCTTAGGTGCATCATTATAAGAGTTCTGTGATCCAAAATAGATTGAAAATTGTTTCTTTTCTGGTGCTGCAGCTTCAGATATTAAGATATCAGCATAATGTGCTTTAAAATTTGCTTGCGGTTCTGTGAGAGAGAAAAAGTAGTGGGTTTTTGAGAGATGTAGATGTGCAGTTCTATTTAGGGAGCAAGTCTATATTTAGATGTTTATTGATAAGCAATACTGAAGTGCACATTTTTACAAGAAACCATAGTTATACCTTTGTTTATTCTTTTAAATAGGTACTTCATTCCGGTTTTTTAAATGATAGAGAAATTCTTGCACTTTGGGTGAGGTTGTTAAGTATGTGAAAGGATACCCAGTGTTCATTTCCATAAGGAGGGACAGAATACATGGAAAGATAAATGTAAGTTATAGTATATGTCTGCTAAGTATACGTCAGCTTGCTGGAAGAATTTAAAAGAAAAACAAATGAAGCTCATGCCTGACTTGTTGGTGTTTGAGAGCTGTGCATTTCTAACTAATTGGAAATACTGGTTTAAACTCAGGGTAGCATGAAGGATATTCAGAAGCTGGAGTCTTCCACTGTGTGGTATTCCCTAACTTACAGTTCTGACATCTCCCAGCCTAGGCAGGAGGAACAGACAAGGCTGTGTGCTAAAGACCTCCTTGAGTTATAATTAGGCTGTCTTAGTATTTCATTGATGCAGCCAACATGCTATTTCATTCTGATGCAGCTCTGCTGTGCTTATGTTTGTGATATCCAAGCAGGCAGCAAAGACATGCCAAAACTCAAGAGTGAATGTGGGAATAATTTACATAATGCAAGACTTGCCCCACTGGAACCATAGAGTAGCTTTTCATGTTTCTGATTACCAAACACCACTATTTACATATTTTGATGCCTTTCTTGTGATGCTTGTTTTTTTCCCCTTGAAATAAATCAAAAAGGATGAATTCTCCAGTCCCATTCCCACCAGTACAAAGTGGCATAACTGGTTGCCCTGTTTTACTCTTCCCTCAGCACCTGCTAATGGCCAGTTGGAGACAAGGTATTGGGCTGTGAGGTCTTGTTGGTCTGAACCAATGTAACTGTTACGATCCTGACAGGTGTTACTTTTCCACACCGATAAAATTTGACTTTATTGTGGAGATTTTTCTCAGAAAAGTTGCAAGAACATCTGGGGGTTGACTGTATCGACCCTGTTCCACCAAGTATTTGATATAGTCCTTACTTCCTCAGAGAAAGATATATGGAGTGATGTTCACATTCCCATTTTTCATGTGTCTAGAAGGTTGACGTTCGTGTATCAGCATTCCAGAGGCAGACTGAGTTGAGAGGCACTTCCCTGGGCTGGGATAAAGCTCTACATGGGAATGCCATTTTAGTCCAGATGATGACAAATGCGATACATCCATCACAGGTACTAATAATTTTAGAGCTGTTGTCTGGGGAGACCATTTATTGTGCATCATCTCCTGAACAGTCAGTATAATTGTCCAAGGTGAAATTGTGTCCTGTGTGTCAATGGTTCAATGGTGGTTTTTTATTGTTTGCTCTGAGTTAATGAGAAGAGAGCCATCTTAGAAACAGTTTTATTTTGGCTGAGGAGTTAGTGAAAAAGTCTTTTCTTGCACTGTTGTCAGGCTGTTCCTCTGGGCAGGAAAAAAAAAAGCCCAGTGGAAAGAATCTATAGGTCAGATAGATAGGGGATTTTTTTTCTTGTAGTGATACTGCAGAAATATCTTGGTGGATAATACTGACCTCCTAAAAGGTGATAATGTTTTTTTCTCAGTGTTTGTCTTGATGGTGAAGCAGTCACTGATTTTATTCTTTGTTATATTAATGTCTATCACTAGCAAACTCCAAACAACTGTAGAAGTAAGTTGAATGTGTTTCAGATTTTTTTCTTCCAATTTGCTGAAATATGTGAGAGTTTATTGGCTGAAAAAAAAAATTGAGTGGGTCAAGGGAAAGTGGTGTTTTACTGGAATTCTCCTGTGTATTCAGAATTGTTTAGATGGTCAGAGTTTTGCCAAGAGTAATCATTTCATGATGAGGTGTTTTTCTTTAGGAAGTAGAGGGCACTGCTTGGTCCAAGTTCCCTCTTGAATTTATGTTAATCACGTTATATAGAGAACTATTACTCTCAGCATGAACTTAAAATCAGTTTTCTTCCTAGTCTTTGTTAGGCTTGAATTAGGAGTTTTTTACCTTTTTTGTGTCTACTCAGTAATGCTGCTTCACCTGTTTTTGTAAGCCTTGTCTCACTGAATAATTTTCTGCCTGTATCTGCTGGCTGTTAGGGAACAGACTCTGATTTTTGTTATTCTCAATATTTCAAGTAAATTAGGGCATGGAGCTTCTTTCATTATCTTACTGAGAAACAGCTTTCCAAGTTTTCTTATTGTTTCTTATCAGTTTACACTTTGAATCTTTCAAGATTATCAACATCTATAGAATGTGGGCAGTGTGAGAGGCAGTACTGCAATAATGGCTTTGTTAATATTGTATGCAATACAAACCCATTTTCCTCCTTCTCAAGAGAGTGCTCCTTGATGTGTCTGGCCTTGTTGTTCTTTGTTTTCTGATTGTTTCCCTCCTGTACACAGGGTTTTTGTTTTAAGGTATAAATAAAGCGAACAAAAGAAAAAACATCTGCCACTAATTGATGGAGAAGCTCTGTTCTGATTGCATGTGTTCAGTTTTTACCCATATAGCCAACACTTTTTAATAATGATTATTTAGATGATGAAAGCTAACCTGGTTTTCTTTCATTTAAATGGAGTAAAAATGTTCCCTTTGCCTGTAAGCTAGAAAGCAATGAGTAAGAACAAGAGAATAGTCCTTAACCTTCATGGACAGTTGCTTTTCAATTCAAATGTAAAAGCATCAACTTGGGAAATGTTGGCTAGACAAGGCCTGTAATCAAACATTAGGCAATAAGAATAAAATACCAAATTTTAAGATAGCTATGTGTGTTACCATTGCTTGTTCTGTCCATTAGGTGAGACTTGCATCTTTTGTGGAAAGACAGCATGTAATCCTGCAGGTTGATTGTCTGTTACAATACATGTGCACAAGGAAAGAATGAGTAGCATATTTACTCATGGATATTCTGTATGCTTCAGGTGGTGATATTTTTAAAGTATTTTTTAGGAAGGAGACATGTATGACATTTCTTACACATAAATGGACACTGCTACCTCTGTTTATCTGCCACAGACTTTTGTTAAAGGAAGACGTAAATCACAAATATTACTCAAATACTTTAAAAATAATTATAAGGAGATAGACAATTTTTTAGTTCAAAATATTCACTCAAGTTTTGAATAATTTAAAAAACCAAACCAACATGCTAAACCACAAAGCTTTGAGATAAACTTTCTTCAAAGCTATTCAAAGATACAGGTATTAGATCAACAATTGTTCTATAGATTGAGTTGCTAAAAACTGGAAATTAAATTATAGGAATGTCTTGAAAATTTTCACTTGAGAGGTCATATGAGAGGTATTCTGAGAGGGATTTGTATTTTCATAAGGTCTCTGGCAAAATGGATACATACTGGGATGAGCCAGCAGTGTGACCAAGAAGGCCAAAAACATCCTGGCTTGTGTCAGTGACAACGTGGCCAGCAGGATCAGGGATGTCATCACACCCTTGTCCTGGGCACTGGTGAGGCTGCACCTCCAGTGCTGTGTCCAGTTCTGGGCCCCTCACTGCAGGAAAAACATTGAAGTGCTGGAGCATGTTCAGAGAAAGGCAATGGAGGTGGGGAAGGGTCTGGAGCACAAATCCTATGAGGAACAGCTGAGGGATGTGGAGGTATTTAGCATGGAGAAAAGAAGTGTGGGTAAATTAATCTCCTTTTACATGTATGACAAAAAAACCCCTATTGGTTTTGTTGTGTGCAGTACAGAGTAAAGAAATAGTTATAATCTGTTAGAGTAATCAAAAGCAGCCCATGGAGTTCATGCAAATAATATTTTAGAATAGATTGGAAATGTTAATGTATTATGCTTTCTGCAATTATTGAAGAGAGAAATTTATTCTTTTGGGAAAAGAAAGGGATAATGAAACAGCTTTGAAAGTGTTGTTGGTTTAGATGAGAAATGACAGGAGACACATTAGATAAAAGCTGTTCAGATTTTTGTTTCTGAAATGAGAAAATAGGTCTCAATAAATGTTGAGAAAATTAAAAAATTATGGTCCATATCTCACCATGACCAGATTTGACCAATTCATTTGTGCTACATAAAGCCATTGTGTATGCTGGAAAGAAGAAAGACACTGTCTTAGTGAGCAAAATACAGTGTTGGAGTAGCAAACAAAGTGGTAGTCTAGGCAGTTATCAGCTTTGTGGGTGTGTAGAGTTGGACATTTGACATTTTCTGTATTTCTGTATTTTCTGAAGTTATCTAAAATGCAATCTAAAAGCTGCAGATCCATAGACAGGATCTGAGTCAGATCCTTCTGAGTGGGTTTGTCAGGCCAGGGCCCTTTTGTGGCTATGCCTGTCTTCCAGGTCAGGAAACTGAGGAGGCTGGCAGCAAGAGTGCAGGTCCCAAAGTACTGGTACTATATACTGAAATGTTGAAATGACTGAACTAATGTGTGATTACATAATGTGCAGTTGTATTGTATTAATACTGTACATTTGTATTTCAATGATGGCAATGCCTGTGCAGCAGCAGCTCTTGTCTCTGCAACATGAGGAACACAGATGGATTTTCTTGTTCTTTTATTGTTGTTTGGTGCTGGTTTCTAAAAGTACTTGGTAAAGTACTTTCTTCACTGTCTCAGCTGGTCTTCTCTCTTTCAGCTGAACTGTTGCACTGAGTCTCGTGTAGGTACAACAATGATTCCCTCATGCTCTCTAACCAACCGGAGGGGGCTGGGCATTAATTAATGTTGTTACAAGTAATAGAGAGGTGAAAAAGATCACAAGGGGACAACAGAGTAAAAAAATCGGCTGATTATCAGTAATTGTTTACTTTGCCTTTTATAAGCTGTGCTATTTTAAAACTGTGTGTAATTATAAGAGTAACTCAGTGGGGAAAGAGGAAATGTTTTGCTTGTCTTTGCTGATAAAGGTTTGCTGTGTTCAGTATTTCTTAGAGTCAGGATCCAGTTTGAGGGGGGAAAGAAGACTTTTCATTTATACTGGTTTTATAATGAAATACCTGTGGCAGTCCCAGATAACAACAAGCCCATGCTTTAGTGCCAGCAGAGGTGTGAGACTCTGAATGATGAAGAGGTAAAAGTTAACTACTGTTTTTCACTGCTTCACTCACAGTAAGGACTCCCAGAAACTCGAGAGAGCTGTGCTTTCAGAAATGGAGCACAAGGTACTTTCTGAAAACAAAACTTCTTATGAAATCCGACCTTGGACAAATAAAACATTAGGTCTATTTGATAAAAATATTTTAAAGTCAACAAAGGCAAAGAGCAGGTTCACTTCACTGTTGGGAAAAATATATAATGCCTCAGGTGGTTAAAATAGCTCCATTTTTTGGTTAAGAAGCAGAAATACAACTTTAAGAGTGTACATAATTTTTCAATTAGTTTGAGGACCAGGAAAATTCACACATATAGTCTTGACAGTATTTTGAGACTCTTTTCTTTACTAAATGAGGATCTGACCTTTCAATCTGCAAGTTTTTCTTATATAAATAGCTTTTTAAAGATTTTATTTTAAGGAAGACTAACACTTCTCAAATGTTCACAATTAATTTAGGTACTTGACATTGGTAAAAAAGTAATTGAATCAAAACCTTTAGAATGTCTGGAAAAAAATCCTATTACATCACCAAATCTGGTTTTCTGGTGTTTCTTGGAGAGAGTATATTGTTATTAAACTGTTGCTCAGTTTGATCTTATCCAAAGGGTTGGGGTGATCTAAACATAATAACTTAAATTTTGAAGGTTTCACTGGGATATGAACACATCATTCTTACCATCTGTATTAATTTAATTACAGGGAGCTTTCTAAATCACAGAAAAATGTCTTGCAAGAAAATTATGGGTGAATATTTTTGTATTGGATGTGAAAATGAAAAGGCCATTTGAGAAGATAAATACCTTTTTCTTAAGGCTTGATTTTGTTACCTACATTTACAAACCATAAAAGTAACGTTTATTCAAATGAATATTGTGACAAAAGCACAATGACATTGCAATATTGGGTAAAAAGGCAAAAGTATGTCTTATGGAATAGTGTGAAATAACATCTCACATTTGCTAACAGTAGAAATGCACGAATTACAGTCAGTTCCAATTGCTATCTCTTTTTCCACTTTGTTAAATTATGCAGTAGACATATTAATTAATTAATTGCAATATCAAGGCCCACTGGTGAATACCTTTTGCTTGTCTTTCTGTCCTTTGTGGGGACTGAGGCTGTGCCATAGCTGCAAAAGTCATCCATGCTGTAATAAATTGTAAAATGTAGTGGTGCATGTGTGACCTTATATTCCATGGTGAAAAACATGTGCTTGTGACACCTTCCTGTTGCTATGTACTGCACTTTTTGGGACATAATTTCAAGCTGGCTGAGATCCAGGCTTACTACAGAGTCAGTCATAACTGTGAAGCTGATGTTAAACCATTGGGATCAACCACGGGAGGGACTCTGAGGGTTTCTTTACTCTTGGAGAAAGAAAAGGAAGACTGTATCCTGGTATATTGTCAGTGTTGTAATACGGGCATTTAGATAAAATGTAACATCTGGCTGATTACCAAGCAGTTCGTTGTGCAGGTGCAGGTTTATTTTAGCACTGTAATTATGCCAGGTTTTATTATTATTTTTATACTCCATTTAATTATAGAACAAGAACCTTACTAAATTAACTTTGCAGGAGAACGTAGATTTGTAGGATAGTTTGCAGGTTCTGCTCATTTTTACTCTGTGTTGTGTATAGCGTCACAGCATTACTACTGTGTTTTGTTTTTAATTAAAAAAAGAAACAAGAAAAAAACACTTTCTTTGTCAGGTTGTAAGAAATCCTTAAAAATAATGTAAATGAGGACTCTGAGCCTCTGTATCTGTGTGTGCAGTAATACATATCTCACTGACCTTCCTTAAAAGCAGAGTACTGCCACAAGCTGTGCCTGAGCTTAGGTATGGCCTCATGGTCTTCTATGGTAAAGGACACAATTATTTCTGATGCAGAGTGGCAGAATCTTGCCACTAGAAATGACACCAGTATCATCTCTTCTTTGCCTGCTGAGATATTCCCTTTGACATTATCTTTACACTTTAGCTGCAGCAGAAAAATGGTAAAGGCTACAGCAGGAGGAAATGTCCCGTGATGGCTTTGGAGCAAACCTGGACCTATGACACAGATTTAAGAGCTGGGCTCAAAAGTGAAGGGCTCTGTTTCACACATACACACACACTCCCTCAAGGCTGTGGTGACTGGGTGCTTTGCTGAGCTGTAATTGTTTTCCCAAAGCCTGTAGGGGAGGGAGAAGCAGCAGCAGCGCTCTCAGTACCAAGTCAAATCAAGTGGCCTGGTTTTCTGTGCTCGGTGTCATGTAGAAGATAGGGCTAGTTCTGTCTCTGGTTAAAATTATTTGTCAGAGTTGCTTGATGTCTTCCAATGCCCATTGCTGCATTTCTTTTGTTTTGTTTTGTTTTGTTTTGTTTTGTTTTGTTTTGTTTTGGGATAATTACAGTTAGGATGACAATAAATAGTTCTGCTGGACTTGTGCTTCCCTTCTGTCAAATACAGCCACTTTACCACCAGTCTTGCAGACACCATAGCCAGATATCTTACCAAACCAAGCTGGCAGAATAGCTTTTTTGGTCTTAAAATTTCGGTGAAGTATATAAGATGGAAGAACTTTAGATTATTTCTGAATGCAGAAAGAAGGAAATATTTGCTTTAGCACTGTGTATTCGTTGTACTTCTCTTACCTTTGTGCCTGGCTTTCCAAACTCTGCACAATCCACTTGGTCACTTACAAGGTTTAGGGAAAATGGGATGTCTGTGGCACAGAAGCTGTTCAGGTACACCAGATACAGAGGTTTCAGGGGGGGCCCGATATTGAGGTCTGACAAGGTTGGGGGAAAAATCTGTAGCTCCAATGCTGTACTAAAGGTCAGGTGAGGCTGGGTTGCTTCAGAACATTTTGGAACATGGCTGCTGTTGAGGGTTGGAGAATGTTTGGTTTGTTCTGTTTTTCTTTTGCCAATGTGTGTGTTTGTTCTGTTTGGGGGATTTTTAAAGGTAATTTAAACATATTTTTAATGCAATATATTATTAAATGGGCAAATCTACACTTAAAAGTTTAATAAGTCACATTGCTGTTTAGTAAGAAGCTCACTTCAAAACATAACTGGCTGCTCAATAATAATAGAAGATAGAAAAAAAACCTGACAGCAGATGAGAGATCAATGGTTGTATTTAAAATTATTTGAAAATTGCTGTCAGTGGTCTAATCTAAACTGGAATACACAAAAAGCTCTTGAGCCTTTCTGGTGGCTTTCAGCTCAAATGTCAGTCAGTCTATGCAGTGAACTGTGGTTCCACAAGATCTTTGTTACTTTGAATTGTATCTGATTTCAAATTTTGTTATTCATGTCTCATAAATCTTCCTAACATCCAAAACAGAAGATGTATTTGGAGCCAGAAATTAGAATCTGTGCATTTTCTTCAAAGAATATAGTAGAAATGAGTGTGGTAACTCTTTTAATCTGGCTCTTTGAGGATGTTGTGTTTCCTGACCACTTTGATAAAATGGTGTTTTTTAAAACTAATTTTCAGTTATTTTTAGCAGCAATGTCTTTAATGACAATAAGAAATTGGACAACTGTGGAAAATGAAAACAGGAGCTTTGGCCATTGAGACTGCTTCAGTGGGCTATAGATCTCTTTCTACAACTCATGCTGGCTGAATGCTGCAGGTAGAGAAATATGGCAACAAGAATCAGCAGTGAGAGTGAGAGAGGAGTTTGGTAAAAACATTTGACTTATCTTTATCCTGAGTAACATAAACCTTGGCTTACTTGTATTAGTTTTTCTGTCTGCCTTCCAGTGTTTTCACTCAGTATATGAGCTCATATTTTACCTCCTGTTACTTGACTTACTGACCACTTCCAGTTGCCTTAATTCATGCCTAACCTTCACTATTTGACTGAGGTTACCGAAATGTTTTGTTCCTGTCACTCTTAGCAGTTTTAATTGGCTATTCTGTCACTTTCAACATTGCACCTGGTATGTTTATTTTAGAGTGGATTTCTTTTGTAAAACGTTGTAGGGACAGGGAGCTGAATATACCGACTTTTTGCTAATAGCCTAAGGTTCACTGTGATTAAATGGAAAAGCCTTTTTCATAGATATTTGAATGGAATGTAAAATCCATAGTGGCAAGTGTGCGTTTGGGTTCATATGAGGCTTTGTGACTTACTTTTCAAACACAGCAGTACTAAAAAGATGGTCAGCCAAAATTTAGATTGGCTCAGCAGTTATTAGGCACAGAGGGTTCAAATAGAATGGGATTCTTAAGATGAACACAATTGTTTAATTGAAAACAAGATGAAGAACTATTTAATTCTTCATTCACTGTTTCTCACAGTACTTCAGTGGAAGTTATATTGGAAAAAGTCCATTAAATTACCTCACAGAGTGTCTAAAGAAACAAAAGAATGATCAGTAGGCAGTGGCACTCTTTGCTTCAGGAACTTTTTCAGGCAACAAGTTAAAATGAGTTCAAAATACGGAGCTTTTTATGCTTATCTTGGTATATTCCCTGCTGTCTGTGAGGGAAAAAGCACATGGAAATGGAGGATAAGTCTGCTCATTATATCTAATGTGAAGTGGGGAGAAAGTTAATGCTTTTATCCAATTTGTATTCCATAATGAGGTCCAAAGTGTCCAATGTCTTTTTTCAGAGTAGTGTGCTTATGTCTCTTTAAAATCCATTTGAGAATCTAGTTGAAGACAAATGAGGCTCAAGTGAAGATGGAAGGTTCTGCACCCAGCTACGGTGCTGAATAGGTATTTCATGATTTCTCTGCAAGTGAAGGAAGTATAAGAATGGGAATTGGATGTTTGGGGAGTCTATGTGTGTGCCGTGGTACATAGGATCATAGAACAGTTTAGGCTGAAAAAGACCTCTGGGATCATGGAGTGCTACTGTTAACCCAGCACTGCCAAGTCTTCTGCTAAGCCATGTCCCCAACTGCCACATCAACATATTTTTTAAAATACCTCCAGGAATGGTGACTCAACCACTTCCCTGGACTGTCTGATCCAATGCATGATAATACACTCAGTGAAGAAATTTTTTCCTAATCTCAAAGCTAAACCTCCTCTGGTGCAACTTGAGACTGTTTCCCCTCATCCTATCATTTGTGATTCGGGAGAAGAGACTGACGCCCACAATAGAGATATGTGATATATGGTTAAAAATATGCTCTATATATACATATGATATATGCAGACATAGGCACGACAGTGTTTGTTTTATGGCTTGACTCAGTGATCTTAAAGGTCTTTTCCAACCTAAATTATTCTGTTTTGTGTGGAGTCAGGTCCTTAACCCTTTTTCAGTGTAGCTGGTGTCTTGCTTTGTGAATGGCCTAGTTATGTCCCTTGGGGAAAAGAAGCGGTGTTTGTCAGAGTGGCAAAACCTAGTTTCTGGAATCCAAACTGGTGACATATCTTGTTTACTTTATCACTGCTTCCTTTTATAATTGATTTGAAAGTTCAGCTGTTGCAGAAAAATGACAAATGGTTGGTGGCCTGTATCTGTGGAAACTATCTCAGAGCTATTGTAAAGGCTTTAGCTGGTAAAGATGTAATCTCATGAATGGGAGAGCAATTGCAATCTGAGAGGTAGAATGGAGGTCTTAAAAAAAGAAGCATTGCAGAATGTCTGATTAAATCAGATAAAGCTGTGATTTATTTCATATGGAAAAGAATAAGATGCTGATGTTTGTGTTTGGCTGCAGTTTTTCTGAAATATTTTCAAACAAACACTGATGTTTTTTTTTTTCTTTGAAATCTGGTATTTCTGAGAGCTGTGTGTGAAATTAAACATATTGGATGGTTCCTCCCCATGCCCTCTTACAACATTTAGAGGAAAGGTAAATGAGGGTTCATTAAAGGTCACATTTTAATTTTGCCCTCAAGTGTCAGACTCTTCTGAGAAATACCATTTATACAAGTAGGAAGTGTTCTAAACAATGTTTAATATGGTTTCATGAAAAATTTGGTCTTCAATTGTAAAAATTTTAATGAACTCAGATGATCTGAATTCAGGTACTCCTGTCATGCAGCAGCTGTGAATGGAAACGTGATCATAAGTTATATTTAAGCAAACTCATTTAAGCACTAAAAGGATGTAAAAACAACCCCAAACAAAAATTAAAAACAAAAACCAACAACAACAAAAAAGCCCTGCAACATCTCAGCACAAAAAAATCTCTATGTTGTTGGCAAAAAGCATTTCTGTGACTGAGGAAGGTGCTATGAAGAAATGTATTTAAATTATTTTACCTAAACAATCAAAAGACAAACTTAAGAAAGAAACCTAAGACAGAAGGAAGAAAGAGAATAAGGCACCAGTAGGATGGGTGTTCTCTACAAAACAGAGCTTTTTTGAAAGCATTCAAAGCACAGGAAATGGCCCACAGCCTTCTGGAACTGCTGTTTGGAATGTTTCTCAGGTTCCTGACTGGACCTCGGTTTCCAGCTGAGTTTGATGGGAGAGACTGAAAATCCAGGGAAGTTACAGGATTGATCAGTGGCCTTGTACACAAGGTCCTCTCTATGAGCAGATATCAGTGAGTGTTGAAGGTCAGGGTCAGTCCCACTGGAATGTGATAAGCATAAATCCAATTTAAGTGTGCTTTGAGTGCTTAAGAGCCTGTCTCACAGGTCTCCTATGGATTCTTTATTTCAGCTAAATTGGATGCTGATTTGCATCTGAGGCATTGGGATAAGGGATCATCATTAATATCTCCCTAGACATTTAGAATTAGCCACTAAAAGCTTGAAAATTTCCAAAGCATTATGCAGTTACCATTGCTGTTGGAGACACCATGTTTCTGCATATAATTCTGAAAGTTACTGAGTATTTGATCATTGTGATGAATGGCATGGAGGTGGGCTTTTCAAAGTATTGACTGAACATATTTTGAAATTTGTTTGCAAAGCTATCTCTATTCTGAGCAAAAAGAGATAGCACCCATTCCAAAAGACTACATGGCTGTTTTAGTCTTAAAATACATAACTGAAAAATAACTTTTCATTTAAAAAAGAATTATCTCCTTTAAAAATAAAGCTCTTTGATGTAAAACTAAATTAAATAGATAAATCTTTCTACCAGAACAGGGCAAAGAGAAAGCATGTTTTATTCATGTAGCAAGCTGCTATTTTACATTGGTGCAAATAAAACTACATGTGAACGAACAGCTGCTCTCCAACAGATTGCTGCATCTCACATTCTGCGAAGGGAGCACAGCTGGAGAAATCTGCAGAACATTTTTATCTGTAAATCAAACATAAACTAGGAAAGCATATACTGTACTTATAATAGTATCAATGTTTGCAAAGGGTTTCCCCATGCTGTATGTAGGGAAAATTGATTCTGTTTTTAGGCTGTCTTCTGCAAAATATCTGGCCAACCACTGATTTCCAAGGTATTCCTTCTTAGCTCAACCACTTCACTGTCTATAAATGCCTTGCAGATGTTTGACTGGGATTAAGCAGACTTACATTTTCTCTGACAGAATATGAGCATGAATACCATTTTTACTTGAAGGTGCATTATGTCCTTCCTTTGAGTAAGATGCTGATCTAGGGCGGCCAACAGGTACCCAAAGAAATCCTTATGTCGTCTCTGAGAGAAGACATTTCTGATTCAGTCAAGTAAGTTTGCTGCTTCTTTTGTTATTTGAGAAGATAAACTTCTTTCTTCTAGTGCATAGTTCAGACATTTGAGGAAAACCATGGATTCTGGATGTGTTTCTCAAGGGGTGAGGAAGAATTACAACCTAATCATTTTCTTAATGTTAAAGTAAGAACTAACATCTTTTGCCTTAATTGATTAAATAAAACCTGAAAATCACTGAGTAATAAAGTGGGAAATACAAGCTTGTAGTACCTACCTTATTGTTTTTTCATCCCTCCCCCCAAATAATTACTTGTCATAAGAGAGGGGTAAAGCACGCATCAACCCTGACTGTCGTGCTGTGTGTCAGTGTGACCATTTTCACTGGTGCTACTTGGTCAGCTAAGCCAGGAGCCAGCATGGGAAATGATTAGAAGGGAGCTATCTGAAGTGGTTGAATATGTAAACTTCAGAGGCCGTTAGACTTGTAGGTAAAAGGGAAATCAGTGTATTAAGCTTTTGTACACTGGATAAATATTTGTGGAAATGTTGAAGGCAGAATAGACTGAAACGTAAAAACATCAATTCTTCATGGAAAAAGAAACAACAAACCCAAACCGTTCAGCTGTTTTTCTGAGCTGGACTCTTCATCATGTAATGCTCTAACAGAAAACACAGCTAAATTTGCATATGAGATACAGTATAAAAGAAATGTAAAATGTTCTGTTTGAAGGGCTGTAAATCATTGCATTGTTTACAGCAGTGAACTCCCTGGCCGGATGTTGATTATGCTTAAATATTTACATAACTCCCAGCAGCAGTTGACAGCCTTGATGGAAAGAAAAAGTGATTTGAAGGATTTACCTTTCATTTATCTTTTATTGTTTGTTTTCAGTTTTATCGGGTTTGGAATTGGGTTTTGTTTTGTTGGGGTTTGTTGGTTGGTTGGTTGATCGGTCCTTGGTGTTTTTGTGTGGTTGGTTGAGGTTTTTTGCTTGTTTTTCTTTTGGTTTTGGTTTTCTTAATATACCAGGTAACATTTAGCTCTTTGTAGCTTGAAATACTTGTTTTAATTTTATAGATCAGTGCTCTAAGTGCTTGTAAATGCTGAAGGGGCCTGATTCAGCAGAGCATCCTAACAGGTACACATAAGCTTTGCTGCCTCAGGAATATTGCACAGAAAACTACAAACCTATTTAGTCCAAACAGTTCAAAAAGTGTTATTGAAGTCAGTGCCTGATGATCAGGTCCAGTTCTTTCCCTTGAACCAGAAATTTTTTCTACATCATGATTTGAAACAATTACCTCTGTCCTTTGCAGTTTGGTTAGTGGCTCTGGCACTGTGGCAGTTCATTCACTTCTGTCCTTTGATTGTTTTGGTATGCCTTAATTCCTTGTAAATAATATTTATTTTATGTATATGCCTGGTAACTTGTATGCTTCCATGTTAAATGGAGAGATGTAAAATTTCTTCTTTCTGTGGAAATAGCCATTAACATGATTATGAAGTTACATAATTTGGAATGTAGCATTTTGGGAAATAGAGATATGTCAAGAAATCTTTCAAGCAAAATAAAATTTACTAATGGGATGAAAATTAAAATGTCTCCAGTGGTGAAAGAGAATGTGTATTTGCTGGATGTGTTTCATTTGTCATTAGGGGTTTGTTCTTTTCTAACTTCTTTAACTTGTAATGAAACTTTTATTGCTTAAATACCGCTTTAATTTCCGGTTAAAACAAAGCAAGTACAGCTGTAATGAAGCTTTATCTGCAAAGAGTGGTTTTGAGTCATAAATTTCTTTTATTTGAGATACTACAACTTATTTTTTATTTTACTGTGACACACTTTTATCTACATTAAAAACAATCTGATCTGTAATATTTCATGTTCTGGTATTTCTTCCTGAATAACAGACTAACTTCGTTATTAAAGAGAACAGCTGAAGCATATAAAAAAGAAACCTAGAAAGGCAACCATTATGGAAAAATATTAGCAGTTTTTATAGGCACATTAAACTAGATACAGATAAGTTGCTTTGGTTTTCCCCCACATAGATTAGAGCTTTCAGTTCTAAGGGTATCAAAACCCAAGATGAAACATGCTAGCAATAATGGTGGAGTATATAAAAGCCATTTAAATGCTCAAAACTTATCTTATGATACTGATGTGTTCCCTGACTCTACTTTTATATAAAATAATTCCAACTCTGACTTTAAAAAGTGACTAGAAAAATCTTAATTTAAATGAACTAGACTTGTTAAACTGGAATTACTTAGGCTGATTACATTGCAATTGGCTGTACTTATTGTAGCTCTGAACTCCCAGAAATGGCAATGAAGGCCTATACTGTTTTATTAGGCATTCTAACATTGTTATGGCTTGTGTTTATTATGAGTTCTCTTAGTCACAGAGAGTGCAATATATTTTCAACCCATTTAATTCTGGGGAAGGAGAAAAGGGAAATGATGTCTGATAGTGAAGCAGCTTTCAGCCATAAGAGAGAAATGTAAGGTGCAATTTTTTGTGAATCAGCCAGTTAAGTACTTGCTAAATGCAGATTTGAAGTTGAGTGTTGGGAGTGTGAGCTTTTATTTCTGTTTGCATGTTTGTTGGTTTGGGGTTTTTCAATCTTGCAATCAGGTTTATGGTGCCTGAAGCAATATCCCAATTATTTATTACGTAAAATATTGCAGTACCTCGCAACACTATTCTTTTGCAGTCAAAATTGAGTACTGTACCATCCTCCTTTTCACAGTCAGAACAATAGATACATTATTTTTAAAACAATTCATTCAGTACAGATTCCTCCTGGAGGATGAAGATAATTTCATGTTGACATTGCAGGGGCATGCTTGATCAGAAATGAAAAATAGAACAAAATAATTTTTCATTAAACTAATCTTTGCTTTTAAGGTGACATTTTATTTCTAGAGAAAAATTGAAGGCTATTAGAGTAAAAGAATAACTGGCTTATTTTGGTACTGACAGGGAAAGCAAAATTGTTTCAAAAGTTAAAATTGAAGAGGTGAGGTAACTTGATATCTTACTCAGGCAAATGTGTAATTATCATGTTCTGACTTCATTTTGAACTCTTTATTCTTCACAACCTGCCTCACATTATGATGCAAGATGGAAGATTTTTCTGCTCAGATTTTACAGGGCAAAGCAGAGGGTTTTCTTAAAAACAAAATGGAAATAAACATTTGTGAGTTTTAACTGAGCTGAAGCTACCTTCAAAGGGTACACTGCAATTACCCTAAAATAAATTTTTAAAAAAGAAAAGCAAAGGGTAATTTTTCTCGATTCACCTGATAGCCATCCCAATGCACAGAAATCAAATCATTAATTTTGTATTTGTGGCTTACTTTGAGACACATTAAATGGTTTTGAGATATTTCTAGGAGTAGTGGGCCATAGCATAGGCCTAGTCGAAATTACAAACAGACATTTACTCTGAAAGCAGCCCCACACATTTATTTTAGGTTTTCAGAACACATGAAAATACTAAAGGGAACTGAACGATGCATCTTTCACATCTGTCATGTGCAGGTAGACAATAAAAAGAGGGTTATCATTCTACACATGGAACTTTAAAGTGTAGCTCCATCCAGTAGCTAAATAACATGTGAGTTAGTCTTCTGGAGGAAGACCAAATCAATGCTTCAAACGAAAATAACCGGTGTTTCTGCCTCCTTTTCTCAAACCAAGAAACAACCCAAGAGCTTGTCTGTGACTCAGACCAATGAGATTGGGATTCAACCCACTGCAAAGGGTTTCGTTTCTAGGTACTGTGTACAAAGAGAATGAGTAAATCACTGGGTTTTGTCATGCAAATGGAGCTGCAGATGCTTTCCAGAAGGCATTGTGTGATGTGCTTCTCATGAGTTTCCTTGTAAGGAAATACCTTGTAGGAAACTTCAGGGTTCTCCCACAAGGCTGGTTTTAGGGAATGTACAGTATCAGGGTGGTAAAAGACATGCCAAGAGCTGGGTGTGCACTGCATGTCGTGCTCACAAGAGCATCGAATGTACGGTGCTAGCAGAGGCTTGCAACTGACTGCAAGCAAACCTGATTTAAAATTTGATACCTAGGAGAGAGACAAGAGCATCTGGGTTTGGGTTTGAAATGATATATTAAGCAGGAGTGAGATTAAAAAAATAAATAAGAGCAACAATAACAACCTTCAGTTAAAATATATTAGTGTAATTAAAGGACATGAATTATAAATGCACAGCATGGTAAATAGTAAGAGAAAAAAAAGCCCTTATAGGCCCTCCAGAGGCAGTGTTGGCATAATTGTAGGTACAGACATTGTGTTTTATCATGGTTAATGTTCTAGATATAAAAGAATCATAGGCTGTAAGAGAAGGGCAGAGTGACCTCATTTATTTTGTGATTACCAGTTGTCCTGAGATAGGTGGATTTATTGAGGTTTTTTTGAAAATGTTAATGGAGTTTGGACTTTCCAGCTTCACCCTGTCTGAATAAAACAGATATGTATAGAGAGGTTGATGCATTACTGGTTTTAAATAAAAACTGGAAGATGAAATGTGTTTTTAACATATTTCATCTTTTTTCCCTTCACCAACACTCTGTCAGGAAACAGGAGACCTGACCACATCAAGGTGTCCTTTATATCTAATGATATTCTGTGCTTCCTTCGTTGAAGGATCATGCTTAATCAGAGAACTTAAGAATGAAGTTATACACTATATATAATTCCCATTTACTCCTTTTTTTTATTGTCTTCTACTGTCATTCCCTTTAATTAACTTTCTTTAATTTTTTATTACTATGTATCTTGCTTAATCAAGACAATGGCTGCCCACAAGAGATTGCAATGTTAAATGAATCTGCTAGATTGTATTAGTGTGTTGCTTATATTTACATGAAGTCTTATACCAATACATGATATTTTTATTTGGAGTTAGCATCTGGCATAAAGCCAGGAAGACACTGTGCCAGAACTAGTGTCATTCTAATAGGGCATCAGAGCAATTTCTTCACAGATTGATTTTCTTTTTTCTAGCTTCTTATCTTTCATTTATCTCCTGTTCTGATTAAGTTCTTCTAGTTACAATTTCCCTGTTGTCTTCTTTGCAGAATGTAGGATAAACATTCAAAATAAACTTCTGAAGTCGTCTTGCTGTGGTGGAGGTTTCAAAAGACAAACTGAATTTACAATGGCCAGAAAAAACACTGCCTATAACCACAGCATTGATCTGTGTTATGCTTCATTGGCTCTTTGTAGCCAATGTTTAACAAACACTTTCATGTGTGTCAAGGTTTGCTTATATAGAGGGGCCTTTCTTAATGCAACACAGTTAATTATATGAAGTGATAGAAAGCTCGTGGCCCTGTTCAAGGACTTGCCTTTTTGTCTTCCTTGCAAAAGTTTGCTCTCTTTTGTACTCAGCTTTCAAATGATTGAAAGAGGAATAAAGATATTATAGGAAAGGACTTGTGTACAATTAATTGTCAGACCTCAATTTAAAAGGAGCAAGTTGGTTCTCTTTGCTTCTCTCTGTTCCCAGGGATATAATTGGGAATGTGTCAGAATGAAATTCACTCAGCAAGGGAACATGATGTATTTAATATTTGCCTTCTCCTACAGATATGCAGAGGCATCCTGTGTGATTTGCTTTTGTTTCATTTCAAGTTGGGACATCTCTGATGAGACTGATTTGGCATAATGAGAATCAATGGAGGTACTGTGGCCTAATTGGGATATTTTATTATTGCATTTAATGAAGGCACACTGTGCCTTGGTACAAGTGCCAAGGGGTAAAAGTGCAATTAACCAAGTCTTAAGTAAGGAGGAAATTTCAGACTTTGGCCATTTAATGTAGTTTCTAGGTAAAGGTTAACAAAAGGAAATTTGTTGTGGTGTGGTTTTGACCGTTGCAGAAATTATTATTTTTCTATTTATTATTTGTTTTCCTTTAGCTTCTTGAATATGTGCACATATCTATATATGCATGTCTGAGTTGAAATATATACGTGCTATAAATGTCCAGTTGCCTCAGGACAACAGCTGTCCCCTGAGGATTCTCTGTGAGTTTGTAAGATTAAAGGTTTTTCTATTTATTTATTGAAAAGTTTAATTAGTTCTGGATGTCTCAAGCATATTTGCAATTTGTTGAGTTCCGGTGCACTTGCCAAAAAAACAATAGAAGTCAGATATTTATCAAATACTTAGCAAAAGCTCCAGCTGTCATGAAGAATGTAGAAATAAGACAAAACTGGCCATCATTATCATATCCTTCCACTTCAGATATTTGCAGTTTATCTAAAGTGGATCTTAATCAGCCCTTTCTGGAGATTTTCAGTAACAATCCAGTGACATTTTTATCCCTCTGTTGGAAACACTGAGCTAGGTTATTTACACTGACAAAGTGTCAAATGTATGGCAAGAACCTCAGGAAAGGAGTGAGCAGCAGGAAGTACAGGATGTTAGAAGAGTTGTCCCCACAATCATAAATATAAATAGTAAATATAATATAAGTAAATACAGTATATTGGGGGGGGTTGATATATTACTTTTCTTGTAGTGATCCAGCACCACTGAGAGCTCTTTAGGAAGGAATAGTCACTATGCAGAAGGTCTGGGTGCTGAGGTGTCTTGTAGTTGGAGTCATCTCTCTCGAATTGTAAACATTTGCCTTATAATGTTGGAGGATTGTCAGTCTAGTCTTATCTCCTTTTAATAACTGGACTAAAATCAAGTGCTCTGTTACTTTGGCAGCAGCACTAGTTGCTTGCTTGCACCTAAAATGTGATGGGAGCTGTTGATGTAATTGATGATGTACTTTGGCAAATCAGCTCAGGGTAGAAAAAGAACCCTAGGATTATGCTCATTGTGGGTGACCAGTGCACAAACCAGTGCTTGGTTTTGCTTGTAAAAGAACTTTGTGTTGCTGATCATTTGTCATTAGATCAAAGGAAAATATTTGTTGTCAGGTATTACATCTGGGAATGCAGCACTTGTTCCAGGGAAGCAAGTGTGGTTGGAAACCAGAAGGGGTGAGGGATGGCACGAGGAATAAGGCAGAAAGGTAGGTGTGATTCCTCTGTTGGTCAAGGACTGACTTGACTGTTCCCATGGCAACAGAGCTCTGTGCTCTCCTTAGGCAGCTGCTGATTACACTTCGAATTTTATTTGCATTCATGATTAAGGAGGAGTATAAATGACTGAGGTAAAGAATTAAAAAAGCAATAAGAGGATAAAAGGCCTTTCAATAAGTGTTCCTTAGAAGCTTTAATTTAAAAAGTAAAAGAAGGAGGAGGGAAAGAAACAGAGATGGAAAGTGACGGCAAAATTTTAGAAATTTTTATTAAATAGGTGAATTACTGTTTCAAGAAGTATTGGAAGGATTACTAACATCCCTGTGAACTTATATTTCATAGCTTTATACCATGTAAAAAATAGATTTTTTCATTATAGGGAAGGATACTTTTCTTCAGTATAAAGAATTCAATCTAAAACTGTCTTTAAGTTAAGAAAGATTTACATTATGTTAAGACATCAGGAGTTAACATTCTTGGAAGTGTTCAAGAAACAGCTGGGCATGGCGCTCAGTGCCATGGTCTATTTGACAAGGTGCTGATCAGTCAAAGCCTGGGCTTGATGATCTTTGAGGTCTTTCCCAGCCTAACTGATTCTTTGATTCTGTGATCTTGGGCTTTTCAGACCTGACTTGACATTTCATAAGGCTGCTCTGATCATGGCTATCACCCTGTGTTCTACTGTGTATCATGTTGTTTTTATCAATAATCACAAACTTCTGTGTAACACCTGTCAAGTGTATACTGCATTTATTGCACCCATGTGAAGAGGAAAATGCCACCACTGCGATTCAGAAGCAATGGTAGTTTATAAAAGTCTCCTCTTCCACTCTTAATAATTGATGGACAGTTTAGACAAATTTCTGATGCCACTGAAAGAATACAGCATTTGGCACTTCACATATACTCTGGAATAAGTCACTATGTTTTTTTTTTTTACATCACTTCTACTAAAATAAGACTTCACAAATAGAGTCTGACAGTAATCAAACAAAAAAAGAGGAAGGTTGTTGATAGGAACAGGGTTTATAAAAGAAGGAGAGAGCCATTGCCTTCAGTAGCACTAAATTTTCTCTATGAATCTTCTAAGTGCTGCATTTTTCATGACAATTGATATGTTTATATATCATTAATGACACTAAGTTAAACAATTGCAAAACATTGCAATATACAATAACACAGCTAGATAATATATTTGTTATTGCTGAAATGCTACAGGATTTCATACAGGATGTCATACCCAAAACCAGAAACATGACCCTCAACACCTGTTTTGTCCAATTTCTTTATTTCTTTCGAGTCTCTCTCTAGCCAAATACTTTCCAGATGGTAGCCACTTTGATAGCTACATGGGCCATGGATCAAACTGAAGTGACACCAGCAAAGTGGAAGAGTACTCCTTCTGAATCAAATCCCTGTGGAGAAATAGTTGGTTATGCAGAGAGGCAGCCTGTGAATATTGACACAGAAGAAGGGAAATTTGGGACTTTGTACCCTTACTTTGCCCCAAGTTGAGAGACACTTGACTATGGATACTGCTTACAGTCTTTTCTGTATTTCTAGCCTGCTCTGTGTTTGGTGAGCACTATTTGTTCAAAGGAAGAGCTGGTTATGGGTAACTCAATGGGGGTGAAGAGAGTTGTGGCTGTTTGATGGTGTAATCATGGTTAACAGGCATTTGTAAGTTCTGGTACATGGATCCCCTGGAGTGGCTCCAGCAGAGGGCAACAAAGATGATGAGGGGACTGGAGCATTTCTCTCACAAGGAAAGGCTGAGGTGTCAAGAGGATGGCTCAGTTCCAGAAACACTACCTGTTAAAAAATAAGGATTGAATCAGCCTCTGTGTTTAACACTAACTGTCCAAACCTTTAAGCTAAGATAACTTGATTTGTTGTAGATGTACCACATATTTAATGTCTCTTTCCCTTCTCCAGTAGTATTTGGGGATTTGATCCTGGAAGATTTCATGTTATTTCATGTTGTTTGTTTGTTTTTTTATTGAAACACTTGGTTATTATGTCAAAAGATAATTTAAACTTTAAAAGGGTACTAGCAGGAAATACTGAAGAAAATAGATATTGAGAAGATGAGTGAGAAAAAAAACTGTGGAGAATATAATTTTTCACTGCTGAAACTCATTATTGGTGTGGAAGGGATCTGTGGTGAGCTGAGCATTTCTAGTAGAAAATGTCAGAATTCTGTTTAAGTGAGATTTGTTGCAATAGGCACGATGAACATGAATGTTTACTGCCACTGAGCTGTGGTAAATAGTGACTGAGCAGTGGAACAGATTGCCCAGAGAGGTTATGGATTCTCCCTTCTTGGACATGTTCAAGAACCGTCTGGATGCAATCCTGTGCCATGTGCTCTGTGCGGGATGACCCTGCTTGAGCAGGGAGTTTGGACCAGATGACACACTGTGATCCTTTCCAACCTGACCCATTCTGTGATTCTGTGTCTGCCAGTTAAGCTAAAGAAAAAACACAGATTGCCTTAAAAATAAGGCATTTCAATAAATGTTTCCCATTGCTGGATGAGGAATCTCTTAGTGTACTAATTTCTGGAGCGAACAAAGAGGTTTTCTGTGCTTTAAATGAATTGAAATTGATGTGGTCTGAATTATTTGAGATGTACACTTGCATGCGTGAATGTGATAAAAATAACCAAATAGAGCACATAAATGCTTGAGTAATGCATGTTGTAATTGTAATGCCTGGCTCTAGCACTTACAAAATGATTGCAATATACATGAACGGAAGGACATATTTTTAAATTTGTGGCCAAAATGGACTGCAGTCAAATTTGAGCTAGCTAAAGCATTTGGAAAAAGTTCAGGTAGTTGGCAAGCCATAAGCCGGCTGTTAATGAATGCAGGATATACTGCCATCTTCTTCTGGCCATGGGGATGATTCCTTCTGCACTTTGATTTTTATGAAGTTTTTGGAGAATATCTATGTTTACTTGGTTATATTCCTCTCAACTCCCCTCCCCCGCCCCCAAAATCTGTTTTTAAAAGAAAAATATTTGACTGTCATTCTGGCAAGAAATCTATTACATTTTGTCACATCTTGGTGGGTGTGGTGGGCAATTCTCTGTTTGAGAATTGCATTTTCATGAGAGTATGTCTTGGCTTGGCAACATTTTTTTTTAATTTTGTTTCTTATAGCCTAGATGTTATGAGAGTATATAATCTAGATACCCCTACTCCTAGGAAATCACCTGTTCTGAGAAGTGAACATTTCTCATGTGCTGTAAAAGTGGGGCATCTTGACAAATTGTATATGATGAACAAGGCTCTCTCTGATATCTGCAAGTCATTGGCAAGCCCAAGTCCTAGAGGTCTGTGGTTCCAACAGTCTCCCCTGCCCCAAGCTGGCAAATGTGATGGAGTAGGAAACTAATGCCTGTACCAGAGCAGCTTGCTCTTAAATTATAATGGATTGATTGGCCTGCACTCAGGCCAACTACCATTCTCACGAGTTGCTATTTTGTGGGTTTTGCCCAGATGATCTAATAGAGCATTTGTAACTAATAAGCTTTTACATAAATTTTGCTCTCAGTTTGGTTTTTTCCCCTTTTTCTTTTAAGCTAGAAAACAATGCAGCTTTCTGGGCTGTTGTTGTTGTTGTTGTTGTTTTAAGGGATGCAATATTTTTGCTCTTTGCTTTCTCTGTGATAAGGCTACTCTGGTGCTTGTGGTCAAACATCAGTCACTGTTTCCTACAGAGAAGATTTTTCTCCTGAAGTCAGATTTGACACATCATGGCCAGCCACCTCATAGCCACTGAGTGAGCAAGAGCAGTCACTGTCTCTGTTTGCTCTCCAGGGGGATGTTATCTGGAGAGATCGCCTTGGCACGTCACTTCTCTGTGATACCAAAAATAACTTATAAATAGAAGACCTATTTCTCTATTCACTCCTGGCTAAAACAACACAGTGTCTTGTGTATGTGTTTTGGGTTTGGGGTTGTTTTTTTGACAGCTTCTTAGCACTTTCCAGCTGATGATTTGCACAGTTCCCCTATTCCAGGCTATTTAGTCAACATGATGGCTCTCGGGTAGCTGCTGATGTGGGCTGTCATCATGATCTGACATTTCCTTAGTGGAGCTAACAGGAAGTCTGCTTCTGTAAAGGCCATGAAATTTGGGGCCCCCTGCTTGCTTTCCTTATAAATCTGAGAATATTGATTCCTCTAAAACCTCTCAACAAATGCCAGAGGGAGTGGGGAAAAAAAAAATAAACATTTTCTTCCCTTCTCCACTTTTTTTTCTTATCTCTGTCTCTCTCAACCCGCTGAAGTTGTTTAGATGTGTGGGGTTTTAACAAACATTCCCTTTGTAAGTTCTTGATAGAGATGTTTTAGAGCAGTAAATGTGGCAGTACCTTGCAATCATTTAAGGAATCATTATAAAAAAATAAAAATCAAGATGGATTTATGATTCTTTTTGTAAGGTTTTTTTAGTAAATGCATTTATACTAGGAACATGCCCAAACCACTTAGAAGCATAAATATTCCCTGTGTGAGGGCTTGTTTTGGAAGCAGTAAGAAAAGGTGCTGTTCTGAGGTTCGGTGTCTAGGCTTGGTTTTGATGAAAGAAGGATGACAAAGAAGTAAGGTGACAAAGTTTTAATTAAATGTGACATTTTAAGGATGATCTGAAGGGTTAGATCTTATTCAATGACTCAGCAACCTGAAACGGTCTGAGTGTAGTAAGTAAGGAGGGAAAGCAACCTTGATGTTATTATCCTCTGCTTCCTGAGGGATAACCAGGAGTGATGAAGCCTCTCTGTTAGGATTAGAAGCAGTTTTACCTCCAGCAATCTAATATGATTCTCCTGATGTTACACAGTGCTTTACTTAACATCAAAGTACTGAGCAGTATATCCCAATTGATACAGAACAGTACTATCAGGTAGGTTTACTAGTTCTCTTATCTTTCTAGTTAGTGTAATTGGATAAGGCAGCTTTTCCCCAGGAAAAATGGTACCAAGGAAAAAGAGGGCAATTGAAAGCATAGTGGATTTTTTGAACAATTCCATAGCAGTGTGCAGTTCCATTTGCTTTTGCTAGCTTTTAAATTGCCCCAGTTTATCCACTTAGAAGAAATTAATTATTGCCAATGGAAATCACACTGGTTTTACATTATATGTAAAAATGGAGCTATTGTGGATGCCCTAGCAGAGCTTATTTAAAAATACTTATGCAGGCCCACAATGGATTCTTTTTGCCCAAAGTTGCCTGGCAGGCTAACATGTTGAAATGATGTAAAATATTTGGTTTTCTGTTCATATTTTCTGGGATTTTTTTTGGTTTCCCCTCATCTTAGATGAGTGCCATGAATATTATTTCTGGCTTATAGCAGGGTGACCCTGGTTGAGTCTTTCATTATTGCAGCATTTTCAGTCTAGAAAAATAAATACTTACTGAGGCTTTTAGCTTTTTTCTTTTTTTATTGCACTCTTTCATTAAATATAGAGAAGATTTGAAGGTTTTTGTGTTTTTAATGTTTTTGACAGCAAATCTTTTAGCTGTATTGGTGTTGTTCAGATGCAAAGCAATAGAAATCATTGAAATCTCAAAAATATAGGGGAAGTAAATTGTCTCTCGTACAACTCTAAGTTCAATATCTGTTATCACTGTCTCATTAATAAAGCTGTGTGTGCTCATTTGTGGTCCATGCTTAAAAGCACGTCTGTCTCACAAAATGCAGAAGCCAAGAAATTTCAGTTCAGCAAAGGATAAAAGCATAGCAGATTTAGAGGAAGTATGGAATGGATTCCTGTAACTACTGAAAATGAGGCTTTTCATATATATATATATATATATATATTTTTTTTTTCAAATTAGTGTGGCATGAGGTGTCCCTAGTTTCTGTAAGAGGTTTTTTAGTGTGGGAAGAAAGCATTTGAAATGTTTTATTTTGAGATATAATACTTAAAGTATTGGTGGCATTTGTGTTGGTGGTTGTTTTTGGGGTGGGGTTTCTGTTTGGGTTTGGGTTGCATTTTTTTCTTATGTTTAGACATTTTATTATCTTGTTTGGATTTCCTGTTTCCTTTATTTGAGTTGAATTTTGAGGGTTTTGTTTTGGTTGATTTTAATTTGTGTAACATAAAGTGAGCCCTTTTAGACAGCTCCTCATCAGTGTATTCTCTTTGACAATCTAGAAAATGGCCAAATACTGTTTAAACTTCAAATCCTGTTGTTGTACTTGTTTTGATTTTAGACTGTTACCTACCCTAAATTAAATAATTAATACACATCTGTCTTTCAAAATCTATGTAAAGTATCACCACAGGAATTTCTATGTTGCTGAATTTGAATATTCTCTACCTGTTGGGTTTTGAGCACGGATTTCAGTGAGACACAATTGTGCTTCCTTTCCTGTAAGATGCTTGCTGGTTATGTGTTCCATAGATCTTGTCAGCAGTCTACTAAAGACTCCCTGGATAATGTGGAATTTCATGCCTGTGTGCAATTAGACTTCATGGTTTGCTGAAAAGAAGATATTAAAAAAATAAAATAAGAAAAAAAATCCAGTAGACAAGAGGTATCTGCTGTATTGAAAGCATAATGGTTTGTCTGAAGTTTTTGTAAGAAGCAGCGAGAAAGATGAGAGTTTAGATATGCAGAATTTCTAAAGGAGGATATTTACTTATTTTCCATGATAGGTGAGTGATTTGTGCACACAGGGTATAGGAGGCACAAATTCTTTTCTGCCTCAGAGAGTTTCAACTTCTACCACTCATAAGGACAAAGTGTTGGATGGGAGAAGAGCAGGCTGCTGGACTCCTGAATTACAGCCCATGTTCCATGTGTTTGAACAGCCTGTGCAAAGTGGAGTGGTCAGAGAGGCAGACTGGGGCTTCACTACCCAGAATAACCCTCTCTGAGTAGTAACAAGAGTCCCTGGGCCTGTGTCACATGAGGTGGTGGTGTTCAGTAAAAAGAAGGAAAACAGTGTTTAAATCCTCCACATCGTGAACAATGGCTTTAATTGCTTTGTGTTGATTATGTGTGTAGGAATTTCAAATGGTAAGTCTCTCCAGGTAAATAGTGCCACAAAAACTGTTTTAATAATTAAGGAAAAAAATTGTCCAGTACTGTAGGCTCTCATCAAGTATCTGCTTTTGTTGCAAGGGCTTATCACATAAGGGCACAGTACTTCACTCATTTGCTCTACCTCTGTGCTAAAGAGAAACGTTTATGGGTCCAGACAGAGGTGAAACAGTTTAATTCAGGAATTTGAAGGTATCAGCAGTCCTCTGGATGAAAAGCTGGTGACCTTTGCTTGCAGAGACAACTACTGGTAAAAGTTATGTAGAAGTCCTGCCGTAAGTCTTTTAAAATACTGTCTAACATGACAGTTAAAATCCTACAGCAACCTGTCTATTCTTAGGGTTTTACCCATCCTGCCTGGAACAACTGTAGTGATAATGAGGGAGTTCACAAAAAAATGTAATCAAGGCTTTTCTTTCAATTACGTATTCTGTTATATAGCCTTAAAGATATCTGTATTGATTGACCAGAATTGGTAAAATTAATAAATACAATAGTTACGAGCTCTAAGTCCCTCTGTTAATATTACATTACAGAGAAAATCATTAAATACTACATAAACATCTAACCACAGTGTGCCTGCATTGGACTGGTTGGATTTTTGTTCCCTGTAATTTAGACTGCTATGGGTATATTAGCATAGTTCAATTTGTAACAACTATTCTTCAGTTTGTTTAAATTGGCATAACTTAGAGTCTATCTCTCAGGCGCCTATTTCTGTCATACCACCTTGGAAAACCAAGTGGAACTGGATTTGGAAGTTGTATGGTGAAAACAATTAAATACAGAAAGGTGGAATGCCTCTTCGCTAATATTTAAAATGAAAGTGTAAAGAAACATGGCCTTCTGTTACTAACGGCAAAGTCAAAAAAAAGTGGTCTTTGTGAGCCAGCAGTTCCTACTTCTCCTTCACAGCTGTCTGCTTCCTTAGGGCCAGGCTGTCTGCATGTGAAATTTTCCCTAGTATAGTTTGTCCAGGCTTACCAAAGATCATAGGGACATGGTGTTTGAAAATCCCCTCATTTGAAGTAGTCAGGTTTCTGATTTGCAGGACTGCTAATCCTCTTTACTTCAGCTGAGGGAAAATGGGTGCAGCCTGTGTTTTAAAACAGTTGCCCTACTAATTTTATCATTCTTCATGTGACCACGGATACATAAAATGTATTGTTTTGTCTAATCTGTTTTTTATAACAAGAGTACTGGTAACAATTCCCTTTGCATGGGTATCTATTAAAAATGAAACAATGGTATCAGTCCACCAAAACAGCCTTATGTGCTATAGTCTTCCTTTGTGAAAGAAGAGCAATTCCTGACTCTGCAGCACGATATGCAAGTGTGAATCCATGAGCCTGTGTCAGCTCCTATTAACAGCAAAAGGAACAGTAACCCAAGGCAGTGGGCAGTTTATGTATTCTGCAGCCAGAAGAGTTTCTATTTCGGTTATACTCCCAGGTATAGAGAAGAAATTAGCATGTGAAGAAAGCTGTCCTTTAGCTGATAGAAACGTGGGAAACAGCAGCATCTCAGTGTGTGATTACAGAGCAATGGCATATGTTAGATTGGGAATTGTACCTGAGCACTAACTTGTGGTCTGCAAAGCACCCTTGTTTGTTGGTTTCGACAAACAACTGGATTGTGTTCTAGAACATGTGACAGAAGACAATGGCTTGAGGTCTGCAGCCCCCTGAAATTCCTGCCACCTCAAAGAGCTTTTATGGTACATTTCATTGTCGTTCTCCAATGAAATCTTCAAAGCTGTCTCTTGGTGGTAGACTTGGAGACCTTCCCAGGAATGTGTACATGGAAATAAAAAGGAACTGATCTGCCAGGCTCTTCCATGGAAGTTGATCTAGAGGACTTTACTCCAAATCATGGTGTAGGCAGGGGAATATGGATATAGGTAATTGTCTTTATGAGAAACATCAAGAATGAGGTAAACATGAGTTCCACGGTGAAACTGTGGCTGAAACCCTGTTCTGCTGGGGAGGTTGGGTGCCTGTGGGTAGGAGGCTGAAGCACGTCATAAAGTCTGTTCAAAGCTCTATACCTGCCTCTCCTTTGAAGAAAAAGGATTTCTTGGGGAAGAGAGATCTTTCAAGAAGGAGTTGGGATAAGGCATATTCATAATGTCAATCCTAGGAGGCATTCCCAGGGCATTTAAAGGCATTTAATTTTAGCTTGCCACCAAAACCTCAGATCCTTGGATGCTTTAAGTGTCAGTTGGCGAAACGCAGTAGAAGAAAAAATTGAGCCGATAGGAAAAAGTATTTCTCACTGGAAGAAGCTTTTGAGAAAATCACTTTAAGCAGGACTTTCACTGCTTTTCCTGGGCTGTCCTTATTTTTCAAATGAAGTTTGAGAAGGGTTGTGTCTTTTGTTTTCATTTTGTTTGTTAGTTGTGGGTTTGTTGGGTTTTTTCATGTTTTAAATACTCTGCTGGTGCTTGCAAACCTAAGAGATGCATGAAGATATAAGGCTAACTCTTTGCCATTCTTTATTTGACATTCCTGGATTTTAACAATGATTAGTTTTGGCTCTAGAAATGACCATGATAGTGCGAATAAGAGGATTTTCTTTTTTCCCTTCCTGCTCTGCCTCACCTTTTGTTGCTTACTTTGGGAAGTGTGGTATTTTGACAATCCTCATATGTGTGCCAATCACCTTCCATAGTATTTGCCATCACTCATCTGCCTTCATACAAAATAACAAGGAACGAAAGCTGCATTAATTCAAATGTCAACTTAAGGCTAAATAAGGCTTTGATTTTCTATTATGGGGATAAAGTCACTGGATTTTTGGTCATCTCTTTCACTAATGCTAAATATTTGCCTGTGTTTCTTGAAGCTTTACAAAGCACTGACCTTAGACTTTTTCTGTGGTTGGATGCCTTAAAGACTTAGAAGATCAGGCAGCTTTCATAAATGATAGAGGCTATGTTCTTCAAGTTGAAGGATGTGTTTTTCTCTTGGTTTTGCATTTGGCCCATGCATCTTGTCACGGAACATTTTTGTGCATGAGAAGTTGGAGCCAGTCATGTCATATTTTCTGTGTATAAATACATATTTGTGTGCATGGGTGCTGCTGACAGACCAAATGAGAAAATGCATGCGTCCAGCTGCTAGGGGGAAAAAAAAAATCTCCAGTGCATTCACTACATTGCAATTAAAAAATAAGCTGTTATCAAAACCAGCAAGGGGAAGAGAATGAAAGAAAAATACTGGCTAACTAACAGTATCTTAGTGTATAACAGTCTGAAATTCCCCTGCTCACAAAGGAAGATAATTGACTGTATAAAACTTGAGAAATGGAAGAATGTGCTTGGCTCTCTCCTCACTAATTCGTAGAGTGAAAATCAGGCATAACTCTTGGAAAAGTCAGGAAACTTGGCACCTTTCAAAACTGGTGAAATGAGATCAGAGCTATTTGCTAAGCTTAAGCCTCCTATTTTATCCAAGTTCTGTGGAAATGGACTTACAGACAGAATAATGTATTAGAATTATGCAAACTCATGTGTTAAAATGAATTTTGAAATTATTTACTCTTGACAGCTAGTCAACTGTAATAAAATTTCTGAGAACTGACCCTCTTTATTTTTCCTGTGGAACAGCTCTTGCAACACAATAATGGGAGGCAGTGGGATAGGTAGGCAGTCTGTGCTTTGGCCAGGCCAGGCCAATGGCACAAAGGCCATGTTGCTACAGTGTCCCTGGCAATGCTTATGTGACTTAAGAAAATCCTGCCCTAGTCAGTTCTTAGGAAGCCTTTCTGAAACTTCAGTGTTTTTTCTGTTGCACACACCAGATTCAAACGGCATAGAGTCATCTGGAGTGCCACTTCCTTGTGTAGGGAAGTTGCATTTTACTAGGCAGAATAAGTTCTTTTTAACTCCAGTTCCTCAGATATGCTGGTTTTGTTTGGTTTTTTTCTTATTCTCTTATGTTCTTCAGATCTTGTGGTAAAGTGGAAATAACCATACTTCCTTGTTTTTATGAAGTATTGGATATGCCTGAATGAATAGAATACTTTTTATGTCAGTTCTTTGTTTTTACCTCTATGCTTTCCTGCAAACACTATCTGTAATACTGCAGATCAGAAGGTGTTATGTGGTACCTGGTTTATTGCCAGTTTCAGGGCATCCCTGCAAGCTATGCAAACTAAATGCAGCAAAAAACAAATCAAAGGGAACGACACTATGTGCAATCCACAACTAGGAGCTCTTGATATACACAGTAAGCCTGGTTCCCCTCTCTTTCACATCCAGTAGTGACAGACCAACTCTGTTGCTACTTGAGGGGTGATACCAATGCAAAACAAGTAAAGAAGACAGAATCCTGTAGTGGAGTTCAGTACTCTTGTTTTGAGGAGTTATTGTGGCAGCATGAAAGAACCAGAGAAAAAACCAATGTCAGTAAATACATGAAGTGCTGCACCACAGGAGTGAAGTCTTCAGTGAAAAAATAGACTTATATCTAATATCTAAAGCAACACAGTGAGCACTGGTGCTTAGATCCAATAACAGTTAAAAGATTTTAAGAGATCTAGGAAGGAAATGGTAATTTCCATTTCAGAGAAAAGCCAGTGAGCAGACTCAGCAGTTCTACTGCTTCACTCCACATGGTGCTCTCCTGCACATGGCACTGCTGTCTTGTGCTGTATAGCCAGGCAAAACTACTTCTGTTTTGGAGGCTGAGACCACTTTTTTTTTTCTCACTTTCTACATGGTTTTGTGTTTGTTAGGAAGAGATATCATTTTTAAATGCTACTTTAAAGGCAAAGGAAAGATTTGCCTCTGATTCCAAATAGGGTTTGTATCAGTTGATTTCTAATAGTTCATTGGGCATGTTTTTGTTGGACACATCTCTCCAGTGTCAGGAGTGGGTTTTAAATTTCCTTTCAATCCTGTTTTACCATGGTGTGCATAGTTTAGAACAACTGCTGCTTTCAATTAAAGTTAAGTGTTTCGTGTTACTCAAATGGTCCTAGTTGAAAGTGTTTATTTTCCATTTTGGAGTTATGCAAATTTCTTTTTCTGTGACATTGGAAAAAGTCAATGGAAAAGAAAAGCTGCATTACCTTCTTTTCCTGGCATCTCTTGCAGCCATTACAGTCAAAGCAATCTCAGTAAAAGGTTGCAACTGGCACTAAAGGAACATTGCACCATTATTATTCCTGGAGTAAAAGAGCAAAAATAGACTCTCAGACTTAGGCACATTTTGTCTTCTTTCTCCTTCTCTTCACATGCTGAAGCTGCTGCCAAGCCCAGCTGCTGCTTTGTCTGTAACATGCACCAAGTTGATTTTTCTCCGGTGCCCTTTTAGCTGACACGTTTGTCAATGCATTGGCTTTTTGCACTTCAGCAGATACAGTACAGTATCATTGTCCTCCTTGCTGTATCTTCTGCTCTCTTCCACTACTCCCACAGTGCAGCAACCTGCATCCTCCTCCTCCCTGATAACTAAATGGATTTATTGTCCTCAATTGCAAGTCTTACTCTTGTCACTTAGTAACATTTAACATCCTTCTCCATTACCTCAAAGCTGATGTCATCTCTTGTTATATTCCTTTATTGTTGTTACTTGCAAAGTCCTGTGTTCCCTTTTTTGCTCTCCCCATGCCTTTCACTAGTAGTGTTCTAACATTTCTGAATTCTCATCTTCACTATGTCAGCATTGCACCCTCAGCTCTTTGTCAGTATCTTGTTCTGGATTTCAAGGTCTTACGTAGTTGTTAGTGAGTCTTTGGCTTATCTGGTGTTGTTAGAACTGCACATGAGGTATGAAAGAAACCATATTGAGAATGTTTTTAAGTAATATGAGCAGAGATGCTGGAGTCCTCTGATATGAGTGTTTATATCTTTTTCCAAAACTCATGATCTTGAGCCCAGGAGTTGAATTTTCCATGCATAGTTCTACCTGTTCCCGCTTACCTCAATACCTTCCAATTTCCCTCCTGTTGAACACTCATCTGTAATTTTCCTTGCCAAATGTTTACTCCTGTATCAAATACTTCTGCTTACAATGCATTCTCCATGTCTGCTGGCATGTTGTGTTATCCATCAATAGTTTATATCTCACCTACGGCTCTGCTTTCCTTTTCCACATTCACTCTCCAATACCTACATGCTCATGTCTCAATATTTTCTCATAATCAACAGTGGTCTTGCTTTGGGGTCGCAGTGGATCTGAAAGTCTTTGTCACTTAATCCTGTTTCATAGGCTGCCTTGCCTTCCTTCAAAACCTTTTGTTTTCATAAAGCATTGTTACGTTGGGCTCAGAACACTTTCTATGGCACACTAATGCACAAAACAAACAATGAAAAGCTGCAACAAAGAACTTTATTTTCAGCCTTTGTGCTTGTTTGAGGTTGGCATGGAAAACAATTTTCTTGCCTTGCTTTTTGACCTGGGGCAAGAAACTCCTCTTGGCACATCTGGGTTTTTTTATTCAGTGAAATAAAGATGAAGATGCTGAGCATTTTCACAAAGCACTTTCAGAGCTGCAAATAAAAAAAAAACAGTTATAGGTAGTTGATTTTTTTTATTCTTATCATGCTTGTTATTCTGTGTGTCAGTCAGTGAAACAAGCACAATGTCTATTCTTAGCAAATAATAATGGTTATAGTTGTTTTGACTCATCTGAGGTTTTCTTGAGTGGCTAAGTTGCTAATGGAACTGGTGTTCTGAACTCCTACAGACTTGGTGTTTTCACAGCCATGTATTTTTTTGCAAATGATGTACCACTTCCCTTGCTTTCTGCTTGTTCTCATACAAAGTTCTTTATCTTGATGTAGAATCTGTTTCCTTTTTTTGTGTCAAATGCAAGATCTGGCCTTAGTATTGTTTGCTCTTAAGTTGCTCTGTTTGATTCACTCAGCTGGTAGAATTGGCTTTATTTTTCTTGATTGATTGATTGATTTTATTTTTGTAGTTCAGGGTGGTTTTTTTAAGAAATAAACGTATACCTTTTTCAGCTTAGGAAATACTATATACAATGCCACATTAAAAGACTGAAAAAGTTGCTTAGCTGTCCCCACAAGAGAACATTCCCTGAATACTTGCTGTTTGCATTGTAGGAAAGAAAGCTCTCCCAGATTACTGTTCACAGATATCTTTTCGTTTGGGGGATGGTCTTATTTTGAACAGTGCCGTTCAGTAATATCTTTGCTTGGAAGGATGCCAAGCTCATCCAGGGCAGCACAGGCAGCTCTCCCCATTGTAGGGCTTCCAATTAAACTAATGCTACCAGCTGTGTGTTCTTTTGTCTGCCCTGGACTAGGCTGTGGTATTGTGCTTCCCACTGTATCTCTCCAGCAGAGCCTGTTGTCTCCATATTAATAGTTTGGGCAAGAGAAGGGGGGGGCTATGAAACAGTTCAGAAAAGAGAGGAGATGTAAAGAACTTCTGGCAATGTGAGCTGTACTCAGGAATGGGCCTTCTAACCTTGAAAAGATGGGTGTGGGGAACATAAATATAATCTCTTTTATTTAAATCATGGAAAAGTGTTTTACAGAGGTGTCAAAATATCATAATCACCGAAGCATAAGGGAGATCAGATTACTAATCCCAAATTAGTCATGCAAATTAATCATGATGACAAAGTTGGCCCCAGGAGATATGAGTCTTCATATTCTCAGTCCAGTGTCAAGTCCTCTAGATCTTGTTTCTGGGTATTGGAGGCAACAGGGTGAAGTAGGTGGGGTGAAAAACAAAAACAAAAAAGAAGAGATGGACAAGGTGGCATGAAGAGGAAAAACAAATTGTTTTGCCTGGTTGGAGCAGATTCTAAGGAGAGGAGAACTGGCAATGGGAGGATGAAAGCCAATGCTCTCAGATGCTCAGGGCAGGAAAGATCAGATAGGAAGGAAAGTTAGAGCCAAGATAGAAAGGATAGACGGGAAAAGTGCAAGACAGTCTGATTTATAGGGGGCAAGGAAAGTGTAATTTTTGTCAAATGTCATCAAGTTCAGTGTTTTATCCCCTTAACAAGAAAATTACCCCGATTTATTTTGAGCAGGTTCAAAAAATGAGAAATGCTGATGCTCAAAGTTTTAATAGGTTTTGTTGTTGATATTCCCCCCCCCTCAGTGCTTCTACACAGACTTCCAGAGAACACAGAATTAGAGTAAATCCCTGTGATTTTATCAGACTGTTATCTTTTGATAAAATTATATTTAATTTTATATTAAGCTGCTTTAAGACTCAGCTTTTTTGTTTCCATATAATTGCTGCTATGCAGCAATTGTCTGCTCTGCAGCAGGCAAGCTCGATATTAAAAGGGTATCAGAGAGTATGTGTTGCCTAGTAACTCCTCAAACAGTGCTGGTTAAGGAAATAAAAGATCCAGAAACAGTGCAAGGGTGAAGGAGCAAAGTAAGGGATGGAGGAAGTCATCATGGCATACTGAGGTAATATATCCTTCATCATAAATTAGATAATCAAGTGGAATCTACCAACGATTGCACTCGAAATGGAAAGTTTTCATTTTGCTGAATGGATGAATGGAAATTGCTCATGCAACACTTTGAGCAAGGATGCTGGCAGTAGATGAGGTTTGGCTTATGTCAGTGAGAGTTCAGCACAAAAGAGATTTTGGAGACATTCTTGGAATCTGTGCCTGGGTTTCCTTGCATATCTTGTTTTTCAACAGGCTACATTACCTTTGCAGACAGATGTCACTTTTGGGATGCCAGGACTCTAGAGGTCACTTTTGTGATGGGCACCTAGCCTTTTCCCCAGTGAATGTCACTGCCTAACCTTAATTGATTTTAACTTCCTTCTTTCCCTGCCCCTTTTCACCTCTTAGTACATGTTTCAAACCTTTCTACAACAGTGTTGTCTGACACAGCCTCCTTTTTCCAGATCTATCAGTACTACAGCCTCTTTTGACATCTCAACCATAGGCAACCCTGAAAACACCCTGTGCTTTTTGGGGAATATATTCAGGTTTACATCCTAACAGACATGGCAGCTAAAGCCACTCTTCAGATGAAGATTTGTGGCTGTGTAAACTTCTTTAAAAGGATGGGGAGGACTCTAAATGTTTTTTTTTTTAAGTTCAGGCTTGAAAAACTGGGAACCATCATTTGTCTGAGACAAAGCCTGGGCACAATTGTTGGGTGCCGGGTGACACCAGATTTAAAAAATATAGGAAGTTGTACTGTTCTTTCTCTGCCTGATGGGCTAACCTGGCAAGACACGTATCCTCTTTGTGCCTCTGTGGAATTGAATGGAAGAGCTGCAGGTTGGCATGCAGGAAAAAGTAAATAAATCTGTCCAAAAAGAGAACTTGTGGAGCCTTCTTTCTGTTTGGTGGCCTTTGTAAGCTGTGGTTCCTTCAAGCCCTCTAACTGAATCCTATAAGTCATTGCATCAAAATAACTTTTATGGATCAATTTTGGTTCTCTCCAGACTTGGGAGACTTTTAGTTTATTTTTTCAAGGCTCAGATTAATTATTGCATTTTAATGTGATGGATTTAACACAACTATAATTGGCAAAGCTTGTATACAGGAAGATATCTGACTCAGAAGAGGCTCTCAAATGCTTTTCAATATTAAAAATTCCAAAAGTGGTTGTGGTGTTTTGTGCCACAGAGATGCAAATGTGCTTTCTGGTAATAGTTTTTAGATATCAGAAGTTTGGATTATTTTTCCTAAACAAAGAAATCCCAAGGCTTAGAAATCACAGCTGCTAAGGCTCAAACACAAGTTTGTTTTACAGTCAGGACAAACTAAAATCCCTTAAAGGTTAATTACAAGTGAATTTAAAATACTGTTAGTCCAAGTTGTGTATAATGTAGTGGCAGGAGGAAAATTTTTTACTAATGTTTACAGAGAAGATGTAAATGCAGTGGATTTCTATAACCTTATCTAAAAAAGGAACAGAATAGACTTTGTTATCTGCATTGCAGAGGGGAATATTCTTTAAAATCCAGTCAATAATTTCCCTTCCCTCCCCCTTTATCCTTCTGAAGAGTTTTCAGGATATATTAAAAATGTGCTGTCACTCTTCTAGAAATAATTCAGCTCTAAGTCTGGGATGAACCATTGTGTTTTGAAGAAAAAATAATTTGCAAGAGCAGAATTGCCATCCAAAAGTGACTGAAAAGATTTATTGAAAATTTGAGGCCAATCTCACTTGATCATGGATCTCATAATCACTTTTCATTCTACTTCTTGCATCTGAGATTATGAACACCAGACAGAAAGACCTGTAGTTTATCTGTTTAAACTTCTTGTCATTTTTCATGGCTGTTTTCTTGTGAATACATTATCTTTCTGCAATGTATTCATGAGTGGTTTGGGAAACATTTAAAGGTGACAAAGACCAAAAAAAAAAAGCATTTTGGGAGAGAGCAGGACATCACAGTGAAAGAAATGCAGATTTTAACCTTATTCCTTACCCTTTGCACAACAGAGAATTGGCGTGCTTTGGTTCCTCAGTCTTCATCAGCACCCTGAAGCTTAGAAAGGATTTGAGGAGCAGCCAACAGAATATTCTCAAAATAAACAAGAAATAATTGCTTATCTTTTCAAAGCTACACAGAAGCTGCCTAAAATGCATTTATAGAGGCTCAGGTATTTTGACCCTTGAATCAGCTATGTATCCTGGCTTGGATATGGATTAGTGAAAACAGGGATGATAACTTTCTGGAATGCATTAATAAATCCATTAATACTCTCTTCATTGCCACTCTGTGGGGAAAACCTGAGGCTCTTATGGATTAGATTTTTTTCTCTGACCTCTGACCAGATTATATGTTCCTTGGATGGAATGGGGACTAAATCTGAGTATTCTTCCAGGGAACCTGTGATTCATCTGATGGTGAATTGTACAGGCTCCAAAAGAAAGTAAGAAGATAAAAAATGTTTCTGTGGAAGGACTATATTCACCTTCAATAGAAATCAAAGGAAAGCAAATTTGGCCCAACTGTATGGAGCCCTCCTGGTAACAAAGTTCTTGTAGCGCTTTCAAACCATAGAGCAGATGCAAAGGGTAACAAACTGTTTATAGTCTCCATCCCAAACCAGAGATATCAGCCGAGAGAGGTTTTCTTCCTCAGATTCACATCCAGATAAATAGCTTGGAGGCATTACACTATGTGGATAATATGTGGAAAACATCCAGGAGCAGTGAGACTGAAATGATGTCAGCTTTGAAGGGGACATCCAGGGGAATAATGTTGGGATGTGCGACTCAGGCCCGTGGGACCATGATTCTGGGAACAGCATTTAGATCTCATTTTTGTTCATTCAGCATCATCTCAGTCAAACACTGCTACAGTTCTGGAAGGAGCCTGGTTATTTCTAAATTACAGAAGATGAAAAGGACCATAGAACACATGTCTGATTATTTAAAGGGATCCTACCCACTGTTTATGCACAGCATTTGGCATTTTCAAAAATGTAGTGTTAAGAGATGGTCTGATTTTGTTTAACCAGCAATTTAAGTGGGAGCAAAATTGGACTGCTATCCAAGTCTCTAGAGATTCTACACTACTTTTTTTTTTCAGTTTGGCTCATCAGTTCACAGTAGATGAGGGGATTTGATTTACTATCAGAAGAACATGGGAGAAATAAGATAGAAAATTCTCACTTTCATTGCAACAGTTAAATCTCAGTAGTCCCTTTTTTTGGTGCTTCTTATTTATTAATACATCTGGTTTTAACTTGCTCTTATTTATAGATTTTTTTAGTTTTCTTTCTAAATTACAGCAACTAATAGTTATTTAAGGACTGACCATTGTGTCCATTTTAGAGAGAGCCCATTTTAGGGATGCATTTGTTACCATAGCCATTTAAATTCTGCTTTGCTGGAAATGCTTATACAAGCTGATAGCCTAGATATAAATTATTTATTTCAAATTGAATTGGTTGAGCTCTTTATTTTAAAAAATAGCATATGAACCACAAAATTACGTTTTTTATTTTATTTAGATGCCTGCCAAACTAGCAAGAGATTTTACTCTAAAATATTGCTTTTTTGTTACTGGCGATTGGCCCACCAGCGTTGAAAATTCAGAAGCTTTGCATTTTGAAAAAAGACCAAGATAAGCTGGAGAGTTGAACCTAATGCTGAGTGCATGCCAGCATGTGCTATACATGCCATGTGTGTGTATATATATATATATATATATATATATATATAATGGTGAAGCATTTTAAGTCATCTTACTGGTATTCTTCATATTCTCTCAATGCAGTGCTTAAAATAATGCAATCAGTTTTATTCCTTTAGCTGGTGAAGATGCAGTTGTTAATAACATCTGCTACATGGTGGTTATAAGGGTGAACTAGTATTTGGACAACTTTTGTTTAGATGTAGCTTATAGTATGAATGGAGATTTTAGAAACACTGTTATTGAACTTCTGCTCTTCCTTTGCTAAATTTGCAATGGAGCTGTGTACAGGTCCATCTGAGTTTGGCATTTCTACAGGCATGACTGAGGACTTCATAGACACAGCAATATTTTTATTTCTCTAGCTGATGGCAAACTAATATTCCCTGATCATATTGACAGTAGACTAAATACCAGCTTGGAAATACAACCGACCAAGGAGGTTGTAGTAAATTAAATTGCAACAGAGTTTTGAATGCCAAGATAGCATTCAAGTGTATATATACATATGTCAGTATGTGAGGTTTTTAACACAGATGGGACAAAACAAAACTTGGATATTTTAGGCTCAGGTAAGGAATGCAACCAGGATCTCAAATATGTTTGAACTATAGCTTTTAGTGCATTGATAAGACACAGTTGAAAGATTTGCAACACTAGGAAGAGGATTTAATAGAGCTTTTGTTACTGAGGGAGTAAAAAGGCTTAAAAAAACACGTAGACTTCAGTCTTGGGCCTTATACCAATGAACTCTTTTGCTGGAGACAACAAAAGTTCTTCTTGACTGAGAAATACTTGAATATCGTAGATGATATTTTTACATATTGCATAGACCTTACTTTGTATGTGTATATACTGCAGAAATTATATTTCTGTTCAAAGAATAATCCAGCCAGTCTGACTCAGAGTTGAATTCTCAACTCAGGCACTGATTTTCTAGAAAAAGCTGCCTCTGAGATACTGTCCCTTCTCCAGCAGCTAAATCTCTGTGTGTTAACTGGTCTCTAATTGTACTGGAATAAGGTCTATTTGAGCATAATTAAGTGTATATTGTCCCAATCCAGCATGCCCAATTCTCATAAGCATATCAGGGAAGAAAGAGACACCCGGGCAACTTTGGTCCTGAGGCTATTGTAACAAATGTGATGCAGTGTCAAGGGAGAAGATTTTAATCCTTTATACAGTTTATTTGCCAGTATTAACATTCGGTCCTGTGGAGCTGAATGTTCCATGCTGTTTTCTTCCTCTTCATGTTTCAATAACAATTTTCATAAAAAGGATGTCTCCCACTTCATGGCGTTACAGGGAGTTGTTGTTCAGAGTCTGAAATTGTGCCTGGAAATTTAGACATTTTCAAGCAATTTCTGTAATGCATTTTGACTTGGCTATATTTTTAAAAGTCAGACTTCAGAGACTGGAAGGTCACACCACATATTTTATTTGAACAAGTGACATCAGAGGCAAAAAACTTAAATTTTTGTTGAATTAAAAGCAGGCTTTTGCAAAATTGAACATTAATTTTATTCATAACTATTCTATCAATATCTAGCAGTATATCAACAAAAGATAGTTATTGTCTTAAGCAGTAGCATTCACACTGGGATATGCAACCTAGATATTGCAGTCCTTGGTACAGGAAAACCATATCAAGAAAGAGATTCAGCATCTCCCTAAAAATTTAACTTGGCAAGCCTTTTCTCTTTGTTGGAACTGGTGATAAAGGACTGTAACAAGCAGCATAAAAGTTGAATAGCTATTAAGGTTGTTTTGAAATGTTCCAAATTTTAGAAACTTACAAGATACCAAGAATTTTGTTGTCTCATTATCAATCATATTTGATACTTTCCTGAAGAAGGATACTTGCAATTATTAAAAGTGTATTATCATTAACCTAAAGTCCAGAAGCTGAGCTGTGTTCAGAGTGTGTAACAGAGGGAAAACTCTATCCCAAGCCAGAACACTTTGAAAGCTGTGTGTGGGAATGCTCTCTCATATTTATCTGCATGAAGGAATTCAGAAGGGCTCACAAGGGACAAAGCCTCAGCAGCCACATCAGTAGGAGAAGCATCAGTGGGAAAAGACCCTTGTCTGTTCCAGATCTCTGTCTCTTAATGAAGATAATGCTCTGGCTTTAGGAGAAGGTGGTTCTCTGCAGTCATGACCTCTGGTGCTGTCCTTTGGCTTCAAAGTCAATCTCCATGTGGGTCTGAATGTGGAACTCCATTCCTCACACTGTAAATATTCCCATTGAGACCAGTAGGTATGTTTGCAAAGTAGAATATTACTCACTGTGAGTAAGAGACGTATGATATGAGATAGCAGGTCTGGCACTAAAATATGTTTTTATATTTTTAGGTGAATATATTCTCACATGTGGGTTTCTTGTTTTGACCTGCACCTGTTGTGTGTGCAGAATAGTCCTGCAGAAGAAATAATTGCACAGTTTAGCATTAGATATTCATATGTAAATACATATTGGTTTTTACCATCCCATTACTCATTTCCATGTGTAAATGCAGGTTAACTGCTTGTGTAACTTTGCCAGTGAAAAATAGACTATTTAAAAATTTAGCCTTGGTTGTGTTCTGGGGAATTATGCTAAGTCCATGTTATTTCTTAATTCAAGCTCTCCAGCCTGTTAGAAACACAGTATAACCACTTGACTCTGATTCACAGGGTAATCCTTGAAAAATTGCAGACCTAATGATTATTAATTCTTTGATATTTATTGATTGCATCCACATTATTCATGATGAACACCATTTTGTTAATGTGGAGTCACTGCCATTGTACTTAAGGCTGTATACTGTAACTAATGGTCATTAGTTAGTTTCCAGGTGTTACATTTTGTACAGTCAACTTCATGTCTTTCTTAAGGAGGTGAGGAAAGTAAACATATAGAATCTGTTCACTGAATTTTGAAAGCATTTTGCTATTTATAAGACTAGCTGGTGGGGGGAAGGTTTTTGTCTTCTAAGGAAAAAGAAAAGTTTATATGAAATATATATATAGATAGATAGATAGATGTGCACACACACACACCATATATATATATACACCTCTTAAATCCCAGAAGAAACTTCATTTTTCCTTGGACAAGTTAATGTACATAATGTGTGGGAAATAGTAAAGGTAAGAAGATTTTCAGAAAGCTGTGAAAGCAGGCCCCAGAAACGGAAAGGGCAGAAGAAGAGGAACATCCCCCAGTAGTCCCGTCCCGATTGTGCAAACCTCCAACACAATAATGCAATTCAGTTGTCTTCAAAAGTTGATAGCAAGCCTGAGCTGTTATTTCGAGTTTTCCCTGTATAATGCAAAGATACTATTATTCATGGAGTAGTTGTGCTAGACTTTGAAGAGTGCTTATCTCCTTGGGTGGTCATGTTAATTCTGTAGCTGAAGTCAGTTCTCAGTGTTTTTGAGAATATCCAGTGTTGGGTCTTGTTTCTAAGGGAAAATTCATTTCTGGATAGGGTGGCCAGGTCAGTCTTCCAGCCTAGGCCAAAAGGCACATCAAAGTGAATAGACTAGCTTTGTGATTTTGATGAATTTTAGATCTGAATTACTCAATATGAAAAATGGCCATGCTGTGTTTCAGTTTCCCAGTGTGTTTCGACAGCAGAATAGGCTGTGTGCTCTCAACCGCTCTCACTCCCGATGTCGCTGTGTTTTCTTCCAGCCTGTGACCTGATGAACCAAGGCATCCTGGCCCTTGTCAGCTCCATTGGCTGCACGTCAGCAGGATCCCTGCAGTCTCTGGCTGATGCCATGCACATCCCTCACCTCTTCATCCAGCGCTCCCCAGCAGGAACGCCAAGGAGCGGCTGCGGGCTCACCAGGAGCAACCGCAACGATGACTACACGCTCTCTGTGCGGCCCCCTGTCTACCTAAATGATGTCATCCTCAGAGTGGTCACAGAGTATGCCTGGCAGAAATTCATTATTTTTTACGATAATGATTATGGTAAGTATTTATTTATCAAGGTGATTTTTGTCAAATCTATAATCCTGTTGAAAAGTGTCACATTACAGCTTTATAGTCTTCCAATAGATTATGTTTTGCTTGTGAACATTCATGGTTCTGGCAGCATTTCACAGCACCTCAGAGAAATCTATTTCTAAAATCCATCAACACTTAGAGGTTTATTTGATAATGTCTTTGTTAGAGTTAGCTGATAAATGAAGAACTTACGTGTTTTTCAATTCTACCCATGTTTATGAAGCATAAAAGTTTTTAGCAAACTTCTACTGTTTTTTGGGCAGTAGAAACATAAAATGACAATTCAAGATGCAGCATGTAAGATTTGCATTCTTTAGATTTGTTTACTGTGTGGTGAATCTCTTCTGTTTGTTGGCATGTACTTTCTGGTCACAATCTGAAACGGTGGTGAATGTAGGTCAGAGGTTTGGCAAGAACCAAGTGCTAGTCATAAATATAAAACATATAGAAAGAAGTTCTGGCAAGTGAAGAAGTTGAGGAGGAGGGCTTGGACAAGACAACATTCCCTCTGTTTTGAGTTCATTCAGTGTTCCTGAAAGGTGCTGAATTGGTGGTTTTTGTGTGATAGAGTAAGTGTGACACAGATGGCGGTGTCAAAAGACTGCACCATCCGGCTCGGTGAATCAGCCAATTTCGGTCCAGATATTTTCTACAGCTGACAGGAGAACTGGAAAGATTTCTGCAGTATGGCTGCATTATCTAACAAATTTAACAGTCTTTATTTCTGTGAAAAATTGCTTTGCAACTAGACCTGTTTTCTTCAGATGCATCCAATATTCATAAGTAATCATGACTGGCTTGGATGAGCATTTTAAAACTTATGTTCAAAGTTAAATCTTTAACTTACAGAAAAATGCTCACTTCAGCGATTTACTGTGCATAATATCTAGTTCATTCAGGTCAGGTGTTATTGATTTTTGTTCCCTGCCTACATAATAAATTCTTAAATTAGAAGAATTGAAAGTGATGAATAGGAGAATTCTTCTTTATAACAAAGCAGCACCTAAAAGCACTGGCCATGGGATAAGGAACACACACACAAAAACCCCTGGCAAAAAATAAACAAAATATCTAAAAATCTCACATCAGAGTATTTTTGTTCAGAAATTATGAGTTTGTGTATTTAACTGCCAGGTACCTATGAAGACAACAATAAATTTTTCATTTAAGGGGTATCTTTTTACATGTATTTTTGAGTTTAAAAGCCTCAAGCAAATTTTATAATTAATATCTTTGAATAATTATATTCAAAAATACTGGGTTTAAATTCCTCAAGTTTTATTATTTAATTTAAAAATACCGTTCGGACCCCATGATATTTTGTCCTTGATATCTGGGTAAGAACTTCATAATGGTGTGATTTATATAACACAGATGCCTGCCTGCCTGCCAGGAAGTAGTTTCAGAGCAGTAGCTCGTTCAGTGACACATCATCCTCAAATGTGACCTGTGGCAAATGTTTAATCTCTGTACCAGCCTCTCTGGCATTCTGAATTCAGTATTCAACAAGTAATGCCATACTAACCAAGACAGATGGGTAATCTGACTCTGATTAGTGATCACCATCACAAACAGCAGGAAAACGTGCAGAAAAACCCCAACATTCTGCATTTAGTAAATACTGGGCAGCCTGTCCGCTTTCTAACCATTTGTGTGGCTTGGGCATTTTGGGGGAGATAGGTTGTTTTTTTGGGGTGAGGGGTGTGTGTGCATAGTTTGGAATTAATACCACAGATAGAATGATTTTAAATGCAACCTGATTTTTAAATTAACCCATAACTCTTGAGTAGAGCTATTAGCTGTGCAAAGGTATGTTTCTTTAGACTATATGAAGCTAAATCCTTGATTTCAACAGGCATCCTAGGGCACCAAACAATTTCTGTATTGTTTTGCTTCCTACAGTTTCTTTATAAAATTTTATGTTGCTGATTCTATTGATGGTTTCCCCCTCCATTTTTAATAACAAACAGAGCAGAATTTTCAGATCACCATCTCTAACCTGAGGCCTCTCATTCTTTCCTTTGTTCACTGGCTCTCCATTCCTTCTCCTTGCTCATACTGGAGCACCACTCTAATTCTCTGCTACCTTGTTTCAGGTGAAATCATTAGGTTTGACACTCCGTTTTGCCTGTTCACAATCCTTTTACCCAATTTTTGATCTATGACAGCAGTTTTTCACAGACACGTGGTGACATTTTTTGATTAGTATGCCCTAGAGAGTAATCTTGCCAGATTGTTATAAATATTTACGAATTATATCATTTTCTCCCCTTTTCCTGCTATTTTATTGATAAACTGAAAAACATTTCTCATATGTTAGCAGTTCACATTTTGTCTCTTCCTGGATTCTCTATTGATGGAAGAGGAACTAGCACAGAGAGGGGGACAAAGAAGTTAATGGCATGAAAAGAGGAGCTGGAATCACTTTTTAATGGATCGCAGAGTGGATAAGTCTGAATTCAGTATTCACCATGTTTTGAGCAACAGGTTGGACAGTGTGATGTCATGAAATCCCATTCAACTCTAACTATTCCATGGTTCTGTGATGTTTGAGAAAGACATTCTTCAGATGGGTCTCTAGATGTGAAATGTTTTTGTGAAAGAAAACTATTCCAGCATCAGTTTGAATTTTTAAAAAGAGAGTTGGCCCAAGAACTGCTGAAGACCCTGAAAAAGGGAACATAGCTTCTGTGTCTGTTTTAGGAAGAAGTCAGGACTAGACATGCAGATAGGAGATGGAGGTCCAGGAATAACCCATCCCATTGGTCAGCATCAATGCAGGTAAGGGTGGTTGCAATATCCTCTGGAAGATCCCAGTCCTGTACCTCAGCTTGCCTGGGAGGTTCTGCTGCAGTGAGACTTATTTATTTTCTCTAAAATAAAATTCTTGCTAAAAGCTTTGCAGCAGTTAATATTAGACATTTTAATAGAACATTTAGTATTAAACATTAAAGCAGGTGGGAGTTCGATACCTGCATTAGAATTAATTTCACATTAGGAAGAGATTATTGATATGTTGTGCACAGCTGTCTGCAAAACTGACACCTGTGCAAGCAGCGACTTCTTGCCCTGCTGGTGTTTTTTTCATGTGCAGTGATCGTTCCTTCTCAAGGTGTGTATCATAACGTGAAGTGCTGTCTCCATAGCAGTAAATGGCACTTGACAAATAATGGGAATATAGGTTCTGGTATATGTTCATCTTTTTTTCCTCATTGTTGCCATATTTTTGTAAGTTAGAAAATGTGAAAGCACTAATAGACTGAGTGATTCCAGCAACCAGCAGAATTTCAGTACTTTCCTTTCCAATAAATTATTTTGTATAGTCATTTCATTTAATTATTAAAAAAAAATACTTTAGTTGTATTACTGAAATTATTTCCAGTAATAATTTTGCTCTGTGGAAGAAAATAGGCCTTTCATATTAAAAATAAATTTTCCTACAGTAAAATTTTGGATCTTATCCAAAGAACATACTGCACTAAACCAATTGCCTTGCACCTTTAATATAAGCTGCAAACCTTTATGTGTCAATTTATCAAAATCAAAGTTTTTAAATTCTATCAATAGAATTGTATTTGAGTTTTATCTTGCAGTCTATCATAGATTCCTTTTCATTATCAGAGAATTTTTTATAATGGAAATGTTTTCTGCAGGTCTGAGAATAATTTGCCCTATGTTATCCTTCTTAAAAATCTCAAATTCTTATTTTGAATATAACCAGATGAGTATATTCAATTTTACTGTTTTAACACTACTGTGCTAACATCTAAATCTTAGAAACTTCAAGTCTACTTAAAGGTTCTTTACTGACAAGGAAAGTCTTGGAAGGAAACAACTCTTTCATTAAGTCATAACCAACTGGATGTTGAAAAAATGAGGTAGAAATGCATTTCTGAAATAATTGACATCTAAGTTTTCAAATTGTTTCTTTTCCAAGAAATTTGAAGGTAGGCTGACTATTTCAAAACAAAACCAACGACACCTTGATAATTGTAAAAACCCATATTTTCCTACTGTTGACTAAGTAAAGACTAAGTAAAGTCTCTAGAAAAGTCATAGTCTTTTCTAAGTGGTAGAGCATCCCCAGTAACAAATATAAGGCCAACATACAGTAGGAATAAATGAGTGGGGATGTGAAACAAAAGAACATTTTAAAGTGAACAGGCTTAGGTGATATTTGCTTTTTTTTTGTATTTCATTTACCATAATTGTATCTTTAGTGTATAAATTCAGATGAACTTTTGAAAATTAGAACAAATTATCTTTTCCCCAGTCTTTGCACTCTGCAAGCATGATCTAGACCAAACTCCCAGTGCAGTCAGTCCCCTTGTATTCAGTGCATTTTGTTCCTTCTGGTAAAACTAGTTAGTGCCTGTCCAGGACATGAAATCTGATTTTGTTTATGAAAATTTAATACATGGATATTAGAAGTGTTCAAGAACAATTCTGCACTTCTTCAAAGGCCATTAAAGAGAGTCTTCTTGCAGAGATAAAGAGTAGGTGGCATGAGATGCAGCAGAAATTATTCAGCAGACTGATGCCTTTCTCAAACTGCTATTAAAATTACTATCCACACAGAATGTAGAAGCCAAATTTACTTCATTTAAGTGGCCAAATCAGCTCCTACTCGCTTCATTCTTGACTGCTCAGCTCAATGTGTAGGATCACTGTGCAGAGGGTGTTTGTGCAGCTCCTTCTGAAAAGCAGATGTAGAGACTGGGAAGCTCCTCCTCTAGTCTGAATTCCTCCTTAGGAGTGTCAGCACCCTTTCAGTGAAGGCATTTTCAGATTGGACACTGTAAAATGTATATATAACTTATATCTTTGGAAACTGCAAAGTTTGGATTTGTAAAAAGAACCACTGCCATCTGTAAACATTTTGAGCAAGTTTGCCAAGTTACTAATCTTTATGGTTTCAAGTTCAAAGCGAGTAAAACGCAGTTTGAAACAGAAAATCCTACCTGATCCACAGACTGGCACCTGACAGTGGCTAGTCCCCAAAAACCAACATGAAAAAGACACATTTCACAGAACGAAATAGTAATTTCAGACCAGAATGTGTGAGCCCAGGCTGTATAAGCAGAGTGATTGAGCTGCAATCCCAGCATAATGTTGGGTTTTATCTCTGTGGTGTATCAACAAGGGACAAGCTTTTGCAATTCGTGTTTTACTCATGGGCAGTTCACAGCTCACTGTATTTTCCAGGAAAAAAATGTAGATACTTTTCTGTAGTAGTAAATTCTTTATGAAGAAACCAGTCAATCACTGCAAGAACATAGCTGTGAATTTTGTGCAATTTACAGTGTAGGTATCTCTGCATTTCTAAGATGAAAGACAGAAAGTCTAGCTGTTTGAAAACATTTATTTTTAATGTTTTGTTGCTGCTTAAGTAGGTAGAAAGATTCTGCAATTTTCCTCTTGAAAGGCTGAGGGAATAAGACTTTTTTTCGAGAGAATTAAGTTTATCTTAATCCCAATTCTTTTATAGTGATGATAGCAACATTTTAAAACCCTTCTGTATTTTATTTTACAAGAAAGAAATTCTTAACCCCACTTCTCTTTTCCAGTTTTTGACCTTATCTTGTGTATTTCATCCCAGCATGCTTTTGATGTGCAGCCATCACTGGAGATCTATGAAACATTTACTGATTGCAGAACTAAGATCTCTTTCCTTAGAGTTTTTTGACCTTCCTACTAATACTGCAAATATTTGGTGATGGATATTTGCCATTCCCTTAGGTGATTATTTAATTTTAACTTTTGTAAAGAAGTGGGAAAAAAGCAAGCATTAATGCTATGAAGGGGATTTGTTCTGGGAGGCTGAAGAAGGCATTCCCATAGGAGGCAGTGGTTGAAGAAGTAATTGTCCTGGCTGGAGCAGAAGGGGGAAGGTTAGCAGTAAGAAAGACTTTTAGTGGGCATCTGTCTTGGAAAAGCTTCCTCATGGTTCTCCCTTCTTGCTTCTTTATCATATACAAAGGTTTCCAATTATTTCTGCGCAAGGAAAGGAGGAAGGCAGTGGTGTGAAGTACCTGGCCAGTAAAAGGTGTCTCAAGCTCTATCTCAGAGAGGATTTTGGAGAAAGAGACAAAATAAAATAGAATCTTAAGGAGAGAGCAGTGACATCTGTATTACTGAGGAGTTCAGCCTAAATAAACAGGTTTGTGAAACTATGAAGACAGAATAACATTATCCCCATCCCTACCCCAGAAAGGCAGTGGTTTTCCAGTGTGTAATTCTATAGAATTGGAGTACCATTCTTTAAAGGCCCCAGCAAAACAGGGATTATACCTTGAACCTGAAATGCTGAGCTGCTTGCAGAAAGGCTTCCTCCTGCATTTTAAGATGGCTGATATTCTGAAATGATGCCCATCTGTATGTATGGGCCCCAAATTCCCAGCATTTCCTTTAAAACCCATATGGAGTAAGTGATCCTGTGGACACTTTCCTGCACACACATTTCCCAGAAATAAATATGATGACCACCACATAGATGTGCTTGAAACCATAACATTTTCTAATCATTTAAAGTTTTAATGCAAGTTTAATAAAGACTCATAAAAGAATCATGCTCTCTTTAATCGATTGCAAATGCTTATAATTACCCTGAGGCTGTTTTCAGCTGCTTGATGACTATAATATTCTCAAGTCTGTCTCCAGACAGTCTTAAAACTGTTTATTACTCATCTGGCTCTTTGCCAGCTTCCCATACTCATTTGCTTCACTGTGCCTCAATAAACATATAATTAATTCAGGCTTATTACTGAACCCTTTTTTTTTTTCCATTAGTATTTATTACATCATTCAGATAAGGAAAGGAGCATTAATTTTCATCTGTATAACTTTAGTGTGTCAGGTGAAAACTTCTTGTCACATCTTGCATTTGCTGATTGACATTACTGCTGCAAATTGAGTATATAATTTGGGCAACCCTAAAATGATTCAGCTTCTGAACTATTCTATAGAATTTCTCTAGTGGAAAAGTGGGCATGCTCCTGCTTTTCAGCCAGAGAACACTTGGAGGAATGTATTGCAGGATCTGTAAGTGAATATGTAGCAAGGTAAGAGTGTTTGTCACTCCCTCAAGTTGCAGTCCTTAGGGAGGGGATGGGTAAAGCATTCAAAGGTTTCACCTGACAGACCTGTGTTGTGTTAGTAAGCTGGGGCCAAAAAAAAACTGTAGGTGTTCTCACAATACCTGTGCAGTGGTAAAATTCTGTAAATGAGGTGTTATTTTGAGGTTCTGCAGAGGTGCAAGATTTCATTTGTATATGCAGCCTTTGTCAAAAGGACAGTGATTTATTTAAAGAATATTTGAATACCTGAAGCTTTTACTGATATCTGCCACTGTTTGCTAAGTGTTTTTCAACTCTCAACACATTGTTCTATCTTCCCAGAAGTATTAAAATTGAGTTTGTAAGTTTATATTTTGGCAGCTAAATAAATGAACAGTAATCAAATGAGGAAACTTTTGAGAAAAGTAATTTTTGCATGTTGAATTGAAGAAATTCTATCACCATTGGGGAAAAAAAAAGCATGAATTCGGCATAACAACATCGTAAATGTCAATTAATATCATAAATTGAAAAGAAAACTTGTCTCTGAGAATTTTAACCAGGTAAGAAAAGGAGGAATCAGAGACAGGAAAGAGCTAGAAAATATTTATAGCAGTATTCCTAAATCTTAGTTTATCAGTTTCACTTTTGTAGGTTATATTTTTCACAGCACCAGTTTACTCATAAAATATTCCTGTGTCTATGCTGTGAACTTCTAATCAACTGACAGTGTTCTTTAGGAAGAGATTGATGCAGAGTCAGAGAACAGTTTGTCTTAAGGAAGTTTGTAACACATATGCAATCATGGAATGGCTTGGGTTGGAAGGGGCCCTAAGAACCATTTAGTTCCAATGCCCTGCCAGGGACACCTCCACTAAACCAGGTTTCTCAGAGCCTCATCCAGCCTGACCTTGAACACCTCCAGGGATGGGGCATTCACCACCTTCATAGTCAAGAATTTCTTCCTAATATCTAATTCAAATCATCTCTCTTTCCTTTTGAACTCATTGCTCCTTCTCCTATCACTGTAGTTCCTGGGGCAGAGTCTGTCTCTGGCTCCCCTGTATTCCCCCTTCAGATACTGGAAGGTTGTTATGAGATCTCCACACAAGCTTCTCTTCTGCAGGCTGAACCCCAGCTTTCTCAGCCTGTCAGATATTCACAAATTGTTCACTGCAAGGACACTGTGGTTCTTTACTCCACCTCCCTGGAAGGGGATCCAGAGTTCCTCACACTTATGAGACCAACAGGGAGTAACAGTGACTTACAGGGAGAGCTGGTGAATTATACAGACAGACTTATAAAATATATATATATATATATAGTTGCTATTTAATAAAGACTTTACACAGAAATACAAAGCTCTGTCGTATAGGATTTACACATAATTTTTTAAGTCTGGCATGATTTGAAGGCACTAGGCAGGGAAAATTCATTTCTTTGGAAGATTTTGTTTCACTCAACCCATAGAAGCTCTTTGAAAATCTCTAATGCAAACTGTAGTCAAAAGGGAATTGAATGAAGAGATAGAAAGCAGGTTATACAGTCAAAAGTACATGGATAGAATATATTGCCATGTCACCCTTCACAAGTGAGGCTGGTGATCACAATCTGACTTCCTTTCTATTTTTGAGAAGTTACAGTAACAGCAGATACTCTCAAGGATTAGTTCTAGCTTCATTCTTATTTATCTTCATTATTCTTTGCTTTTTTCCTCGTTCTTTCCAGTGGCAAAATAAAAAGGAAAAACGAAATCCAAGGGAAGCGTCTTGTGTCAACCCTCAGTAAGGTTCAAAACCAAAGTCTTGCAGGATTTGAAAATTGCAAATGTTGATATCTTTCCCCCAACACTGATTTAGCTGCTCAAGACTATCTGTATTGATTTTGCTTATTTAAAGGATAGTTTCTAACAACTGATAATGTGACACAAAAGTAGCTAATGTAAGTGACATTTGAACAAACCTTTAAAATAGGGATTACATAGACATTTCACTAGTGCCAAAATAGTTCATATCGAACAACAAAAATTGAAATAATCTGCTTATATTTCAATTTGAAATGGAGATATCTTCAAAAAAGAAAAAAAGTATACAAGTGTATTTTTTTTCATTTTTCTCTGTTCAGTGATACAAAAAAATTTGAGACAATTTGTTGACTTCTTTTTTATGTGTAAAATTTCAGAAAATTGCAAACAAGACGGGGAGAAGACCCCAGTCGTTTGTACCATTTACAAATGTTCAGTTTTTCCTAAGACATATCTCCACTTCTTAGGCTGCAGAAATTCTGATAATATAAATGAGATTTTGTATGTAATTAAACATTTGGGTTTGAATTTACTTCCCGTGAGTTTGAACTACTGCTATGTTCTCTGAAGTTAGATCATCTAGCTGAAATTTCTCAGGTAACTGGTCCTTCTCAGTTCCCAGATGATAATATGAAAGAGCTGTGATGATTTTTTTTTAATTCCTTTTAATTTGGAGGTTCGACAATTTACATGTAAGATGATTAATGAGAGGGAATCCCACTGCTGTGAAAGTAAAATGAAGGACAGTTACTGAATCATCCTGCTAAACTGTTTTCCTCAGTCTGGATCTTAACCATGTTCATAGAGATCAACATGTGCACAGGAATGCAAACACTTTGCACAAGTCTTTACACAGAGCAGGGGCACCATCAGAGTCCAGCTGAAGCTGCACACCTCCCTTGTGTATAGTGCATTACCACAGTTAATAGTTGCTGTCATGTTAGCCAGTGTAGTGGAAGGAAGAATCACTGTGGTAGACTTGTAAAGCTGTTCTTGATAAGAATTTGAACAATGTTATTTGCTATACAATGGCTTTTCTCATCATCTGTACAAATACAGTGGTCTTTTGTGCAAATCAGCCAGTGAATATTTATGACAGGCACATTCACCTTTACCACTGCAGCTGAATCAGTTGGTATTTATCAGCCAGATACTCTGAGGAGAATGTTCTCAGATCTGAAATGCCATCAGAGGGAGGATGAGCTAATGACTGTGAGCCAGGCTTGAGACAACCAAAGTGCACAGTGAGTGCCTTGTAATTTAGGTGGAACACAATGATACAGGTGGATGGATTAATTTATTACCATTAGTGAATAGTGCCATCTTTCTCATCTCCTGATAATAGGGTGAATAATAATCTGAAAAAAAAATTATGAACTTTGCATCTACTTGTAGATGTTTCTTCTTAATAAGAGGTACTTAGCTTATGAGTTATTTAATATTTGCGGTTCATTTTATTCAGCTTATAAAATCTTCACTGCATATGCATCCTAGTACTCCTGAATGAGATGCCTGAAAACCAGCATATTTTGTTCTAGGATGCCCTGATTATTAGGCTTTCTCCGTGATGGTTTAGGGGACTTGCTTCCTCTGTGTAAAACAGAGATGGCAAATGGAAGTTATGGGGGGCTGGAGAGAACAAATAGTGAGATGAGATCTGGTCCCATGATTAACAAAAACCTTGTGCAAGAATCATAGAATGTTCTGAGTTAGAAGGGACTCACAAACTCATTAAAGTCCCACTCCTTGCCCTCCTCTGAACAGCCCCACAAGTCATACCATGTGCCTGAGCTTTTCCATTAAATGGTTCTTAACATTTATATTAGATGAGGTCTGAGTGTTCCTGCCAGGCTGGTTATTTAAGAAGATTTAGACCCATAGTCTGTGAAGGGCAGTTTTCTCTGAGCATGCTATGTATTTAAGATACGTGTTTCTTGTGCTGTCTTCAGTATCAAAAAGATTGCTTAGTGAGAAGAAGGTGTGCGAGTTTATGCTTCATTTTCTAAATTCTTTCTTAGGTCAGAATTCACGAAGCTGACACAGTAATGACAAATTTGCTGATGCTGTCACCTGAACTCAGATCTCATCTGGAGCAGTGTTATACTGAGTACCTGCACTTGAACATATCAGCCAGGTCTGCAGAGCTTCAGAGGCTCTGAGCCTTGAGCTCCCCTCTGCAGGAGTCTCTGCATGTACTCCTCAGCTGTGGCTGCAGCCAGGCTACCGTGCCCAGTGTCAGACCTGTCTGCACCACCAGTGCAGACCATCAGACCTCGCTGTAGACCTCTGCCTTGTGGCATGGTTGTGTGTGCCAGGGAAGGACATTTCCAACAGAGGCCTTGATAAATTTTGCTTGCTTTATTAGCATTTTCAAGCCAACTTCACAGTCTCTTAAACTGAGCACAGTTTTGGTTATGAGGAGAATGTTTGGTAATGCTTGTTTTCAATTTCCAACCTGGTTTAACCCTAAAGGCGATGCTGACTACTCTGTTCTTGTGCACACTTGTTCTTGTGTGTAGACTGGAAGTGATGGCTGTCCAGTAAAAAAACAGGAAATGTAATATTAAATAATAGTGGCATTGAGCTGGGAGAGGAGATAGCAACTTTGGCTTTAGCGTTGATCTGTCTCTACATGCTAACTTTGGCTTTGATCACTAAGGAGGATAATTAATACTGGTGATAATGGGGAAACTCTTCTGAATTTCTGGCAATGACTGTGACTCATCGGATTTAAATAGAAAGTAGAGATGTGACTTCTGGCTGGGCAACAGGTTGGTTGGCTAGAAAATTCAGGGCAAAAAACACCTGTGTTCCAGACATGAACAGTCTTGTGTCTCCTCAGCAAAGCCATCTGTGCCACAAGTTGCTTGCCAGATTTTTCTGCAGAAGGAGTTTATCTATTAGAAAGATGATTCCGCAGTTCAATGTGGATATGTGCCACTTTGAGACAATCCACGCAGGAAAGATAATGCTGCCCATTCAGTGGCAGCATCTGTTCTTTGACATACACTTTGAATATGATCATTGCTAGTGACTTGCTGCTGAAATATTGGAAGTACCATCGTGATTTAAATAGCATTTAAATTGCAGGGTGTTTTTATGTGCTTTCTGCTGTTTCACAGCAGCAGGTGAGCACCACCAATACCTCCATTCTGCTCCTGGGTAAGCTGAGGTATAACCAGAGTCTATATTTATTTTCTGTCCATGTCTCTATGTAATAAAGATAGAAGTAATAAAGAAGCAAGAATCCTAGTTTGGTACATTTTCTGTTAGAATGGTGATGTTTTCCTAATAGCATATCACACAGGTGCAATAAAGTTGACACTATCACCTAATAAATGTAGTGAACAATACTGGATCTCTTTACTCTCATCATTTAGTGAAGATTCAATATAATTGTTTCATAGTTTATATGCAGATCTTTATGGCAGAAAAACCCATTTGATCCTATAATCTGGCTTCTGGGTCAACACAGATTATGCAGAATATCAGTCAATAACTCCAGTGTGTTTATAAATTCAGGTGAAGTTTGAAAAAGGAACAATTAAACTTTGTTTGGTGGCTGCTGCTCACCCTGTTCTGGTGTCAGAAAATATATGAATATATGAGATAGAATTTAAGTCTTTAAAAAGACCTTCATAGCCTAAGTAAATTTTCTTCCTTATATTTTGATAGCATATTTAGATCCCATCTACATGTGTTCCATGTGCTTCAGTGATTTTGACTTCAGCCAGTCAGTTTTACCCATTATATGATTTAATTAGTCTGGATCCTGAGTAATCCTCTGAGTGTGTGAGCCTCAGGAACTTTAGAATGAAGGGGTTAAACTAGAAAGAAGTTATTTTATCATTTGCATAAAACTAGACATATTTGTAGCACTTCATATAATCTTGTTGGTATTTAAAGTGCCAAAAATTTCTAACATCTCTGATTAGATTGAATCTAATTTTCCTGATTTAGATATTAAATAGAAGCTGTAATTAGTATCTGATTCTCTTATGGAACTTTATTTTTAGGGCATGCGTGTATTTTATTCATGGTTAAACTATCCTACAAGTGTTCAGTAATACTGATATTTTGGCAGTGTCTGGAGAGTAAAGTTTTGGTGATGAATGTCTAAAATAGCCTAAAGGCCTAAAATACCATTTCTTTCCAGTTCATGGTATTTTGGAGCTCTAGACAGAAGACCCAGCTTGCTTATTGTGATGGACTTCCAGGACTAACCCTGTTGAATTATTCTAGCATGCTGTTTGATTATAAGCTATTGCATGGCTATTCATAATTTGAAGCATCTCAATAAACTGGGTGCTGGAGGATGACAGCTGTCTGTAATACTCTCTAGTTAGTTGATCTTTGCTTGTGATGCAGGCAGAGCATTTTTTCTCCTGTGCAGGCTGAACTTTGCTTTTCTTATATGGCTGCTTGTGGCACCCCCTATAAGAAGAGCAGGGAGCAGGGAAAGTTGGTAGGTCAGGATGAGAGATCTGAGTAGCTGTTGAGAATGTCTAATTGGAAGCTTTCTCAACTATAAGATGTCTTATGCAGACACGTAATAAGCCTGTAGCTCCATGTCTGACCATTCCCCTGGAAAATGAGTGATTGAGACAAGCAAAGAAGGAGCTGCAGTCCCTTAGAGACTGGATCTAAGACTATGCATCTAGGAGAGACCAGATTCAGTATTCTAATGGCAGAAATATTTTCTGGTGATTTTAACCACTAATACCTTCCTAAACCTGAGGAACCTTTCTTTTTTGAAGAAATGTCTCTTCAGAAATTCCTGTTTATGTGGGGTTACTGATTTCCTTTCTTTTTTCCCTTTCCCATAGTGTGTGTTTCAGCTAGTGTCTGTTGTGTTGACTCTAGGGCTGTTTCTTTTTCCCCTAACTGAGAGCAGCTGGGTGTGTGGGAGGCTTGCATGCCAGTAAGGAAGGAAGGAAGTCTTGCTGAGTGTCCTCTGGGACAGCAGGTCAGAGCGACTTCTGGAGAGAAAAGTCATGTTAGGAAACTGGTAGTGGCTTAGGTCCTGAAAACAGACTGAGAATCTGCAGTGGTGACTAAGAGTCAGACAGTGAAGACTCAGTGAGGCTGAAGGGATTTTCCTCAGGTCCAGAAAACCCTGATCTGACTTGTGAAGTCATTGAATGATTTTAATTTTTAAGCATAAAGTTTGGGGTTTTAGTTAAAATCGTTCAAAAGAGCAAAGGGAAAGAAAAAGTCAAACGCGCTTGTGGAATTCAGTACTGGAAAAAGCCCTTCCAAAGGCTTGGGCCAGCTAGAGGCAGCATAAAAATGTGAAGAGTACCCAGACATTTCAGTTTGGTAGACTATAAATATATTATGAGCCAGGTAGTAAACTCAGTCAACATTTTGCTGATCAAGTCTTCCTTTCTAAGTCATTCTTAAAGAACGGTTTACCCAGAGTGAGCCAGAAAGATCTACAGAAGCAGTTCGCTGGGGAAAATTTACTAAACTCAGCCAGTGGTATCAGATCGTTGCAGGCAATATCATCGCAACAACTGTACACCTGGTATTTGTTTTGTTTTTGAAGAAAATAAAAGACTTGTGAAATTTAGAGCAACGTTAAGACTTTTTGATGAGTGAGCAGCCCAAGTTTCACTTAGATACATCAAGTTACATAGCATGGATTAACATAGTTTTGAGTTTCACAAAAGAAAGCATCCTGCTTCCTGCCTTTCTCCTCCTCAGTTGCCCTCCAACAATCCTTGCTTGAAGGAAGAATGATGTGTGATGGTCACCATGGCCTCACTGCTCTATATGGATTTTAGTGTGAAAATCCTTTAAGAAAGATTAGGACAAAGTGTGATGGTTGAATGGCCAAATTAGGAAAATTGCTAGATTTATTTGTAGGTTTGTTTTCTAATGTCTGTTTTGGACAGTAGCTGTTGTGTGGCCATTCTTTCTCCAGTTTTAGTACTTTAAGGAATGCAGTGAGCATAGCTCAGGGAGAGGTTTAATGAATATTAAGGGAAAACCTGTCGGGACCTACCTGACAAAATGTTTCTGTCAGATAAATCGAACAGTTACTTGTGTCTTTTTTTCCACTTACCAATTAACATCTTGTTTGCCTTCTGATTTTTCTAGATATCCGTGGAATACAAGAATTTCTGGACAAAGTATCTCAACAGGGAATGGATGTAGCCTTACAGAAAGTAGAAAACAACATCAATAAAATGATCACGGGGCTCTTTGCCACTATGAGAATAGAAGAACTGAACCGCTACCGGGATACCCTGAGACGGGCCATTCTCATAATGAACCCTTCCACAGCCAAATCATTCCTGACAGAGGTATGTATTTTAACACAGGTTAACAGAGGTGATCTTCTTGTTTTGCTGACCAACACCACAGTTGTCTGTCAAAAGATTGAGTTTATTTGACTTCATAATGGTGATCAAAAAACCCAGGTAAGCCCCCCACCCCCAAGTAAAAGTTTAAATATTCTCTGTTCAAGGATCAGCATGCAAGGGTGTTTATTCACGTTCCTAAATGTGCACGTACATTTAAAGAGAGAACAAATAAAACCACATCATGCATGAGCAAAAGCATTTAGGAAATATGCAGAAGAATTACCCCTCAGGCTTCTGTTTGAAGCTCAAAGGTACTGTATTGGCATTGTGACCCCCCCCTACTGAAATATTTACAACTGAAACTTTTATTATTATTTAGATAAATATATATACTGTGTATTTGTGGATAAAATGTGTTTACCTAATTGAAATTTTATTTTTTTACATAAAATGATATTGATAATGTTCTCTTATGTGCCACTGACTAGTACTAAGGTAATGGAATATATGGAAGATTTGATTTGCATAAAGAATTTGAGATGATAGACTAAAGTCTTGTTTACAAGCAATAGGGACCAGATTTTCAAAAGGTTCTTAGGAATTTAGAGACAGAACACCTGCATATTACGTTTGACTCTGTGCTGTACAATCTTTTTAAATGAGTGGCATGGTTCTTTCTACATGGCACTGTGCTGTTTCAAATGTGATTTTGCATGCATGTATATTCTTCATCATCAGCCAAATCACTGATTTAAATAAGAGATCAAAAATCTCTGATTTATTTCATAGAAATTTACTTTCTCTCTTCAATAATTTCTCTTTGGTTCTGTTTTGAACTTGCATTGCTTTTCTTCTATACTTTGCTATTACCTTGGTCTTGAGAAATTCAAGCTTAAAACCTGCTTCTGTATAAAAACTACTGCATATCCAGTCTCAGGTGAATGAATGCCTTTTAGGAACATTAGCTAGAAGTCGGGTTTCTTGGTTTCTTTTTCAGAATTTTGTTTGCCCTTGATTTGTTTTGTCTGAGTGTTTCACTGTCCTCATTACACATTTGAAGTTTGCTAGTTCTGAGTAATGAGGGTCTGCTGCTCTATCTAAATGAGTGTAGTGGTTCATAAGGTTTGAACAATTTGTGGGTGTATTTAGATTGTTCTGCAGTGTTTTTCATCACCCAAGTCACAAGTGTTTTATTTTTTGGTAAGAGGCATTATGAGATATTTCACATTGCAACTTGACAAAAGCATAGTTGGGGGCTCTAACTACTGTAGCTCAGCAAAACAAAACTGCTGCATTTTTCTTAGAGAGAAACACTCTTTTTAAAAAAGATACATTTTATCATTTAGTTTTGCACAGTTGGGCATATTAACAAAGTTGTTGTCATCTTTTGAAGTGATCATGTATGTGTTGCAAAGAAAGTAAAAAATTTACTTTAGAGTTCTTACTTTGTCACTGGCCACTCAAGACTCCAAAAATCAAAAGACCAGTAAAAAAACAACTAAACCAAATCCTCAATCCCCCTCCCTCAAAAAAAAAAAAATAGTAAACACCAAAAAGTTCCTGAAAAACAACAGACTCACAATGTTTCTCTCTTTCTGGAGTCTGTAAGTCTACCAGGGAAGGTCATTATCTTCTTCTGTTACTGTGGTTCAAAGAGAGACTCTTAGATCAGCTCAGTATTGTAGGTTTTTGCCAGGATAGCAGTATTCAGTTGGGGTGTGATATGTGACTGGTAAACTGACAGCAGGAGCCTCTTAATAGGAAGAGTTACTCAAATAGAACTGTGATTATTGCCATGGCTTGTTTGTCTTGGTGACAGGAAGTGAACTAAACAAGTGAGCTCCAACACAAAGCCTTTAACCAAGAAGAAGTTTGCAGGGGTTGCTTTGCTAATGGATATTAAAAGCTGTTATTTTGAGTCAAACCAGCAGCTGTACTGTAGGGGCAAAGAAATTATTAAGCTCTATGGACTGGTAATGGGCAAAGATATTCCTAAACTGTTTAATGGTTATGCTGATTCTAAAGCCTGTGCCTTGTGCATGATCAGTTTACCTGGGAAATTCAGCGTTATCTAGTGGATTTAGCATGCAAACATTATGAAAATAGTAAGAAAAAACTGCATGTGCAGAAAAGCCCTTGGGTTTTTTTCTGCCCAATAGAAGCTTTTGGCTGCCTCACTGGATTCAGCTGTCTGCTTCTCTCCCCAGACCTCACATAATCTCTGCTGCTTGGTCCATTCTTAGATGACTTCTCTGGCTGAACCCTGTCATTGTTTAGCTGAGAAGAGGGTTCATTCACTCTGCAACAGCTGTAGTAAGCGTGGTCTTGATTACTATGCAAGTAACAACTATTCCAGAGTAAATAGTCAGACACTGGCCTGTGTAAATAAGCAGTCTGTAAACTGGAGTTTGCTTGTGTAGAATTTATCTTTGTTCAGACTCTTTGAAATTGTGTATTTGAAATCTTTTTCTTTTTTTTTTTTAAATTTTATTTTAAAGCAGTATTGCTTTTTTATGTTAGGCGCTTCTTTCTCTCCACCTCTTCTCTGTCTAGAGCTTGCAGAGATGAGATCTGTACTTGTACACTTCATAAAATGGAGATTAAGAAGTAAATACACTTCCCTGGCTGTGGAAATAAAAGCCTACCTTCTCTTTAAACAATATGTATTAATTTTCCCTTCATACAGCATGGAAAGGCAGGAAGCTTTGGGAGCAAGTATCCCAGCATTTCTCCTTACTAGCTAAAGGGTTAATATAAAGTGAGAGGGAGGGGCCAGCCATATTTGCAAATGTCCTTTGTTGCTTTGAGCTGGAGATGGAGGAGCAGAAGGAAAAAAATTCTTCTGAAAGAGTGAAATTTACTGGGCCTAAGGAGTGCAGACATACAGAGCTAGCAGAGACTGGTACCCCTCCACAGATGAGTTTATGGCAGCATCTGGGAAAATAGTGTGCCAGGGATATACTGGTGACTTGTTCGGGTTTTTTTTTTCTGGTGTAATTCTTCTCTGCTCTCAAACATTTGCCCAGGCACCACAAGTGAAGCAAAATATTCCCACTGAAACTTTTGTGATTACTAAATATCCTACTCTTACATTGCACAAATTTTGTCTTGCACCAAATTTGCTGTGCTATCAGATAGCACTGGTGATGGATGTGATCTGTGTATCACTATTCTGCTTTATATTTTGGGGTGGGGATATTTTATGCACATGTTCTTCTGATTCGGAATGAATATGATGGATAGGAAAAGCCATAAAAGGGAATAAAACCTCACATAAGATATCCTTAAATGAGGTGTCCTTGCCAGCTCAGCATGACAACAAAAATCAAAGGCTTCAAAAGTCAAGTGTGACAAGTCTGGGTAGGGGCAGAATCAGGCCAGGAAAGTTAGGTGGCAGCAGAGGTTCTGGGGATAACAAAGCAAGTTTGAGAAGCAAGACTTTGGGAAGCAATACTTTAGGACACAAGTCAGATGTCCTCTGCTGGGCCAAAATGCTGTCAGAGCATCTCTGCTTTCAGGTTTTTTCTATTTAGGTAAGGAAGCTACCTTATCACTTGAGTGCAGAAATGTGAACGTGTTCTTCTGTGTCATGACTCCAGGAGCTGATAACAGGACTACAAAGGAGGGACAATGCAGCTAATTCATTCATTTACTTATAGAGAAAAACTTCACACATTGAAAATCCAGTAAGCCGTGTGTGAAAGAGCCCTAGCATCAGCCAGGGATTTTGCTAGAGTTTTGACAGGCAAGTTCTGGAAGGCCTTGGTGTAGGTGCTGAAGACACTGCTGCCTCCAGCCTCTCCTCAAATGAGGCATTACTAGCTCAGTAACCTCAGCATATGTGGCTGTACCTTCCTGCCTCTTGCAAGGTCCCTTCTTGTGCTTCTGTTGCAGGGGTTAGTGGCCTCTTACAGAGAGAGGTGAGCACACTTTTTAGCTGTGCCAGCAAGATTCAGCAGTTTATCTGGCAAAATTTTCAGAGCATTGGTGACATGTAAAAGCCAACAAAGCTCTTTGAGGCTTGACAACCTCAATCCATCAATGCAGTGAGAATTGACACTTCCCAGGTTGGAGAGCACTACTCTTCAACTCACTCTTCTACACTGCATGGTTTGTGTAAATTAAAATATTTGCTATTTATTACTGCAAAGGTTCCACTCTGCAACAAACGTGAGGTCACTGAACCCCATCATGTCTGGATTTCAAGCATGCTGGAGATACTGGAAATGTTTACTGTTAAACATCTATTAAAAGTTAAACTCATCTGTGTGATCGAACTGGGTTATAATTATTGAAAAGATGTATTCAAGAAAACTAGCTGCTGCCAAATCTGAGAGTTGCAGCAAATAAGTCCTGTATGTTGGCCTGTGTGTATGTATTATGTTAATTGCACTAACTTCTATAGGTGCTGTTTCATTTTTCTATATTTATTTTCAAAGAAAATTAAAATCATGTAGCTTTCAGCATTAGTATAATCGACTACTGATGATTTTGAAAATAAATTTCCTTTTTTCTATCCCAGGCTAATGTGGGACAGTAGTAAAATAGGATTACCTTGGATGAAAACAAGCTACATGTTACTTTCATGAATAAAAGAACTCTTTATAAATGAAATGGTAAAATATACAGGGAAAATAGAATTAAGCCTATAAATTAAGTACTGAAGAGTTCTTGCCGTGTTGTGGGCAAGTGAAGAAAAAAAAGGAAAGAGTGTTTAGGGAGCAAATGTAATTTAAATTGCATCATTTAATTGAACTTTCAACATGCTTTTACTCATCATTACTGTGAATAGAATGAGAAGTTACATTTATTTTGTGAAATGAGATTATTCCTGGTAGCAAATACCCTGATTTTTATTATATTTGATTGTTATTTCTCTGTTGAAAATAACAGTTAATTTTAAATGTAATTATTTGAAAAAATACAGGGTTTTTTCATGTAGTGACATAGTTATTGCTTTGCCAGGTAATAGATCTGATCATGAAGCAAATCATGAATAGTTTAGTTCTAAAGACAGAATTTGCTTTAGTGTTACATAGTGCTCTAACCAGGCTTATTTCTTTAAGCAACTTATTTACTAAGAATTAGGAAAATTTATTCAACTTTTCCAAAAGGCTGATTCAGCCTTTGTGTGTCCAAAGTTCATGGCAACTTAGTATTTTCTTTTTTCTTTCTTTCTTTTTTCCTTTTTAAATCTTATTTTGTGGTGCTTTGCTCCTTTTATTTCACATATATCCTAAAGAAGACTAGGACAAAAATTAGCTGCTTTGTTTTTCTATTCCTTTTTATTAATAAGGAAAGTGATTCTGTCTTTAGTCAAAAGCATGATATACAGATATGAGGTGAAGTGAATCAAATTGAAAATAGGAGTTAAGAATCTGATACACCCATGTGCCACTTCCACTGATACCTACAGTAAAAATTCAGATGTTTCCAGTGGGAGCAGATGTCAATGATTTTTGTTCTGTGGACAGAAAAGACACATAGCAGGGAGAGGTAGAAGGCTCCAGACAAGTATCAAGTCCACACAATTCACATGATCTGCTGAGTGTGAAGGGACCCACAAGGATCATCAAGTCCAACTTCTGGTTGTGCACTGAGTCACACCATGTGCCCAAGCATGTTGTCTAAATGATTCTAAATGATCTGTCAGGCTGGTGCTGTGATCACTTCCCTGGGGATCCCATTTCAGCACCCAACCACCCTCTGGGTGAAGAACCTTTTCCTGATATCTGACCTAAACTTCTCCTAACACAACTTCCTGCCGTATCCTTCCCTCGGGTTCTGTCACTGGTGACCACAGAAACAGGATCAGTGCCTGCCCCTCCTCTTCCCCTCGTGAGGAAGTTGTAACTGCACTGAGATCTCCCCTCAGTCTCCTCTTCCCCAGACTGAATAGACCCGTCACCTCAGTCTCTCCTCATATAGCTAGCTTCTCCTCAATGCCCTTCATGGTCTTCACAGCCCTCCTTTGGATGCTCTCTAATAGCTTAACACTACAGTGTTAAGTATATGATAGTTCTAATATAATCGTTTTTCTGTTTCTCCCTTGCCCAGCTGGCAATGCTGTCCCTGATGTCCCCCAGGACATGGGTGGCCCTCCTGGCTGCGAGGGCACTGCTGACCCATGTTAAACTTGCCATTGACCAGGACCCCCAGGTCCATTTCCACAGTGCTGCCTTCCAGCATCTCATTCCCCAGTCTGTGCTGCATCCAGGGTTGTCCCGTCCCAGGTGCAGAATCTGGCACTTTCCCTGATTGAACTTCATGTGGTTGGTGATTGCCCAGTCCTCTGATTTGTTGAGGTCTCTCTGCAGGGCCTCCCTGCCTTTGAGGGAGCCAACAGCTCCTGCCAAGGTTTGTATTCTCTGTGAACTTACCTAATATCCCTTCCAGTGCTGCATCCAAGTAATTCATGAAGATGTTGAAGAGTCCAGGGCCTGAGATGGAGACCTGTGAAACCCCACTGGTGGCAGGTCACCAGTCTGATGTCACCCCAGTCACTGTTCACCCCATTCACCAACTGTGCCTGACCTGTGAACCAGTTGCTTACCCAACGCATGATGTATTTGTCCAGCTGAGTGCTGAACATTTTGTGCAGAAAGATCCTATGAGAGACAGCATTAAAATCTTTACTGAAATCCAAAAAGGTTGGTTTGCCTTGTGTGTACCACAGCCTGCCAGTCCTAAATATGTTCAGGAACAGGCATCAGATTTGGATTTAGGAAAGCCGGATTTTCTTCTTCTGCTATGTGTGTGTCTGCATACCTGTTTACAGTGTATATGAGCTAAAAAGTAACATTCCTTTGTGTGCATGCAAACATTTTCTGCAACAATAAAAGCATATTCATCTGCCATCTAAAACCCACACGAAGTTTTATGTTTTCAAATTAACTCTACTACCCAAACAGTTTCTTCTTGTCAAAGTAAAACAGAGATTGGATGAGCGCAGTTGAATTTGGCAATTGAACTGATCCAGTGATGGACTAGAAAAATACCCAGGTCTCATGGGAAGCCTGTTGGATTTCCAGTTAGGCTGAGGTGTGACTTGATGGTTTGTCACATGTATAAGTATGTCACAATTTTCTCTGCCCTGCTGAATGTGGTAGCTGGTTGGTATTTTCCCATAAAGTAATGAAAAGAGTAATTCTTTATCACATTTATTGATGCATGAAGCTTTTGATGCATCAGATATGCAGCATAATTTGCTTCAGAGCTTTTCAGTATTGTCTTTGTCAAAGTTTATTCATGATTACTGGGAATTTTTAAACAATCCTATTTACATAAAACACAAGTCTGAAGTCTCTAAAGGTAATATTTGTTCAGGCAGTTCTCTTTTAGAGGGCAGTGATGAAAGTGAGGAATCGGCAGCAGACATATGAACCTACTGCTATTTTTATCTCCTTTTCCTATAATTTTATCACAAGTGTGTATGTTAATTGGATTTTATCCAGGAGTGGTGGTCTTCAGAGGCCAAAATCAGATTTTTCAGTCAGTGACTGTTTGCTCTTATATTTTTCTTATAAGAGCTGAGTACTCTCATCTTTGAGGTAATCTTTCTCACCTTCATGTTTGAGCTTTTAGACCTGCACTCTCCTGGAGAGCATATTTGTCTTTTTTGTGTCCATTCTCTACACCATTGTTTGTGGTGGAATAAATGCCATTCCAGTGTACTGCACTATAATTTGTTGTTGTTAATTAAAACGTTGAAAAATGTATCTTTTTTTTTCCTTTTCCTCTTTATTCTCCAGTATTAAGCATAGAATTCATAGCTGCAAATTGAAATACAGGCTTAAAGGATTTTTTTATTTTGTAAGATCTTCCAAATCTCTAGTAAAGAGATGTTCAAAAATTATGTTCAGAATGTTGAACCACTTGAACCATCCTTTAAGTCTCCCTGACTTTTTTTTAACCTGCAAGAAAGGGTATTGGAGAATTTTGGATTTTACCTTTCAGTGAAAATCTGAGAAAATTCTTAGTTTACTGTATAGTCCAATTCCTTGATTTTTATGATCTTGCATCCTTGAATACGGGCCATCCAGCTGATTGCTGAATGACTGGATGAGAAAATGACGGAGTTTTTTTGACTTTGAATAGAGTGACGTTGGCTTAGATTTTATATGCGCTTGCTTACCATAAGGTGAAAGTTCAAGGATAAAACATTTTAGTTACAAAACAATGAAAAAGAAAAGTCTCAGTAGTAAAATAAGTCAGCTTCAAAAGGATTTGTGTCATTGGCATCATTACTGAAATGGCAACCTGAAGCAGTCTTTTGTGCTTGTGTGTTTTCAGGCATACTAAAATTGAGTTTTGCAGTGTAGTGTTGGGGTTCTTGGGACAGAATGCAGTGCTCAATGTAGCTAGCCAAGGTCATTTATTTTGGTATCTAAAATAAAGCAAAAGCATTTTGGGAAATCTATCCCAACACAGAGGGTCTACACTTAGAAGAACAGGAGCTGGGGGCTGTATGCAGGTCCTTTACACTGCTATGAAGTATAGAACTGAGGCTGTGCCTTTGTGTTACTGTAACGTGAGGATCAGTATCAGTAGCCTGGAGCTCAGCTGGCACATTTGTGTTGGCTGTGAAAGGTTTTGGGTTTTTTTGTATTAAGGTTGCTGATAACAGCAGCTGCAGAGAAGCAGCATATGGATATATTTATCTTTAAATCAGCCATGCCTCACATGTGAAAAGTCAGGCAAAAGCCTGACTGTTGTTAAAAGTCTGGTGATAGCAATATACCTTGTGAATTGTACCATGGTTCTCTAAGCTTTTACACCCTCAGTGTTGGTGGTTTAAGGAGACACTCACTGAAGTGCACGTGCAGAGCCAGTATGTGCCAGAGCACTTGTGTGTGATTTACAGCATAAGAAAGTCACAGCTTATCTCTCTGTATTTTAATTTGTTCAGTATTTTCTTCATTCTGGCTGTATGGTGTTTAGTGATGTGGCCCAATTTACAGATAGATATCCACATGCTGCTGGTTTCTATCATGTGTCACACTGTACAATTCTGAGATACATACCAGGTCTACCTCTCTAGTGACGGCAACAGAAGTTGTAGTCTATGATTTTTTTTTTATTAAAAAAAACCCTATTTTGTTGATAAAACATACTGACATATGTTATAGAAGTGTGTGCTGGACAATATGACTATAATCAATGTGTGTCTTGTTGTCAGTACAAGTATTTACACTATCAGAAATTGTGTAGTTATACATATTTATTTATTTATTTATTTATTTATTTATTTATTTATTTATTTTTATCTTGGGATATAATAAAATAAGAAGGAAACTCCACACTGCATGTAAGCTAGCTCTGACCAGTATTTTGTATTGAAAGCAATAGTTTGTCTGCTAGTGTATTTGAGAAAAAAGAAGGGGAGTTTTAGTGATTAAGTACTGAGTAGATGTATTATGTACTTTATGAGAATCTCATAATATTTGCTGTTGTGCAAACAACTGTTTGGTTATGCTTTCCTATAATTGCTTTCTATTTCTCTACATGGCTTTCAAAGGCTCAGTAATTGACATCCTCTTCTCCAGGATCTTGCTGGGTATGCTGTTTCTGGACTAAAACAAATAACTGAGGGGCTGACCTCCCATGATCTTCAAAGATGTAATAATTCCTTTCTTCTTTAATTTGTGTGGGCTATTCTTTGTTCTGCTTTCTTAAATTGCTATCATACTTAATTATATTCTCCTGTTGTCATCCCAGCGATTTTAATTGGATGTGATAGTCTTGGTTACTGCTTATTCTTCCTCCCTGCTTTTATAGCCTCACTATAAACATCTCTGTTGTGTTCCTCTTGAGAGACAAATGTCTTCCCAAGGAGAGTAAATTGCTTCAACTAGACAAACAGAGTAAATAAATAAAAAGAAAGAAAGAAAGAAAGAAAGAAAGAAAGAAAGAAAGAAAGAAAGAAAGAAAGAAAGCACATTAATGCAACAAAGCTATTACATACACATTGGTAGAGACAGTCAGTGTATTAAAGTGTGTATTTTCTACATAACTGAGGGTGGCTGATTCTCTTAGGTGTTATAAAAAGCCCACTCTGAACATCTGCAAAACTAATATGCAGTTGACTGACATGGGATGAGTGTCTCTTTGAAATAAAATGACAGCTAGAGAGGATTAGCTTATAGTGGAGATAAGATCTGACAAAACTATTTCCAGTCCAATTCTTTCTCCAAAGCGATGTTGCCTGATTGGCAGAATTGTTCTGCCTCCTTCCTTCTCACCAGAAAATAGTCAGTGCATTAGTTTACCCTGATTTCCAGAAAATATAACTGATTTCCTAGCTACTGTGAGAATTCAGTGTTGAACACCTCTAAACCCAAACCACAAAATTTTCTCACAATCAATTATTATATAATTTGTTTTCTCCTTCAGTTAAACTGAAATGAAAATTAATAGCCATTATTTTTACTAATACTGTTTCCCGTGACACTGAAGATGCTCTCACTAGTTTGTCTGAAGTAAAAGTTGAAGTTTATACCCTATCACTCCTTTCACAGAGTTTGCTGGGAGTTTTCTTGTGAAATTTTGCTGAGCAAGGTCTCCCATTTTTTTCTCCTTTTTTCAGTTTGTTTATGGTAGTTTTATTGTGGCTGTAAGGCTTTTGCCACATATACTTGTAACCCTTGTGTCAAAAGAAATTCTTTCCTTTAACATTTGGTCAACTAGACTGGATAATTATCTGTAAATAGATTAACAGGATATTAATAAAAATGCTTGATCCAGCATTAGAAACAATGGCTACAATGATGGGTACCTGACTCAGATTTCTTTTGTAGACACTTCATAATCAGCAGTAATATTTCTGAAGACTGTTTTAAGATAATTTATTCTATTTTGGAAGCACTTAGCCAACTGTAGCTGATTTTATGGTTTCTACAGAGTTTCAACAGGAGTTGGGGACTGCTGATGTCAAGAGCTAATTTTAGATTTATACATTATAAGTTTCTCACCTCCCCACATAATTTTTCCCTAGTTAGAATTTATGCTATTTAGCTTATTTATAAATAATTTTTAAAGATTTGGGGGTTTTTTGTACCGGATGTTCTTATTTCAAATGGAATATTAAATAGTGCTGCAATTCATTTCAGAATTTCCATAAATAAAAGTAACAGCTGCTTCTGCTGATTGTGAGAATAGGTGTAAAATGTATCACACTGAGTTGGTAAAAACATGTTTTCTACTGGTTTCCTGTGTCATCCACAACAAGGGCCCTCTCTTTAAATAAGAGCCCTGTGCTTCTTTGGGGGCTTTGCTTATTTTTTCTCTTCTTACAAGTGACTAGGCAGTTGTGCTGAGAAGGACTTGTGGGTGCTGAAGGATGAGAGGTTGGGCATGACCCAGCCATGTGCATTCATAGCCCAGGATGGGCCACACATCCAGCTGTGGATGCCCCATCCTTGGAAGTGTTCAAAGCCAGGCTGGATGGGGCTCAGAGTAGCTTGGTCTAGTGACAGGTATCTCTGCCCATGGTAGGGGAGTTGGAACTGGATGGTCTTTAAGGTGCCTTCCAACCCAAACCATTCCTGTGAATTGCTGAAAAAGGGAATCAACATTTGTTTTTAGATAGATAAATACTTTGATCTTACAGAAGTTCCTGTATTTCAGAGCAAATAAAGAATCACAGAATGGATCAGGTTGGAAGGAGCCACTTGAGGTTATCTAGCCCAACCTCCCTGGTCAATCAGAGTCCACTAGACACATTATTCAGGGTTGTGTCCAGATGGCTTTTGACTATCTGCAGAGAGGGAGACTCCACAACCTCTCCAGGAAACTTATTCCAGGGTTCAGCCACAGCCACAGTAAAAAAAATCTTTGTCATGTTCAACACGGAGCATTAGAAGTTTATGCTGTCAGCACAAATTAATTTAAGAAATAGTTGCTACACATGAACACTAGAGGAGGAAAAGGAAATTAGCAAAATCCTAGTATTGACCTTCTGTGTTAAAAGATGAAAGTAATCTGTTTTGTTTGGTCTCTTGTTCTTTATCTGGTTTCTAAGCCAATATTACTTAGGAGTTAGATGGACACAAATTCAAAGGAGATTAAATGAAGAGATGGATTTTTGTCAACCTGCTTTAGGAATTCAGTAAATGAAGTTGCCTTAAAAAGTGCTTTGCAGAAGAGATTCATTTAGTTACAAAGGCACCAAGAGCAGAGGCTCCTTTTAACCCATCCTCAGGTAGTTGGAGACAGGCCAGAAGAAGGCCTTCAGGCAGGGCCTTAGCTTTGGGAAGTAGACTGATTCTCATCATGGGACTGGGCATTTCTGAATGGGACTTAAAGAGGAAAAAATTCCACAGATTATTGCATATGTTATTCACCATTTTTGCATTTGCAAGAAGTGAGGTATGCTGGGGGGAAAGCAGAGGAAGGAAAAAAGGAAGTGGATGATTCAAGTTTTCTCTAGATTCAATTAAGCAATGATGAAAGCACCTTCCCACAAACTAATTTATACAGAGACCAGCAGAAATAACATGCTTGACATTTTTAGATGCTTTGAGAAATGAAAGCTTTTCATGTGCAATATCCTTAAAACATTTTAATTTCCTGGAGATGTATGTTGTATGGAAATTTTCCTCTCTAAAAGAGGGTGGCTGTTGGGTCTACAGAATACCTGTTTCATATCCCCTGTTAATTCTTTGGTTCACCCTCACAGTAGTGATATAAATGTGGATCTGATTTGTGCTTCTTTGATTTTTTTTTAACATTCTCTCTTAATTTGAGGGGGGGGAATTTATAGTTATATAATAAAACCATGTTTTATTTATATACTGTTTAATATATATTTATCTAACACATGTCTAAGCCAAAAATCATGCTTGTAGAACAGAAACAGGTATGATGCTGTTGGAATCAGTATTTAAAGAATAAAGACTGTGGTTTCTGTTCTGTAAATTACTTAAATGTTGGTAAAACTTCATTGACTTTAAGATATCAGATCCTGACTGAAGCCAGCTAAGAGGTTTTTTCCATTGAAACTTTTCCATTTTCTTATGGTCTGTGTTTCTGAGATAGGCAGGCAGATTACCTGAGGGCCTGGACTCTGAAACATATTTCATAGAATTTCAAAGCTCTTGCACTTCATTCCACGTTGGAATAAAACCAGATTTTCAAACATCTACATCCTCTGCAGAGTTATGTGACCTTTCTTTTCATTCTGCTTTTCTCCTGACAAGCTTTCAAATTTACTTCCAAGCCAAGCTCTTTACATTTCAGCCTGTTGCATTGCAGTCGTGGGTCTTCCAGCACAGAGAGAACATCACTGCCTTAGCAGTTGGCAGTATGGATACCTAAATGCCTTCACAGCAAAGTTTGAACTGAAAGTACTTTTTCATTCTCCATTTAATCAATCTTCATTTTAATCTTGTTTAGAAAGTGGCTTCCAACCTGCCATTACTGAGGATCCTAATGAGGCTTGCAACAGTGAATCCAGGCAGACTGTCAAACCAGTGTTCAAAGAGGACAGAGAGAGATGAGTGCTATCCTCAACAGCAGACTCATGCAGGCTTAAGTGCACATTGAACAAGGGAGGAGGCAGAACAGGGTGAGAGAACACATAATGTACTGCCACTTCCCCATCACAGTGGTCTGATCACACCTGAAGTGTGTGAAAAGACAAAACCCCTCAGAATGTATTCCCTACTTTGCCGTTGCTTATGGAGATGAAGATTTATGGGTATTTATTTTCAGAAAACAGCATTGAGAAAATATGAAATTAAGTGATTCCATTTATTTTAAAATTAGAATTTAATCTCATATTGCCATGTCTTTTCACTGTCCTGGTTATATCAAGAAGCTAAATCAGAGGCTTTATAGTATATTGTCTGTCAGTGAAATGACTTTCCCTGAGGTATAACTGTTAGTTTGCTCAAGGAATGTTTTGTTTTGTTTGTACAATACTAAAAAGGTGCACATTCTCTAGGTTTTTGATACTTCTAATATATGTTATAAAAAGTAGGGAAAAGGGTTATATCTCAAGGGCACAATGCATTCGCTTGGGATAAGAGGAATAGACACCTAGAATTCCCCTAGGAGAAAGCACTGGAGCTGCTTTCATTTCTGACAAATACTTTGTTTGGATTGTGAAATAAATTCGACAGAATTAAATTTGTTGACTTGAAAAATACCAATATGTAGTGTAGGGTGAGAAATACAATTTTTTAGCCTGGTACAAATGTGCATCCCCTCACAGGAATTACAAGTAATATAACTTGATGAGAAATGCTGCTTTTCTGGTTGAGCTACTCTGATGCAGAAAGAATTGAGAAAGTGGAAAGAGTCAATGAATACCAAGGAATGATTGTTGAGGATCAAAGAAAGTGAAAAGATTTAAAATAAATGTATTTCCACAGTTTGCTTGCATTCACAACACTTGATGTAGTTTATACTTCAATGTAACTCATAGAGTTTCCACTTTAAGAGCATTTTATTCTTTTGTCTGCTCTTCTGTATATATTTATCTTCTTTTTTTTAAGGTAAGTGGAATATACTGATTTTTCTTTTTACCATGATATTTTATTAAATTCCTTTCATATTTAGCCTGGCAAATCTTCCATTAAGCAAGATTCTCGGGATACCCTGCATATCAATTTTTACTTAAAACTGGGTGTATTATTTCATCCTTCTTGCCTTGTTGCCTTTGTAAGAGTGCCATGAGAACATAGATGTGCGATGGCTATGGTCTCGTTGCTTTTAAAGTTTTATTGTTAGCCTCTTAGGACTACAGAGTTTGTAAAGCTGTAGGCAGTTTATTTGTCTTCATCTCTTAACAGTGGCATCATTTGCAGACTCTCAGTCTTAGGTCCCTGACGTTTTGGATAGATCCCTTTCTGCACATTGCTGCCTTCTCTCCACACGTTGCTGGTGCTCACAGGGACCCCAGGCAGCAGCTCACTCTCTCTGTGGGGGCCATAACATACTGTCAGAGGGAAAATCTGCATGCAACTCCTACTTACTTTGTATCTGACAAAAGCATTTTTCATAAGGACATAGTGGTTTTCATGGGGTGGCTGAGTCAGATTCTCATCATTTTTAAGATGATCAGGTGTTCACACAAAGTTACATTTGTAGTTTGGGGTTTTTTAACCTTGCCAGGACTTAATGCTTTGGTGGCTTACAATGCCCTTCCTCCTTTATTTTAGTTTAGTTTATTTTTTAAAATTTTGTATCCGGTTCAGTCAATCTGACTTGGACTGTGCTTAGGTTTTGAAGGTGATGAGCTCTTTGGCTTCTGTGCATGTTTCTTGCTTGCTTGAGGCAGTTGCACCTACTGCACTCAGTAATTCTAACTGGAGCTTTTAGCTTCTCGTTGTTTTAAAATCCTTGGTTTTCTTTGTTCCACCTCTAAAATTTGATGTTTGTTTTCATATTCCCCAAATCAAGACACAGAATCCCATAACCTCCTCCCAGTTCATAGTTGTATTTCCGTTGCAGTCTGCTTCTCCTTTTCCATGCTGACTTAAGCTCATTCTGCAGTTTGCTTAGTCGGGCACCTTTTCTTGCTCAAGGGTTTCACTTCTTGTCGTGATGCGTTTTTCAATTTTGGTTTAACATTGTGATATACAAAAATACCAGATTTTCAGAAAATGCAGCACTTAGTGGTGATAATTTACTCTGATGCAGAAGACACATGAATTTAAGACAAATAGGGCATGAGGAGATGTTTTTCACAAGAGCATTTTTCACATCAAAGAATATTTGTGAAAATCAACAGCACTTTTCTGCTTTTACCCAGTTAGTGGAGTTTTTTTCCACAAAAACACTTTACTGTTTCTTTTTGTATGACTTTTGACTGATTTTCCTAGTGGTGTATATTTTTCCAAGGAGCTTTTATCCATGATAGCTGTAGGGTGGATTTGTTTGACAACAACCGATTGTGGTTAATATCTTTTGTTCAGTGAGATTGATTCATTTGATTCTTCTGTCACATTTGTGGACATTCTGCACAAAGAGGTTTCATTCTCTCTATATAGGTGATATGTATTGTGTTTTGCCATACTACTAATTCCCATGGATTGAAGTTCTCTGTTTATTAATGGTAACAAAGGTATAAATATATAGTCACATAATCTCTTCCCTACAGGATAATTTAGGATGGAAAAGGATTAATATTTTGATGGCAATAGTTACCAGTCAACAAAATTTATCACCATCAGTAAATACTTGTCTCTGAGAGGTTGTTATGGCAAGTTTATCAACTGAATAGTTCTTACCCAAGCTTTCATCCTATGGATGACTCTCACAGTAGGGATGCTGGTGATTTGCAGTTGGGGGTAATTATTTCCTGCTGTCTTCTCTAAGTCTGTAATGTCTGGAAAATTATGTTTGGGAACATAAATTCAGAATCTGCTCTGTACTAATGACTGCTGATTGGTCTTTCTGGATTTTCGTGCAACTTAAACATGCTCCCTGTCTTTTAGACATGTGTTTGACGTCTAATCATGTAAACTTAAGCAAGTTTTAACCTTTATTTGTTTAGGTATTCTGGCTAAACTGCTGTATTTCTATCCTGCCCTTATTGCTCAATTTTCCCTTTTCTCAGGATCTTCACATCTGCCCAGCATTTCAAAATAGCTGATTCTGTTTAGGAAGTAACTTTCAGGTGCAGACTTTCTCAATAAAAGGTGCACAGCTACAATGTGTTGCAATTGCAAAAATCTCTTTCTCTGCTCTTGATAAATACAATCTCACCCAGCTTGACGCTATTCAAAATACTGATAAAAGGTTGTTTTCTAGCCTGTTGCTCTTCCTGTTCTTGAGTCTGCCTTCTTAGTGGTGTAGAACACAAAGCTTTTGCTTTTTCTCAGAGCCTTCTTTGAATTATTGAATGTTGCTTCTTTTGAATTTTAAATGGTGTTCAGATGTCAGCTCTTGTTTGCTTTGCCATCTATTATTGTTCACTGCTTTCTTCTGAGCAATCTCGCTTCTTCCATGATTTTTCCTTGCATGTGGAAAGAACTTGTTACTAATTCACACTAAACCTTATCCTAAACATTATCCTGCTTCTGACCTTACCTCCAAACTCCTTTGTCACCTCTCCTATGATTAACTTGACAATGTACAGGCAGCTGTTATGCTGAGACAACTGTCGGCTGTGGTGACTTTCATCTTTGTTCCTCTTTCACTTGTCCACCTATCAGTCTGTCTACCTACTTAACAGATCTGTCTTGTCTTTACACTTCAGATACCAACTTTCAGAACGCAGGATCTCACTCATCTTTATTCATGTGCCCAGTAGGTTTTGGTGTACAAGTAGGACTCCCTTGTGGAATGTGCAGGGCTGTTAAGGATTTATTTGCGCTGAGGTCCCACACTCTCATAATTTCCTGCCGGCTTCCCCCCTCCTCTGTGTTCCAACTTGCATGTTGTAGCACCTCTATGCCAGCTCTGTCACTTGTTCAACTGTTTGCTTAGTTGTGAAGTGTTTGCTTTACTGATATGATTCTATGATTCTAACCCCACTCTTCATGTAAGATAGCTACAGTGTTTCTTTCCATTAACAGTCTTCCAATAATTGAAATGCCTTTTTACTGCATCTGTGTAGACAATTAAAACTTGAAATATGAAGTGTTTCCTGAAGTCACAAAGCCATGAAATAATATTTAATTTGGCTTTAATATCAATTGGTCAGTACAATAAGTTGTTAAAATGGGTGTAAAAGTCACAAACCAAATTATTACTGAAACTCTTATTAATAAACTTGATAATCAAAAAACATATTGGGTGATATAAAATATGACAAATACTATTACAGTTAAAATGCAAAGGAATTCCAATGTAACTAGCAGCTGAAGTTATTTTACCATTGTGAAGGAAGAATGAGGTTTCAGTTCCCATAATTAATTCATTCAGAGATTTTGTAACTTAAAGTATGATATCTAGAGGAGCTGAGTAGCTCTGAATCTGTAAGTGCAGTGACTGCATCTGCAACTTGCATGTTTTGTAATGTAGTTATTGTAATGTGCTTATGTTTTATTTAATTGACTCTTATTTCACTGATACCTGACCTGCTCATGTCTTCTTGTCTTCCAAGCGCATACACTGTCAGCTTTGTTCCCTCTGGAATTTCAAATGTAGTGTTTGTGGACTAGTCCTCCTGAGTGCCCACTTGAATTAGATACTGTAAAAGCATAGGAGGGATAAAACACCTCTAGTCTAAGACTTAGTTCAATATTCAGTCTAAATCAGGGTTTGCCCTGTTTGTACTCATCAGAACATCATATCTGGATTTAAACTGTTATTCAATGCCCGCGTGTCCTAATTTAATTGCTTGTGCTGTTTTACAGGCATAGTCACTCAGGTGAAAAATTACTGTCCAGATCTTCTTTCTATACATTGTGATTACTGAAACGAAAAAAAAATAGTACATAAACACTTGTTGGGATTAAATCCTAGGTGTTCTTCATAAACACAGCTATCATAGAGAGTTTCTTAAGTCATTGGCAAAAGTAACAATATCCAATTTTCTGCAGTTTGAGCACATTGGCTTTTCTTTGTTGTTAGTTGCATACATTTTGATTTATCTAGTGCAACATTACCTCCACAGTTGGCCTTCTGTGTAATACATTCTCTGGAAAGAGAAATTAGCCTTTTGTGCTCTTCCTTTTAACATTCTCCAAAAATGAGTGTGTCCTTCAATATTTGTATATTCCTCTAAAGAAACAGCAGTGTTTCTCTGGCTCTAAGGTTGTCGTTTCTTTCCTTTTTCATCCCAGAGGAATTATATTTGACATTTCCAGTTTTGGTAATGATGGAGCCACAAATCTTTCATTTTTAAAGATCAAGTTATCCATAGCAATTAGTTTCTCTTAGAATGTCAGGAACACTGTGTTTGTGTGACAGATGGATAAATATTTTCCCTTGCTTAACCAAGAACAAATGTTCCTGGTGGTGTGGAATGCTAGGGCATCATTTAGTTACAGTCTTTAAATCAAGCACTTCTGAGACATATATTTATTTCATGTTTGTTAAACCTCCTATATTGTTTTCATCTAATGAACAGGGTAGAACTGTCATAACAAGACTGTAGGAAAAAAATTCAGAACTAGTAAGATGTTAAAGGACCTTAGGTGTCACTCAAAATGTGGCTAGCATTTATCCTTGTAAACTTCAGCAGTGCTGCAGTAGACTGACCATCTCAAATACCAAAGTCACTCTGGGAGAGATGAGAGATGGGCATCAATATCACAAACCACTGGACATGACATACCAAAGCAGAGGACCATTTTCCCTCACACTGCAGTTTCCACTAGTGCAGCAGAATATTTTCCATTTTCATAAGCAAATTATTTTCTTTTATGCACACATAATCCCCGAACAGTTTAACAGTAATTAAGGAATTATTTTCAAGGAATGTGCCTTTGTTTTCAGTAACAATTAAGTGCTTTCAAATTATATGAGTCTTGATAATGTTAAAGCAGTTTCTTTTTTCAAGTAGGACAATACATTGTGAAATTAATATATCAATTAAAAACATCAGTGATGCCAAGCCATGCATAACAAAAAAGAGAGAGAACAATGTAAGACTCTGAAGTTCAGGTAGCATGCGTGGCTTCAAAATAGGCTGGCTCTTTACCAAAAAAATATTTCTCTCAAGACATGGTGGTGAACTGACTTTGCTAAAGGTGCTCCCACACTGTTCATTGACAAGAGATCACACAGTTCTTTTACTGCTGCAAACTTGAGGCTGTGTTAACATATGCCCATTCATACTGCAGAGGTGACTGCTATTTCTGGCACTAGTTTGTGCCTGTTAGTGTCTGACAGGAGCCCTTAAGCTGAGGAGGTTATTCAGACAGTGGTCATCTCTTGGAAAGAGTTTGGTTTATTGTGTCCTGTGACACAATAAAAAAACTGGTTTTGTTACCCATGCAGGTCTAAGCACAAAGGTTTTCCTTTTACATAGTGATTTCACAATGTCTGTCTCTTTTGAAACAACTGGATGTACAATAACAAAATATATTTTTTATCTAGTGGCAATATTCCTTGCCCTTTTGTTATTTTTAGTAAAATCACTTTCTAAATCCTTGGCTTTTTACATTTTCAAAGCACTTCACAAACATTGGTATTTTAACAAGAAATCCAGTGTTTTGCATTACTTCTGTAGCAGCTTTCATGCTGTATAATGGAAACTGATTTTAGATGTGATGGGGAAAAAGAGTAAAAAAGAGAGCAAGAACAAGTGACACAGCTACTTAGAAAATGAGAAATCCATTTTAAAAGCAGCAAACATGACATGCCCATTGTTTCAAATGTGTTAGCTCAGAAGTGTATCAAATTACCTTGTCTTGCTAATTGAACCAGTAAAAAAGACCCCACAACTACAACAGTAAATTGTGCCGATTATCTTGTATTAGACACATTTAATCTCTAGGCTGGAGCTGAGACTTTCCAGTTTTGTTTTTTAGCTGCCTCAGAATGGATTCAGGGAACAATTAAATGAAAATGTCTTTTCAATTTTTCAGAGCTTTTTTTTTAAAGAGTCTGGCATAATATCAGAGAGAGCTTTGCATGTAAGTCTGTTTGAAATACTTATGAAGGAGGTTACTCTGGCAGGTCTCAGGCTGTGTGTGGTATTTCATAAAGACATTCCTGCAGTTTTCTTTGCTGAAGCACATTGCTCATTGCTTGTCACTAAGTTCCTGCATCTCTTGTTTCTTTTTTATGCTTAGAATATCACATACAAATATGTACAATATAAACAGTAAGCAAATGTAAAATGGTGTCTGTTTTGATTAATATAGATTAGAACTAGTTCGTAAGTGGGTTTATTGGCATTTTAATAACTGTACTTTGCCCTTCATATAACTGTTCTGCAACATAGTTAAAATTTGCTAAGTGTCAAACATGACACTTAAAGAAATACTGAAGTGTTTGTCCCTGAGACCAGGTCTGCTGCTCTAAGAGGTGTCCTGTGGGAGAAGGTCAGAAATATGATGATTGGTTCAAGTTGTACAGCAAAAGTATGGAGACTCAAACTCAAATTCGACATTAAAGTTAATGAACCTACGAGAATGAGGCACCAAATTACAACTGAAATCGGAAATTTACCAGAAAGTGCTTGGGGTTCTTAGAAGAATCACTTCTTCACAGTTGGAAATGATGAAGACCTCTGTCACACATCTCATTTGTATGATTTTATGTCCCTTATTTGTAATAAGTTTAGAAAATATTTACAGCTGTAAGAAAAGACTTATTATAAAATGCTGGACAATTAATTCAGCAAGCATTTACTTGGCAATAGGAGAATCAAGACAGGTCATGCTTTTAATTTCAGAATCAAAAAAAGGACAAACTGTATTCCTGCATATATTTGACTCAGAAAGTGATGGGGTTCCCAGTATCAGTGTTATCAGTCCTTAAGATAACTGCTAGTCTACAATGCAGACAAGGAATTAAACTTTGAATCTAAATTTAGATACCCATGTTTGGCTCCTGAAGTTATGAAATGGAAATACTCCATTAAGCTATTCATACAGATTGGACTAAATCATCTACTTTCAGAATCTGAAAGCAAAATGACTTGAGATGCATGCCAACATTCAGTTTAAATTCTTAAGCATAGTGAACATTAAAAGTGTTATTAAACCTATATTGATGCCTGAAAATCTATCACTGACATATAGGGAGGTTAAACATATAAAATTCCCTTTGATTTTTAATCCACATTTTTTCCTCAGGAGAAATTTATGTGATGTAGACCTTTTGGAATCCCAGCAGGTGGGCTAGCGTTCAAGTGTATGCTTAGGTATTGCTGTAACTACACTCTTAAAAATGTTGGCCTTATGGTACAATATTCTGATACCCATAAAATATAGCACATGCCTTAGGTATCTGTTAAGTATATTCATGTGTTTTATTTGGTGTATGTAATTATTTTAAATATATCGTGCATATATGTTATGTTAATGCCACAATTACCGTTGAAAATTCATGTAATGTTGGTATAAAATCCAAGGGTTAACAACTCTCAAGTCAGAAGGACAGATGTTCAAACTTCCACTGTTTGAACAGTAGAAGAGATGGCAGAGATTGGAGAGACAAAAGATGCTCCTCAAATAATAATAGGCAAGTTCAGCTATCTGCATTATAAATTACTCATTCAGAATATCTGAGAGTTCCATTGCACATTTAAGCGTGTGTAAAGAAGCCAAAATTTTCAACTTTTGCAGTAAAAGTACTTGATTAGAATAGGTAATTATTGAGACCTCTGAATTTTAATGAGCTGCAGTGAAAAGCCAGAATTTGAAAGTTTCTTTTGGAATGTAAAATTCAGGAAAAAAATGCTTCTGAAGCATTTTCTTCTCAAGATGCTAAAACATAACTATAATACAATACAATATAATAATAACTATAATAATAATGAGAAAAATAACAATAATAACATGGAGGCATAAAATCATAAATCCATAACAATAGCAATATCAAGAAGTTATGATGTGGCCAAAATGAGAAAATAAAATTAAATTTCCTGGTATTTCACTAGAGGGAACATATGACAGCTAGCATACTCTCATAAACCCGTGAGTTCACACACATGGACCAATTTTTGCAGTGCAGGTGTAAGGTTTGACTTTGTCTTTGGAGTGGGAATTGGGTAACAGATCAATTTCCAATGAGCTGTGCCTATGAAATACATTTTAGGCAGACATGAGCTTTCTTTGTCCACAGTTGGAGTGGGTAGGAACCTAGCCAAGTTCAAATGTTATAATGCTGAACATCACTTAATTATCTCTGCTGACAGGAAGCTTTATATTAATAAGGAATTGTGTTTCTCCTGACTTTCATTCAGGTCCAAGCGTGGGTGGAGCCAGCTCATATTTGTTCATGATATGTTGTGCAGATGCAGAACCTGAAAGGAATGAAAGTAGCATTTGGAATTACTGCTGGAGTGCACGTGGCTTTGGGTTACTGGTGTCATGATCAGATTAAACAAATTGTTGCGTAGTTATGTCAGTTTTCAAGAAAGGTAAAATTTGATCACTATTCCTCCAGGATTTTAAATCTCTCTTCTAGGTACAAGAAGTATATTTATAATGGAAATTTCAGTGGCATTTTTCAAGAGTAGAACATTTTTTAAGTCTTGATTTTTGTAATACCTATTCATCCATATTTACAGAAAGCATTGTAGTCTTGAGAGGTAATTTGTTATAAGAGAAAGTGCATTTCCTCGTTTGGTTCCTTTTGTTTTTAATTATTTTTGAATATGTTCTAAAGCTTTTCCCAGGAGAATTTTCTTACCATCTTAAGAGCCATGATCTACTGTCCGCATCTCTGTGTTAGCCATACATGCTTTTCTTTTTTTTTTTTTCCTTGACTTCTAAGTATTAATATTTTCAAGAGAGACATTTGGAGGAGAGGAGGAAGGTCACAAAGTATTCAACAAAGCTTAGGAACACACCAAATCAGTTTCAAGGCTTCAGAGAACACAAACCGCACACTATAGTTTAAGCTTTTAAAATTATAAAGTAGTTAAATTGGATTTTCATGGAAATTTCACAGAAAGGCTTATATTTCCAAACACCAATATAATGTCTGAATTGAGGTGAAATCCACATGAGATTTGTGGACTTTAAAATTCAACACTTTCATTTTATGCCGTTGAGGAAAAAAACTATTTTTTTATTCATATTTCATAAATAGCAGAATGAAATTTTACCCTCTGTTGACTGGCAATACCTTGCTTTCACCAGGATGAAGTCATTAGAGATACATTATAGCTTTCCTGCATTTCAGGGTCTGCTGATGTTTCCATTTACAAGACCCATCTTTCAGACTAACATAAAGCCAGAACTTAAAATTTATTTCCAAGGAAAATTGAAAACTTCTGTCATCATGAAAACAGTGGGTTTTAACAGTGAAATAGAAAAAAACCCCTTGAAGGTCTTTGGTAACTTCTTGCATTTATTGTAGTGGTCAGTAATCTAAACTCCTATGTCTGCTAATTACTTGATCTCTAAACATGGCCAAGTCTCTTCACTCCTTGTCACAGCTTCACCTCTTTGAAATTCAAATATTTGGGAAAGGATCCTTTTGCTATGGATTTTAGCCACTTAGTTCAGCCCAGAAAGATGACCTAATAACAAAGCTGTTAAGTGTCATGAAATGCAGGAGCAGGCTTCTGTTTTCAAGGGTAATTGAAGGTGTAGAAGGTAGATTGATCTTAAATGACATTTGCTTGAGTCGTTTCAAATTGGGCTGTATCCAAACCCATCAAAGACAAGACCCTCAGCTGCCTCTCCCGCTGAATAAGCTGTGTTGACATAGGTGACTTACCAAATTTTTTGTCATGCAGAAGAAACCAGACCAAGATTAATGCCAAACCTGTTTTACATTCCAGCAAAGTGTCCTTGTCTTACATTTCACTTTCAGGTGTTTGAATAATACAAACAGGAAATATAACTGGTCTCGTGACAACTTATCTGACACCTTTTTCTCATGCAGTTTTGAAGATGTGTGCTTCAAATGAGGCAATTTACTGATACGCAATCTTTATCACTTCAGATACCTAAACAGTATTTGAAACAGGAAAAAAACTGTTTAAACTCTATAGACAGAAATTTGTACTCCAAATGCACCAGTAATTGTTTCTTCTAGCTAGAAGACAGTAGAATCATTTGTTGTTTTGAAAAGCACCGAATAACTGCTTTAACAGGTTTAAGTCAACACTGTAATTTAGGAACTTTTCTAGCATCTTTTAACAAACTCCCAGAGGAGTATCTCATTAGCCTAGTGTCTGAAATTGATTTTCTAAAGTGTAAAGAGCATTTGAAATATTTACTTGGTGATTCAGGCTGGAATGCTGCAGAAATGAAGGTGTTTTGCTCAGTCTCTAATGCGTTTCTAGTGGTTACAGAGTGAGGAAAGAAGTCCAGGACTTCTGTGGAAAGGTCCCTTCCGATTCTTTCTCTTCTTTTCCTCTTGATTAGCATGGCTCCTACACTACAGAGCAAGTAGAAAATTGGGAGAAATTGGTCCTTAAGCTCTGTTCTGACAATACTGTTGTGTTCCCATTTCTGGTTTTGTACAGGTGGAACACAGGGCTCATGCTTCTATTAAGCAATTGAAAGGTCCTCTCAGAAACAGCAGTAAGTAGAGCATGGAGAGCTGCCTTTTTGGTAGAGGTTTAGTGTTTTAGAGGAAATGCAGGAGTTCAAACCTGAGTGCCTGGCAGTGACAGTGCCAGCAGCTTAACTGTTTTTCTGTATAATGCTGTTTCCATCTCAAGAAAATGCTGATGTGCAGTAATGGAAGGCCAAGGTGAAGGAAAGCCCTGCCGTGTCTTTATGTGATAGGTGGCTGCTTACAGTGAAGAGCTTAGCAAGAGGGGGAAGGTCTTCTGGCTCTCCCCTCTCTTTTATCTGAGTGTAGCAAGCACAGTTGGCTACAAGAAATGGTCATGACACGCTCAGACACGGGAGATGAGACACAAGCATAAGCCTGGGATGGGTAGAGGAGTCCCTGCTGTCCTTGCCTAAACAAGAGGTGAAGACACTCCCAGTAAGTTATCATCACTTTTGAAGAGCTCTCTTTTCTGTTTGTTTTGTTGTGTTTTGTTTAGGGGAGCGCGATAAGTTGGACTAGCAATTAAAACAGTCCTTGTTTCTTACTGATACCAAGTCCTGTGGATAAGCTATTCGAATTTCCTCCTGTCTTTTATACTGTCAAAGGAAAGGTCATGCTATTGCCACTGTGCACATTAAAGGGAGAGAAGAAAGAAGTGCAGAGATCCTTCTTTCTTCTTTTGTCCAGGCTGTGTTCAAGAAACAGAGGTCTCTGAGCCGAAACAGTCCCTTTAGGATAAGTCCTACACTCGTCTTCTTTCTTCTGTATGTCTTCTCTTTCCCATTCTCTACATTAGTGGATTGTCTAAGCTGGTGGTCCATGGTGGGTAATATCATTAACTATTGTTTTTGTGCTGCTTCTAGGAAGTGTAGTTAAGCAAAAGTAAAAAGCTGAGTGAGTTACGTGCTTTATTTCTGAGTATAATCAAAATTTCTACCATTATTGATATTATTTACATACTAAATACCCTGAACAAATCCTGTAAACTGGCAATGAATGTCATGCAAAGAAGTTTTCATTGATGGTACCTTGGAAAAAACAGAACAGAAATCCAGAGCAAGAAATTAATTCCCTTGACAATAGTCACCTAAGAAACTTTTGCAAGCTGAAAGCTACTAAGGTACTATCAATAAACATTTTTAAAAGTAAGATTTCTATATTTCTGCAGTACATGTTATATTTTACCGCAGAAATCATCCTATAATAAATATTCAAAAGAAAGAGATTGTACTGTATAGATACATAATGTTGAAATGTCAATATAGTGCCAGCTGAACCAATAGCTTTGCATGGAGCACTGATGTATGTATTGTCATTTTTTCTCACAAACACAGCAGGTGGATTTAGAAGAAGTCAGACACACAGTTGCCTTCCTGTGTGAAGAACACAAGTGAACCATATATTGCAATTACAGAAAGCCATGTATTTATCCTGAAAAAAAATTCTAAATAAATAAAGTAAAGAAGCAATGTATTCTGCCCCAGGAAAGGTTTTCAGCTTGGCTTTATTATGATTTACACTTTAAGCTCAGTTATTGGCAAGTTGGGCAGTGGAGAGGGAAGAACTGAACCAGCAACCAGACACCCAGAGGAGACTGACTCTACCTCTTGCTTTTTCATATTTCGGTCAAATAATTTTGGGGACTAAGATGTAAAGAAAAAATGTAGATGCAAATGACCATTCACAAAGTTGGGATTTCTGTTTTCTTTGAATTAAACCTGTCCTTAGACATTTAAGAAAGATTTATCAGCAGAATTGTTCCTCATATCAAGGGGAAAAAAAAATCTTTTGCACAGATCTGGACATAATGGATTTTTACTGGTATCAGAACGTCAAGTTTATATAATTATCTTTTTTAACTGTTGGTAAGCTGGGAATGATTACATTACTGTAGAAATTAGTTAACAGGTTCTCACAAGGTTTCCTTATTTCAGAAAGGGGTGATTCAGGTGGTACAAACAGCTTTCTGCATTCCCAAACAGATAAAAATGCTTTTCCTCGCTAGTAAGCCAACTGTTTCTAAATATCATTTGAAAAATATTTGGTTGTCAGATTCTCAAGAGAGAAATGCCAAAATTAATGCATCTTCCCCCAAGGTCTCTCAAGGCTACACTAGGAGACACCAGGGCTAAGCAGTGGCTAAAGTTATTACCCAGAAATTGCCAGTGCTTGATGTGAAAATATCAGCAGAAATTAAAATTCATACAGTAAACACCTCATGAGAGAGTAGATATGAATCACTTTGAAATACTTCAGCAGAGGAATTCAAATAAAGAAAAGTGTCAAGAGTGGAGAAAGAGTTGCTGTGTGAAACCATTTCAAATAGCTTGTTCAAAACATTCAGAGCTTAATTAGAAAATGTAGCCTCCCCCTTAAATAGTGGTGCAAAGGAGTATTACCTTTAGGAAATGATCACTCTTGATTTTACCAACATTCTCAGGCTACCATCCTTGTTATACATGGTTGATTTCTTACTGTCCCTTTGTAAATTCTATATTGTGATTAGAGTGGGGAGAACAGAGCAGGGTTTGGCAGTTTGGGTTTTTTGGTGGTGTTTTTTGTTTGGTTTTTTTGGGGGGTGTTTGTTTTGGTTGGTGGGGTTTGTTTGTTTGTTTGTTTTTCTTGGAAACATTCAGGATATGGCTTTGGGGAAAAAATATAAAGTTGCACAAGCAGGAGATCTACTCCAGATCTAGCTAGTCAGATGTCTACGAGCTGTAAGATGATATTGTGCCTGCTGGAAATATGATACTGTCCTGGGATATTTTGTTCAGGATGCCAGCCCCCATTTCACTCTCTCCCTGAACATCAGCTCAGTAAAGTGGATGCAAGAGCACTTGAAGTGCCCTTTTCACCATTCCAAGTTTGTGTCTGATTGACAAAGAAACGCTCTGGGATTTGTCAAAACCTTACAGAAGTTACAACTCTTTTAGTCTTCTCTTTTTTCCTCTCATCTTTCTTACCTATTTCTATAGGTATAATTAAAGCTAAGAAATACTTCTGACAGGCACATTCTGTATTTTTATGTCCTGTCATTGATGTCTGATGCCACTCTGCTTAGTTTTACTTTCACATTCCGTATTTTTACTCAGTTGAGAGTGAAAATGTAAGAAGGGAACGTAGTGTAATCGTTTAAATGAACAAAAAATGAGGAATTTTTTATCTATACTGTTGTTCCAGAAAAGCTATCCCAGAATGATTGCTCTACAATCTACTTTTCCACTTGGAGCAGAATGTTTTATTCTGTTAAAAATTAATTCTCTGGGAAAGCAAAGGTTTCTGATGAACCAAAGATGAAGATATATCACAGGCTTAACTTTTAGAGCTGTGCTGAGATCATATCTGTTGTGATTTTTAAAAAAATACACAACCCATTATTAGTAGAATTTGAGATATAATGGCACCAATTTTTATTTTCCTGAAACTCACCTTTGTTCATGTCTATTTCATTACTTTGAGCTGGGTCAACTTATCTTAAACTGGAAGGAACTTTAATTTTAGGTCACTTTAGGACTTTTGCTGTGGCAACAAATTTGTGTCTTAGAACATATGAGAAATTAATGCCTGTACATAAGTCAACTTTATCAGTGTAAGTGCACATGAAATTTTCTCATGCTATAGGAAAGTTTAATGTCATTTCCCAACTTTTCTTAGCATTCTCTCAATGCTGCTTTTTAAATTACTGTCTTCTTCTTCTTATCATTTGTGGCTAGTACTCGTGCTGCTAAACTGCTTCTTTCCTTCTGACACTGGTCTCCTTTCTGAAATCCTGGAGTTTTTTCCACTCAGCTTTCTAAGCATTTTATAAAAGTTCTTCCAAGCTTGCTTTCACTGCAAAAGCTAGGACTTAGTGAAATGGACTTCTTGGGAATATGGGAACAGACTTTGACAATTGCTTTACATTGGCCAGCCAACAGAGCTTCTGAAGTGCCCTGTCCTTAAGATAAACAAGCATCACAGGATTAAACAGAATATGCCCTTTGAAAGTTTTTGTTTGCTATTATTTTCTTCAAAATTCTAATAGCTTATGGCTTCTGATAATAGAAGGTCCTAGAAATCACTCTAAATAACACTAAATTCCAACAGCAGAATGTGTGGAAATTGGTCACATACAGGCTTCCAGGCACCTCATTAACTGATGTTACAGCAGCTCTGCCACAGTTTATTTTAAACTCTCACCTTTTAGACACTCTTATGGACAGAGTCTATGGGTATTCAGAAAAAAAAAAAAAATATGAGTCAAAGAAATCACTGTTGGTACAGAGGATTCTTCCTTGTTTCTTGGAATAATAATTTTTCTTCTTGCCAGCATTTATGATTCAAACAGCGTACTAAGACATAGGTACGAGAGAATGGGAATTAAGGTGAACTTGCATAAACATACATTAGAAGCAGAATTTTTGCTGGTCCCTTGAAGTTGCATGACCTATTTTTATCCCAATTGCAGTTCTGTTGGTTTTCCAGGTGTCTTAAAACAATTTAGCTTTAATATGGATTGTATCAGCAGCCTCGTTAGGAAGGTGTCAGCTGAGAGAACAAGGCTACGAGATGTGCATGATCTCTAAAGATAGCACCAGAAAATTAAAAGAAGTGTTTTAAAATGAATGTTGCAGGTGTGGGGTTAGTTTGGTTTTTGTTGGTTTGTGTGTCTGGTCTTTTTTAACAGAAGAGGTTATTGTTGTGGTGAGGCTTTTGACAACAGGTAGTTTTCAACATCCTCTCTCTGTCCTTGTACTTAATTTACTGCCAACTTCAAGTTTTTCAAAATGCAAAGAACAGCATAGTCTCTGCACTGTGACAGCCCTTTAACCTTAAAAATACAAGTAATGTCTAAAGCAAGAGACTGAAATCAGTCACCGAGCAGGCTGTGCCGTGCAGTGGCTCCTGTGTCTGATGCTATTAACTCAGTGGAGAGAAAGGAGATGCTCAGTTGCTCAGCTGTCATTTTGCATAATAAATTTGATGCAACATTTGATTCTTGGAAAATACAAGGACTCCTGAGAGCAGGCAGTTGAGTCAGCAGGTCTTGGTCACTTCATTCCCCCTTGCCCTCTCAGGGGAGGGCCATGTTTCCAAGAGAGTGTCACAACCCACAGAGGGATAGAGCCACGCATCAGGGATTTTGCCTTAGAGAACCAGGAATGATTCTTTTCTTGCAGGTGAAGAGAAAGAGACCATGGGCTTGAAAGGAGAGATGGATTAGTGGGGAGTTTTGTTCTTTTTCCTCATTACAGTGCTGTTGGCTAGACATTCAAGAGCAGCATTTTTGACACTGATATTTGGAGTTGGGGTGGTGGTGCCAACTCAGACTGCTTAAAGGACTTGCAGGTTGGTAGCATGGCACAGAACAGTGTTTCATTCTCAACATGGCAAGCTTGTCTTAAAAGAAAAAAATTAATTCTTCAGACTTAATCCTGATTTATTTACTTAGTTGGGGTTTTTTTATTAAGGAATTACAGATTTGGCACTCTGGCTCTTTTCCCTACTCTGAGAGGTAGCACTTATTCTGTCATTTTAAAAGTGTGAAGGGGCTTGCCCTCTTGTGTACAAGGTGTATAGCAAGCCAGAAAAACAGAATTGCTGCTCCTCCTTAACTGTTTGTCCCTGGTTTGGGGATTTTTGTCTTTGTTCACCAAACAGCAGAGATGCTTCACTAACAAAGGTGTGTCTGCGTATTTCAAAGCAGAATAGTAAAAAAGTTCCTTGTACTTAGTAAGGCAACCTTTTTGAAGGGAATTTATCCATTACTTGAGGGACATATCCATTACTTGAAAAAAAATGAAAGGGAGAAAATAATCTGTATCTGAAAAGGTTTCCTTCCTTTGTGACTTATGATCACAGAAGTTGGTTGTATTGTTTCTTGTTTGAGCTCTAAAAGCTGTTGTATAGAGAAATACATGAAGAAACTCTCACTTACTCCAGATGGACAGACTTATCTATTGCTGGATTCCTGCTTTTGATTGACTCCACTTCTCACAGTGCTGTGTGTTCATGGAAAAGTAGAAGTTGTTATGACTTTGTATATGGTGTAGATCTGTACAGAGGAATCTGTATATACTAGGCTTGTCTGCTCTTCCCTTTGCAGTCTCTGCAAGTCTCTGCAGTCTCTGCAAGCACCTCTCATGTAGGGAAATGGTGAAAAAGTCCACTGCAACAACAAGGAATGATTGCTTAGAAATTGCACACGAAGAGTTCTGTGACCATTTCAAACCTGAATCAGTTTTTGTGCCCATTCAGCAAAGTAGGATGGGGGAGGCACTGCACCTTTCTCACACGTGAACAGGGTCAGTTCATGGGCAGGTGGTGTTACTGTGACGGAGAAGCTGAGTGAGATCCTCCACATTCCATAATTGTCAAGTAGCAGCAGGATATGTGTGTGTGTGAGGCATGATCAAGAACTTTCCACTGACCATCAGAAATGTCCGTTCTTCAGAGAGGAAAAAAAAGACTTGTTACAGGCAAATTGCATTGAGTGTCTAAAGCAAAGAAATAATTTTTCACAATTGTCTAGTCCAGCAAACAAACTTACATTTAAGCATTTGTATTATTTAGGTAAGGTTTAGGATTTTTAAGTAACCTCCTAGTAGCCATTCTGTTCTTTCCATGTTTCTCCACTGAATACCAACTATGTTTGACATACAAGTGGTAATGCAGATTGTACATTAATATGGACTTTGAGCTCTCCAGGATGCATAACAGAATATGGGCATAATTGATTCCCACTCTGAAATGGAGCTATTAATTACCTAAAACAATAAAGCCATAATAACATTTTCTGTGTGTATATATTATTTGGAGGGAAAAAAATGAAGAGAGATAAAGATACGGTTATTGCCTTGACATTTTGGTAATGAGATTTTATGCTGAGCTGGAGTTCAGGAAAAGCACAGCAAAGGAAACTAATAGAAAATAGTAAGGAAAAGAGCAGAGGTTGGAAGGTACTAAGGGCATCTTAGAGGTGCCACACAATTATGCTCATCTCCTCTGTTGAGCTTCCCCTGCTTGCCTGTCTGTTTCTAACATCAGCTCTGAGGTGGAGGGAGAGCATCACTTCAGTGATTAAAGGCACCTAGCAGTTAGAAGTCATCTCCATGAATAGAAAAGCATGCATCACTGTGGACTACCTAACAATATTGTTGTTTATTAACAAACATTGCATGGGACTAGATAATAAAAGTGGAAGGTGATCCTCCTCCTTTTTAGTTGGTCAGTGTCACAGGTGTCTCATATCTTGCTTTCTTACTGGTTGTTGCTTTGATTCCTTTTTTCTGTGTCTTCATAGTTGATTTTGTTTAGGCTAGCTGAGGGGGAAAGGGCTGCTTTTTTCCCTGTAGCTGAAGAGTTTTCCTCACAAGCTATAAAATTAAGATTAAATAGTTATGATTTATCCTGGGAAAGGTCAGTTTTTCTATATTACCTGGAAACATAACACTTCAGTTTGTAAAACAAAACACTTCTTGAAACATAGTTTTGCAGGACCGTTGTACATACTGCCTATGAGCAGGTTCTGAAAACATATTCATGTGCTTGTGTCAGCAAACATAATTATCATAAATATGTTCAGTAACAGATAGTTGGACTATCTTAAGTACTTCTCTGTAGCCTGATATTTTTGGCATAATTATTTTTTTTCCATGAATAATGAACTACCAATTTTAAAGGGAATGAGTTTTTGAAAAGAATCATAAAGAAACATTTTATTAGAAGAACTGTTGACTGTCTGTTTATTGGATTCATTAGTGTTGTATGAAAGTAGTAACTGAGAAAGAAGTAAATAAAACCCCCTATTATCCAAAAGGTTAATTTTTTCTTTACCAGGACTATGTACAGTGGCTTAGTCTTGGTTACATTTATGTCTATAGCTCATTTTGTACTTGAAATGTAAAATTTCCTCAGTAAGTTATTCATAGCTGAATTTTAGATCTGGTTGTAAAATTTCAAGCTTTGTATAAATTAAAAGGAAAAACTGTCTTAATAATGGGAGTGAAATGAGGCTAGCCACTGTGGTTGATGTGCTAATATGCTGGGGGGAAAAAAAAGGGAATTAATTTGTCACTATGATAAACTGTTAATTTGAAAGCAAGACAGATTATACCAGTTCCATAATTAACTGTAAATGCTTCACCCTAAGGACTTTGTTTAGCACAGGAACTGATTGAACAGGAAAGATGGAATAACTTCAAGCAAATCAGGTCTTAAAGCATCTTCTGCCCAAACCTCTCCTTTCCTTGTGTCTCCCAAGCCATCAGTAATTTCATCAGTAATTAACATCTTTAAAAGGAAAAGGTGTAATCTTGAGTTATTTATTAAGATTTGAACTGGTGTATTGATACTGCTCCATGCTCTGATGTGGGACTTCCCACAGTCCATGAGTCAGAGAGTTTGCTTATTGAGTTCAAAGTTCACATCCAGCTTCAGCCCTTATCGATAAATGGTTCAGAGGGAATATCATATTCAATCTGGGGTCTTAACTTCAGGCTAATTGTGGTCACTGTGAGAAAGCTACCTTCTTCACTGTAGCTCTTACAGGTGATTTGATTTATGTATAATAATATCTTCTGGATGATTTTCACGATTTTCTATGGGACGGTGGGGAGGGGTGAAGTTATACCACCATTTGTCTCAGTGCATTGGACCACAGGAATTTGGTGCCTTCTACATGAAACTGGATCAACTGTGAAAAAGCAAAAGCCTAATAAAATGAGACAGGGTCACGTGGGGCTGTGTATGCCAGGGACTGTTTGTTTATTTATTTATTTATTTAAAATAAGCTCAGTAGAGTCTCACTTTTCTTTGTCAGTATTTTTTATGTGCTTTACCTGCCTTAAATACAGAGCAAGAGACACTTTACAAAATTAATTCCTTGTGGTCCTTAGTCATCTGCATTAATATTCATCTCGGAAGAAAAGACTAACACAAGGAAGGTGTTTTTCTAAGAATGGAAAAATATCACTGTCACCAAAGCAAGGGTAGAAAAGAGGTCATCACACTGAAACTATTTTTTACAAGATTACTCAAAAAAGTCTTTTTAAGTATCTCTACATCATTATTTCAGAGACACTGTTGCTTCATTCCCATGAGTAAGTTGTGCTTCTGCCCTGATAAATCCCTAAAATCATCCTATTCTGGAAATTAACTGAGAGAACTGGTAAATAACAGCAATTGGCTGAAAACAGCTTTCCCTGCAGGAAGCGGGGCCAGAGGTCCTGAAACTGTAGATAAATCCTTTAGGATTGAGGAAGCAAATAGAGCTTTAAGGAAGTATTTTCTTGCATGTACTTTTGAAAATATTAAATAAAAAAAAAAATTTAAAATCTTAACTCATTTTAACAACACTTATAAAAATCTAGGTGTCAAAGACCAATAGGTATAAATTAGCAAAGGGCTGCTAAGTGTAGCTCTTTTTTGGGGGAGCAGAAGCTCAGATAGGGAAACACTAGTTTATTGGACCTATTTTACAGCATAATGCTGTGGTAACGATTAAATGAACATTACACAGCAGTTTTGCAAATTATTTAAGGACAAAAGCTAAATCAGTTTATATTGGCTTCATTATCTCACTAGCCAACATAGATCCTTCACTTTGAGTTTTGGACACTGTCACAAATAATGCACATAAACTCCTTTCAGTGGGTTTTTTGTGCTGTCATGGAAACAGCATAGTTTTTTTAGCGTAAATAAAAGTTTTGTAAAATCATATTTATAAGGGATGTCATTTGGGACCAAATTTACTATGGTCATGTATCCTTTTTCTATTATATTTATATCATAATTTTGAGCAAAGAGGAAGGCAGAGGTTTGAAAAAGAAGGTGCAGCCTTAAAAGATTTGTGTTTCCTTAGTGAGATTGAAACACAACGCAAAATAAGCCAAGTAGGTGTAAACTGCAAATTCTTCTTCTCTGAGTTTTTTTTGTTGTCTGAGTCTCAGAGCACTGCAATTCATTATTCACAGAAATTTTTTGTCATTTCCTTCCCTTTAGGAGGATGTCCTTTTTGCTTCATTTAATAGGTCACAATTGTAAAAGGAGGTAATTTTTTTTATGTATTATTTCATATCCATAGTTAGTGGCACTTGCTACAGATACTGAATAATGGTATTTCAATAGTGCTTATACAGAACAGGTCTTGGCTTCGTTAGTGTGTCCATTTAATCCAGGGGCAGCTTGGTGACCCTGTGGTCATTTTCTCCTTGTCCTTTTTCTTATGGCTTTCTTCAGGTTTCCTGCATGCTTAGACAGTAGAGATGGCAAAATTAGAGCTAATTAATATGCTTGAGATTATAAAGGAAGCTTTTCAGATTAAAGTGAAGAAAAATGTGTTACAATTGCATCAAATTGGTCACTTCGTTATCTTATTTAGTGCTTTTGTAGGTGCATTCAAAGAACAAAAACTTGCTCTGACAGGCCTCAGACAGTGTTCAGTCACCATTAATAAGGTTTGAATGCTGTTTAAGTGCTCACATGCACCCAACCAGCTCACTTGCACAAATGTGGGACTGAATCAAGGACCAGAAGCCCACTGAGGAAAAGAACTGCATTCAAAATGATTTTTAAAATTTCCTGTTACATTACATTCCATGTAACTGTTGTAGCACATTTCATAATTGTCTCTTTCAATATTACCTCCTCCTGGCAAGGAAGGTAGAGCCATACAGCCTCCTTCCTCTTACCCATTTATGATGTTGTGTAAGATGTGAAAACACACCTTCCCTATGTTTTCCACTTCTCCCTAGGACCTGAAGAAGAGCATTAAAATATGTGATCACAATATTTTTACTTCATAGATACTTCAGCTTACAGGTCTGATTTGCCTTCATCTGCCTGAATGCGTATGCAGTTGCTAAAAAACAAGAAGCACCCACCCACAGGTTGAACCTCCAAAGGAGGCTTCTTTTTCAATTAGGTGATACCAAAAATATTAGTGCTTTAAATGCCCTTTGAATAAGTGAAACCCATCTGTGGGGAGCCTTGGTGTGTGTCTGAGGAAGTACTACAAATGGAACATAACGAAAAGCCTGCTTCCCCCAAGAAGAGGTTTTGCGCTTAGAACATGAAATATTCCCAGATGACAACACTTATTTTAATTTCATTAGGTGAAGGACTATGAGTTTTCTTTCTTTTCCATGTATCCCTTCCCACACTGAACCAAAGCAGTAGTTCTTGTCATGACCCCTCTAATCCTAGCTACTCTCAGATCAAGCTTGGTTTTGGGGTTGGGAGATACTGTACCGTGTATTTAATTCCAAATTTATTTGTTGTATTTGTTCTCAAAGTGAAGGCAAAATGGTAATAATTTCTTTCAAATGTTCAAGTATAATCATAAAAATAGTGATAACTTCTTGCTAGAGAATGTACCCCATTTGGTTCAGTTATTGCTCAGTCATGTGCCAGGATGCCATTTTTAGGCATCATACAAGTGCAGAACTATAGTGATAAAAATGTCTTTTGTTGCCATAAATGTAAAAAAAAAAAAAGTATGCCATCTCTTAAATATTGTAACATACATCCAGGACAATTCATATTTTGACAGCACCATGGTATTGCTCTGCTTTTATCTTCTTTTGCCCAAGGGAGAGTGAAATAGATACACATTAAGCAATTTCGATAGCATCTCTTCCATTTTGGAGACAGGATATCTTGTGCAGAGGGTCATGGGTCAAAGTTAGAATCTTTTTCAGTAGAATGAATTTTCTATGATGTTTGTGAAGAAAATTTTCTCTTTTCCAGGATCCTGTAAAATGCCTGATTTGGGAAATAAATTTAAGGGCCGGATTATAACTCACACAGAGGACATTTTCACACGTACAGAGATAGATCCCTGATCTCTCAGGAAAAGCTGACAGTGTATAGGATAAGATATGGTAGATGAAACAAATAGGAATAAATTTGTGGTGCATGCATGTATGTATACACAAACTGTGTGTTGTAGGACAAGAGGAAAATAAACTCATTTTGTTTAGTTTTCACTTAGCTGTATTTGTAGCTTATGTTGCAAAGCATCAGACACTGCAGTAATGAAGGTTTTTAATATGTTTGCAGGATGCCAGTACAGAAAATGATCTGAGCATGAATTTCTCATGATTCCTTAGAGCTCTTGTCTGTCATATTGAGCTTTAATTCATATCTGTCTCTCATGAACATTAACACAAAACTATAGCAGTCCCTTCCTTTCCCTTCTCTGAATTTCTGGTTGAATGCAAATGAGATTTTACTTTGGATTTTTTATCTTTTTTTCATTTTTAAAATAATTCGCTTGACTCCTCTAGACAAAATTCTTAGTGTGGACATGAGAAAATGTGCCATGAAAAGATGTGAAAGATACTAAGGCACTGCCTACCTAAGTGGTAAGAAGGGGGATAAAATGGATCGCAGCATTCCTAACTACTCTTGCTGTGACATTCCTGTCCCTGACTTAGCTTTGGAAACGGCTTCAGAAGTCACCTTACATTTGATACAGCTCTGCTGAGCTGTACCAGCCTGTCTGTCTCAGGTAAAGTGGGATTTAGCTGGACTTCGGATGGGCCATAAGTATGTTCACACATTCAGAGTTCTACTTAGGTCTTCATGACAGATGTATATCTCTCCTACTTGCTGCATAATAGAGCAAAAAATTACCTTCCTATATTGTTATAATGCTTTTTCTATCTGCCTTTCTTTCTTTTTATTTATTTTTATTTATTTTTATTCTTCTGTCTGGATAAGCTTTCTACTTTGTATACATGGGGGCCCACAGAGAACTTCTGATGTACTTGCTTCCAGCTGAAAATACAACCTTATAGCCAACTTGTTTTTTCCTGTCAATCAGTCTGGAGAGAATAATGCTCTGTCTTGTTGATCATCCTTGTGTAAAGCTCATGTATCACATCACGGATTGTCTGGATATTGGTTCTGTCAGTTTGCGTCTATCACCGTCGAAAAGCAAAGACCATGTGCCCATAATATTAATAGTCAGAATAGGTGAGATATATCACTGTTCTGGTTCAGGTTAGTCAAAAAGATGATTGAAAGAATGCTACAAAAATGCAGTGCTTAAAGGTAAAAAGCTGTTTGACAGTACCTGTGGGAGAAAGGAACGTGTTGCTAGAAAATTTATGACACTCTGTAATGTGTCTTTCATAATTTACATCGAGGTACCTGTGCCAGCAATCTCTTATACATGTGACTTATTTTCCTCACATGAGTAATTTCATCAGCTGAGTAATCACACAGACTTTAGAGGAACTCTTACCATGAGTCAGGTTACTGCTGTTTATCTATCTAAACTGAAAACCAAAACAAGACAATTATAATTATGGGTTTGGCTTTTTTTCCATCTGGAAAATAAAGTTGTAATATAAAAGCTTAAATGGAATGGTCTTTAATACTTTTTTTATAAAAGTTCAAAAGGCTTTTATTTTTTCTATGTAGCTTATTTTGCTAAGTCTGTAGTTGCTTTCACAAATTTAAAATGCAGAACAAATTGCATTTTTAACAAAGTGCATTCTATTTTTCTTTTTCTGAAATTTGCAAATCCTCTTAAAGTTCTTCCAGTCTTTTTACTGTTCTCCATCAAAGCTTTCCAATTTATTTTTTAAAGATGATAGCAAGGATCTCATTTAAGCCTCTTTGTTCAGAAAGCCAAAAGAAATGGGCAACTATTCCACAGTGAAAATTTGAGAAACAATTCTTAGCAACTTAATCCCTATAAATTATTAACCTGAATAGAATGGCTCAAATTAACACTGTATGTTAAATGCTTCTAGTTTTCTGGTATTTTATGATTGCAACATTGCCTTTCCTGCAATTCCTCTGTGTTTTGTTCCTGATAACAAACCAGGAGTGGTTTAGAATAACCATACTTGATGACTAGAAAGTGTAATCCTTTTGTGTAATAGAGCACATATTGGCATCTTTTCTAGTCTTTCACTGATAAAGTTATTTTCAATCTGTTAGGATCTGCCCTATTTTAGAGCTGATCCAATGTCCCAGCTGCAGTTGTGTTTCACGTGTGCTTGAGCCTGTAATTTTGGCATGTTTCTGTCTCCTCTGTCTGTGGGGTAGGTGTTGCTTGGACTCTTTGGATCCAGATGCAATTACTGTGTGGAACCAGCTTTTAAACCAGCATCAAACAATGATGAAAAACTTATTTTTTCTCTCTTTATAGAGCTGGAATATATTTTAACCTGCATCAGTTTCTGCTGAGTTGTCATATTTCTGTTAGCTTAACCATTAGCTGCTAGAGAATTGTGGTAATAGAGAGAGTACTTTGTATGCAACTTGAACATTATTTTTTAATAACCTTCAGTGACATATATGAAGGGTTTCAGATTGAAGGTCTGCAAACAGATTTCAGCCAGAAGGTTTTTTTGAAAAGATGAATCTGAGCTGTGTTGCATGGTTGATGTTAGGACACACATTGCTTATCAAAATATTTAAATTATGGTCTCAGTTCATGTAGTTGGCTGGCTGAACTACTTTCAGAAGCTATAGCTGAATTTCCCAAAATTTAGAAGTACTTTATTGGGAAAATTTAGATAATTTGAGAATGAGAAAAGACTGCTGTTTTGATCCATACCCTCAGTAAGACTCAGTCCTTGTGCAGACCTTCTGGGCCTGCAATGCCTTTGGAGCTTTAGTGATCTAAAGCTAAGATTTAAGAGTGATCCATTTTGTTCATCTCTTGTGAAGCACAGAAGCAAAAATGGCCACTGGGCTTCACAATTTGGTGACCAGAATGTTTTCAATATGTTTAGAACAGATTTTGTCTTTGTACATGTGTTTTTGAGAGGATGTTTTTCATAGGGAGCTTCAAGCCTGCAGCCAGTTAGAACTCTATTAAACTCCTCCTGGTTCTTGAACTCCTATTACCAGAAAAAGATGCTTTCAGCCTGTGTGCTTGGAGAGGAGCTGAATGCTAAGTTTATGTGCAAGTCAGAAATGGGGGCTATCTCACTTCAACCTCTGCCACTGTTGTTCTCTACAGATATGTGAAATGACAGGAGAGGCACTGCCATGAAGCTGAAGAGCAAAAGGAGCTGATGGCTTTAGTGATATTTTGTCACTTGAACGATGACCTTTGTTAATAATGCCTGTGATAGGAAAATGCAATACTTTCTGTTTCAGTAATGTCAGTCTGATGCTTGGCAAAAATTGCTTTTAAGGCAGACAGCAAAGAAGAAAAAAGAGCAGCACTGCTATATTCTGTAGCATATAAAGTTTAACATTTTCCCTGATATGCAGTCAGACTAAATCTTGAGTTTACTAACAGATGCAAAAGGAGTTGAAACCACATGTCCGTATCACTAATAAAATAAACAACATGCTGCCAGCATAATCAGGGCTGGATTTTCAAGGCACTCAAGTTGTATTTTAAAATGGAATGGGCAAATTTTCAAAGGCACTCAGCATCCTGCAGCCCCTCTTGAGGAAAATCTGAGTAACTTACAGATGCTGAGCAATTCAAAGGGTCTGGCCCTAAAATATTCATGTGCTATTCTTGGGGAGAAAAGGGGGAAAAGGTGAACTAAGCCTTGTGTTTTCAGTTTGGAGACATACATTCAATTTATGTTTAATAGTTCTTGAAACACTTTCAAAACTTTAAAAACAATGGCACCTGTACTTACTTTCAGAAAACAACGAACAAGAATGGGCCAAATTGAGTAGTTTAATCCGTATTTTATTAATTGGGATTGCTAGTACCTTGGTTGGACAGGAAGCTTTTTTATGAAAAATGGCAGCTATTAAGAAAACTGTTGTTATTCTTTGTTTTTTCTGTTTGCTTGCTTTTGAGCAATAACGGTCTAAAAGTATTTGTTCACACTACCAAATAGCCCTCTGAATCAGGCACCCTGTTCTGCTATTTCTGTTCTCTACTTCAAAACTTTTAAGTTCTCCCTCAAAACCCATATTCTTCACCCTCTTTTTGACAGTGGTTTCCATCCTGATTGCATATTCTTTTAATTTAAACTGGTGTAAAGACTTACTGTACTACAAGCTATAGAAGTACTGAGGTATAAAATTGAGTATAGATGAGAAGGGAAAGGTTATTTAAAATACAACCTTTATAAGATTCCTTTACAAGTTTTATTTGAATCAATTTTCCTTTTGCTGAGTGCAGTCAACCCATAGTAATGCACACTGGGAAGGAATCTTGTGCCTCCCAAGTGTGTTTTTCTTCAGTCTTAGCTGTTCACTGCCTTTACTAAACTGGTAACTTTGGTTAATCGTGATTCTCAACACTAGGTATATGTTTAAAGAGGAAGTAAATATGAATTTGCAAATTTTTATATGAGCTAACAAAGGAGCATACTTGAAATTATGGCAGATACTATTTTATCATTGGTATTTTTTTTGTAGCCTCCAAAGCTCTCTTCACTAGCAGATATGATACTAAGGCAGACATTAAGAAAGATCCATTGTCAATCTGGTATTCCTTCTTCCTCTACAAGCTAAAGCATCAAGTTGATGACTGTTTGTCTCAACTTCTCACGTCACATTAACAGTTTGAAAGCATTCTTCATATTAATAAGGCTTGGAATAAAGCAGATGCTGCCTGTAAAGTCTGCAACAGGTTAAAATCAGGAACTGAACTTTTTATTCTGCTTAGAAAACTAGTTTATATGTGCAGATGGAGTAACTGTAAATCTGTGACAAGGCTTCATTAATCCCTGACTTTCACTGTTGTGGAGAGATTCTGGCCTTGGAGAAGGTGGTTGCAAAGGAATCAAAATCAACAAGGCAATTATTTTCCATCTTTTGGAGGACTTGTCAACAGCCTTCAGTCTAGAGTGAGTTCACTAAAAGGGTAGCTCCCGAATACGTCTGCATGTAGGAGATGGTAAGGTGTTTAAAACAAACAAACAGCTGGGGGAGGTCTCTGACTCCAGCTCTTAATACATAATGATGAGGAAATTTTGATACTCTAGTGTAAATTCAGACTTCTTATGTTTGGTTCTTCAATTTCAAAGGTGATGACAACCACTTTGATTCAAAGCCCTTGTCCAAGCCAAATACTCAAGTTTTCTGCTTCAATTTCTAATAGAATTCAGCGCAAAAAAAAACCCAAACAAACAAAAAAAAAACCCCAACAGATAAAGAGCAAGAGATCTTCAGGAATCAATTTAGTATTGTCACTATAAACAAAATCAAGTTCTTAAAAAGAAAGGCAGGTAGAGGCAACCACTCAACAGTAATGAATCTGAATTTCTGTATTTCCATGATAATTGGAGTCACTTTCTTACTTTGAAATAAACAGTTTCTAGGTGGAATGCACATTATTGTTCATTAAGAATATCATTATTCTGCTTTCTTGCAACTGTCTTGCAGTGCAGGTAGGAGAACGTGCTCATAGATTTGAGTTAAAGCCACGTAGTCTCAGAACTTGTGAAAAAAATCTTTGGTGGTTCGTTTCGGTTTTGAGTTGGTTTCTTTTGTTTGTTTGGTTTTTTGTTTGTTTTTTCACAGAGTGGCTATTACAAATAGTTTTTGGAAGGATAATAGGAATGTAAATCAAAGCATAAATTTGGAAGTAAGAAAACCAACTATAAGAATAAAATAATCCTTAAAAATGAAAGAATACATAAATTGGTTATCGTTATTTTATTTTAAACCTGCAGTCTACAGGCTGACCTCAGAAAGATGCATGGGTTTGGACACCTATAAAATATACATTAGTAGCTTTTCTCAATGATTAAGGAAATGAATAATTTTTAAAAGGCCATTTCTACCAGACAGAATGTGTTTGTATTTTGTGTTCTCAGTACAAGCCTGTGGTCAAACTCACTGAAATATTAATGCTGTCTTTATTTACTTTTATTGAATATTTAACTGTTTTCTTTTCTTTAGCATGGGGCTAATTTATGTGGTTCAACAGCCTCCATCTCTTAAAATTGTGGGACAGAAGATAAAAATTGTTCTCTGAAGCTTGACTCATTTCAGATGTGGTTATGATGGCAAGCCAAGTCAATATAAAACTAATTATTCAGTGGAATAACCCAATACTTTTAGTTTAAAAAATCAGTTTTTGAAATAAATCTGAGAAAGTGGAAAACCGATCAAGTGCTTCAACTATTTATTTTTTAAAGAAATGCATTTTCATGAGGCAAGCAAATGAAGCCACGTCAGCTGTATCACCCATTCTTAGGAGGAGACTCAAGGATAGTTTCCACCTGCCTCCCCCAAATACTGTAAAAGCTTGTTTTCTAATCCTTGGTAAATGTCTCTGTCAGGTTTCACCCAATGGTTGGTGGGGTTTTTTGGTTTTATTTTTTGGTGTTGTTTTTGGATGATGGGTTGGTTTGGGGCTTTGTTTGCTTGTTAGTTTGTTTTTTCTTAGAAGGAATGGCAGGGAAAGGAATCCCAGAAAGAGATGATTGTCCAGAGGAACAAAAAGAAGTATTGCCATGTGTGGTTTGGTTTTTTCCTCTCTCAAGAGTAGAAATGGGTAGAGATTTATATTAAATTACAAAAATATTGCCATTGGTGAAAAGACATTTTTATGGGCTTTAGTTTCTGGTGCATAAGAGTGAGCTTTGTAAATCAACAACTGATTTCCCTACTGAAAAGCTCAAAGGCTAAGAGTGGAAGCACAGAAAGAACTTGCTGTGAGACCAGCAGGAAGAAATGATGCTAACACCCTGATAAAATGGTGGTGGTTTGATGAACTAGGAGCTAGAAGGAAGAAAAGTAAAAATAAACAAACAAACCTACCTGAGGATCTTCATTAACAAGTCCTGTGGTGTTTAACATAGTACAACCTACTAAATAGTACAACTCCATGCCCTTACCTTTCTAAACTTCAGATCAGTTAAGGTAGTCTTCAGTTTATCACTTCACTTTCTTTGCTATTTAATAGTCTCTAACATCCATATTTTGCTTTACATAGCAGTTCTTGGTGAGACATCAGTACTATCAGAGACTGCTCTGAATGCTCACACTAGTCCAGTGACATCTCTTTAGTTAAAGGTGATGTTAAGAAATGGCCTCTGACTTCTTCTGTTTGATTGGTTGTTGGTTTTTGTTGGGTTGTCCTTTTCTTGGTGAGGGAGAGAGAGGGAGGGAGGGAGCAGGGTTGAATTGGAGTGGCTTCCTGTCTCACATGTGTGTACTGGAAGCCTGTTTTTTATCATATCTTAGTGATCCACAAATTGCTATGCCCCTGGGGGAAAAGATCAGGTTAAGCCATGTTCACCTGTCAAACAGCAGTGGTGACTCCAAGAGGCTGCTCTATGAAATGACATGGACAGCAAATCTAGACGTATTGGATGAAAGCATTTTATCAGTCTTCCAGCTGGAAGAATGCAGTTCAGATTGAAAAACCTCATAAACTGGACATATTGCAGGCAGACGTTATTTGGGAAAGCTTAACAGGAAGTTGGTATCCCAGCTCAACTCTTGGGAAACTTTCTGAATCACTTGCTAAATTACTCCAATATCAGCCATTCCCAGAGTTATGGGTTATGCAATGCCATCTGGCTTTTGTGAAAGAAGTCAAATAGAAAATGTAGTTTGCTCTGTGATGCTCCAGGAGAAAGATTCACAGTCAGTACTGCGGCTCCTGGTGGAGCAGAAAGTTAACAGGAAGGCAAGCTCTAGTTTGAGATACTTACCTTCAACATTTTGAGAAAGGAGCCAGGACCTCTGGGTGCCTTGTCACAGACCAGTCCTAACTGTAGCACAGGTGAAACAGGAGGTGGAGAGCTCTCCTCTGTGTTTCAAACAGGAGATACTTGATATGGCTTCATCCTGTGAGGATCTTTCCTCACATGCAACATTACTGCTTGGCTGGGTGTTTGCAAGGCTTGTCTGACTAGGTACATATGTGTGGAGCTGAATTTCAAAAATCTAGAATGATTTCCCTGTTTCCTTTGTAAAGGTTATCTGTTATCTTGCAGGTTTTGCCCACACTTGTGGGCCCATATCTACAAGAAAGAAGCGATGTAGATAATTTTTGATGTCATTTTACATTAACTGACTTGTCCTTTTTTGTCAAAAAGCCTTTTGGCTTTCTTGCTTACTACTGCAAATGGAAAAAGCTTTTGCATGCTGGCATTACAACTGCTTTATTTGCTTTAGATTGTCTTCTTTAGACCATTTGAAGGTTTGAGTGTGAACAATAGAAATAGTTATGATAAATTGTCAAGCTCTTCCAAAGATTCAGAAGTTCTGGAGTTACTGCCAATGACAGATGATTTGTCCTTGCTCATCACTTGTCATCTTGGCAGCGTTTTTGTGCTCTCTGCTAAATCTCCCTCAGTGTGCAGTTGAATTCTTTAGAAAAAGAAAATTAGTTTCTGTTTCATCCATGTTCGTGCTCATCAGTTCAATAGCACCTGTGTTTCACTAAGTGGAACACCTTCCTCATGAAGCATGAGTTTGATTTATTTTAATAGGGTGTTAGGAGAACTGCTGGAGTTTGACATGAACATATTTCTAAAGTTACAAAGATGTTAAGAATGATCTTTTGTATCTATTGCTGTAGATTTCTATGACTGTGTATGAATGACACTGCATACTTGACAGGCTGTATCCTTTGCTGCAGGAGTTGTGCAACTAATGACAATGTTTTCAAATGCTCGAGTGTGAACTCTCTGTGTCTGAGAAAAGGCTGAGTGAGGAGATAGTGGTTTTCAGTTTTTTCCACAATTTCATAAGGTCTATTTCCTAACTGGCCTGCTAACTTGCTGCTTTGAATCTTAGTAATGGTGAAATATGCAATATGGCATTATAAATAATTGAATACCAGTAGTCTATAGATGAAAAAATGCTGAATTCAGAAAAGTAGTTTTCTGAAGGAGCTGGTTAATAGGCTGTCCTCTGCCTATTCTGACACTGATTTAGTTGTCTGAGACAGGAAGGGGTCTATGGCAATGGGCATTAAACTGAAACACAGATCCCCAGTTTTCACCCTGGAGTTCTGCCTACAAATGGAGGTACTTAATGGCATAGTGGAGATGGCACCTCAAAAGCATAAAATGCTTTTTTTGGGTGGGGGATCGTTTCAAATATTTTCCCTTTTAGTAAATCAATACAGTCTGAACTGCAGAACAGTCAATACAGAATTAATAAATTCTGCTTCCTTTAGCTAGTGGTAGTCCCATTCATCACAGTTAAGAAAGCAACTTATATTTAGAAGCTCAAAGGCAGCTGTCTTGGGTTAGACCAAAGACTATTTCAGTCTTACCTCCAAAGGTGGCTTGAATGCTTAAAGGAGCAGTAAGAACAGGGTAGGGATTATATGATACTTTCTACTAATGCTCTCCTGGCTAGCAGCTCTGCTTAGCTTCAGAGAGCTTTTTGCATTGACCTATAGCTTTGTATGTTTATTAACCCACAGCTTGTACAATTTCCCCTAGAGGATATGTGACACAGAGTTTGTCAAATAGGTACATGGTTTTCTTTGTTTTGTAAAGTGTCAACTTTTCTCCATTTAATATCTGTGTAGAATTTTGGTGTTCAGCCCTCATTATGAATGCACACTCTAGTTCTTCTCAGTTTTAGCTTAAGAGGTGAGCTGCTGTAATGATAGGTTCACCTGCCTTCTGTCTTGTATGGAAATTTCCAATCTTTTGGGAGGGAGCAACACTGCTTCCTGTCACAGAGCCAGCAGAACCAGTGATGAATCTGAAACTGCTTTGTATTCAAATGCTTGAGGTCTTGCAGCCCCAACCTCCTGCACGCCCCAACCAAGCTGGTTTACTGCTTCTAAAATACAGGATTTCAAAATTCTTTTTCATTACTGCCCTTATGCACTTGGAAGCATTATTCTCTATGTTCATTTTTCCCTGGCACAGACCACAGGTTCATGCCAGCTCACTTGATGTGCATGCAGATATGAATTTCAACCAGAAAAAGATCATCACTCGGATAAAAAAATACTTGTTTTACAATTCTGAGCATATTAGGCATAGAAACCTGCACAGCTGCCTTTAATGCTTCTGCTGTTTGTGCTTTTCAGGTTATGGTCAATTTTAAGTAGACCCAGCCATACTCTTTCTGGGTTTTTTTTTCTCTTCACTCTTATTTTTTATCATTCTTTCAAAGTGAAAATGCAATGGCTTTTTAAAGTAAAGAGAATGGCAAAAGCAGTAGATAGACAAGGTCATTCTGGAGCATTGTGTCATGGCTGTAAAGGCCTGCTGTGTGCAACTAATGACTGCTGTACTGATGAATAATTGGATCTAGGTTGTGTTACTGCTGACTTTAGACAGTTTGGGGTTTTTTAAAACTGATTTATTATAGTCTTCTACTTGTAATCTTGTGCTTTTAATAGCTGCTGATGGAGATAATCTTCTGATGGTAAAGTTATGCACATGATTACTCTTAGCATTTGAAGAAAACTTCAGGATTGAGAAACTTCTTTCCTCAAGAATCAAAATTGAAGGTGTACATAGCATTGCATTTATTTATTCTTTGTAAAACAGTGGATGTGCCAGTGCATTCAGCTACACTGAAAAACATAAGGAGCACAATAATTGGAAAATACGGGATGGTTATTAATGATGATGATAACATTATAGTGTCCTGCAATTTCTACAGACATACTCAAAATGTTCACTGCCAACTTTAGGGTCAATTAAATGGACAATAAAGTCCATGCTGGCAGAAGAGATGTTAAGAAGGGAGAGACTGAGATGCAGCATTTTGATGCTCCTGAAATGAGCAGCTCTTTTGTGAATGATAAGGCTGAATGACTCAAGGATGAAAATATGGCCCTGAAATCCCAGCCTAGTGCTGAGTCCCAGTTCAGATGTAAATCTATCTTAAAAATCTGGCAACCTTCTCAGGGCATTATCAGTCATCTTTTTAAGCAACTGTCAATACCAGAACAAGCTTGGGGTAGATGGGATGAGGAAGATGCCAAAAAGCACCTTCTAGCAGACTGAAAGATAAAGTGAATTTTTAAATCAGGGGCTATTTTCAGCCCATCTAAACTTAGAATAGGTTGGTTTGAGTGTCTCTGAGTGCACTTCAAGTTCATCCCGATTTGATGTATGCTTTTTGAAAATGTTTTTAGTTATAAGTAGATTCACAGATGCATAAACTTTAATGGATAAAACATGATCTTTCTGCTAAGGAGTTTCCAACTGTAACCAAAAAATGGGTTCATTTCATCTTGTTATTTGTAAATTGTGAATTAATCTGTCACAGGTACCCTGAGCTGTTTGAAATAATGCAAGTGGCTTGTGAGACCCGTCAGCCTCTTCCAGTGACTGGCTTAAGTGGTTTATGAGCTTTACATAATAAAACCAGTGACACTTAGGACCATATTCAATTGAAAAGACATTCTCTGATTGAGAATCTAGGCAAAGCAGATACTCCAAACCAAATATTTATTAAGAAACTAAATTAACTGAAACAAAAATGGGAGATACAATACATTAAAATCTTATCAGCTGAAGCCTCAGACACAAAGAAGTTATCTGGCCCACTTGTAACACGTTAATAAAAAGTGAAGAGAAAATGTGAATTTTCATTTTGTGGATTCCTTAAATCCGAATTGTTGATTAACTGCCATTTGGAAGCAGAGAAAGAGCTTAGGAGCCCTTTGTGAAACACAGTTATTGTAATTTTCCTACCACCACAGGGAGACTTGACTCGAGGGTGCCACTGGCAGATTGCCTTGGAGCCACAGGAACCTTAGGAGACCTCATCTTGAGCAGAGCAGTTACAGCAGGGCAGACGTTCCCGGAAGGACATCCCAGAGCCAAAAGTCAGGAAGGACAGGGTTGCTAGGAACCTGACAAGAAATCAGAAAACATGCCAACTGTGCTGCCTTTTTTTTTCTTTTCTTTTTTTTGTATTTAATTCTGCTTGCTTTCAGTAGAACTGTATGTAGATTGACTAGCAGAATTGTTCCTGCTTTAGTAAGGATTTGATTTGTTCTGTTTTATGGAAAATTTAAATGACAGCTTATGCTGTAAATGGGATAAACTTTCTATGGTTTGGAAGTTTATGTAAGGAGCAAATGCTCCGTTGAGAACTTCGTTACTACTCTGTCCTCTTTTGACCTTTTCTGGTTCCTGGGTGTGTTGGTATACCAACCTGTTTGTTGTGAGCAATGTGATCAAAACAGCCATGTTCCATTTCAAGCACCCTGGCTCAGACTGCTGTGCTGCCTCCTATCACAGTTACTCAGTTTCTGTCCTATTCTTTTATACGTGCTCTGAGAACGCCTACAGTGGAGAATGCAAGAAAATGTCAAAGCAACACAAAAAACATCATGTTGTTTTTAAGCATGAAGCTCCACATACATTAAGGACCCCTGATTCTTGCTAATGCTATTGAAGTTTTCCAGAACCACATTAGCAGCTAGGGCTTTCAATCTTTCTCATTTCTGACTGGTGCTGTGAAAGTTTCAAATAAGGAATCAGTCATATACTGCTGCTCTTGTTTTCCTCTCACCCAAATCTCTACAGATCAGAATTCCCAATCTTGCCAATCATTCTGCTAAACAAGCAGTGACCCCAATTCTAATAGCCTTTGAATTAATAATGAGGGTTATCAGTGTTAGTTTTTTTGATGCTCTTAAGATTTGTGGCCAGTTAAATTGTTCTCCTTCGGACATGGCACAGTATAAATTGCTGCCATACTTGGCAAGTGCTATTTCTGTTGGTTATCATTAAAAGCCAATGGTCAAGGTAATAAGAGCCAGCAGTAGGCATCTTATTGAAAATTTAAACACTGTCAGTTCCGAGATTTGTTTCTGTTTGTCTTTGGGGTTTTTTTGCTTTGTGTTTTTAAAGGGGGTATTCAATACAGTTCTAAGCATCCAGTAGTTTTGAGTTGTGAATTGAGATGAGCATGGTAACTATACAAATAAAATGGAATTAATTTGTGTTTAAAACTATTTGCATGTAAATCCTAATTCAGTTTCATACAGAAAAAAAATTAAAGGTGTCCAGCTTTTTCCAGAGTTTGTTTCTGACCTCCCTTTTGTCAATGATTTCTTTCCTACCTAATGAAAGCAGAACAAGTGTATTTTTATCCTCTTCATTTGCACTGTGCAGTCAATTCAAAAGTGACTTGCCACAAAAGTGTAGTGGATTCCAAGAGGGAAAGGACTGAGTAAAACATGAGTTAGGAAGCACATGTTCAGTCCAGCATGAGGGCAGGTCATGGAAAAATTTTGAGCAAAGGAAAAGAGAAGGTGTATGAGAGGAGGATGAGAGGCCTTCTGTGCATGGAACCTGAGACAGGCTACAATTCATCATCCCTGTGACAGCCCTCTTTCTCAGGAGAGCCCTTTCCTTCCTACTCCCTGCACTTCTATGAACTCTAGCATTTGTGGTGCGAGGTTTTTTTGTTTGTTTTTTTTTTTTTTGTTCTTCTGTAATTTAGAGGCTTTCAGGGTATGTATACACTGGAAAGGCCTTAGAAGCAGGAAATACAGAAATCTGACAAAAGTTACTTGATATTCATTTTCTGCCTTCCTCTCTGTTGCTTCCTCTCAACACACAGTGCTAAGGCAAAAATGTTTTCATTTTTCTCCTCAGTCAGCTGAAACATATTCTTTCCTGTGATGCTGGCAATGAAATGTATTTTCCAAGTTTAATTGGCAAGTCAAACAATAATACAAATGCTTCTGCAGCATGGTGCTAAAGGTTCTCTATCCTCAGTTCAATAGCAAAAGTTCTAGAGAGCATGTGCTTTGGTTTTTGTCATTTGCAGAGAGCATCTATTTCATTTTTTTTCAGGTTTTCATAAGCAAGCTGACTGATAGCTGGTTTGTTCTCTATTTCAGGTCGTGGAGACTAATTTGGTTGCTTTTGACTGTCACTGGATCATTATAAATGAGGTAACTGTCAAGTGAACATTGTTGTGAACTATGAATCCTGTTTTCAGGCTTACTGACAATATTCATGCTGATTCTCACTTTGCCAACAGGAAGCAGTAGCTATGACAAAGTTCAAGCATGCTGAGGGAGTAGATGTTGCTTAATAAAAGTAGAATGACAGGTTCTTGGACTTTGCTGTTTATTCTTGCCTGTTTTAAATGGAAGTCCCTCTATGAAAAAATGGAAAATAAAGTGAAAAAAAACACCTTTATTTCTAAATATCTCGAGAGTTCACAATTGAGCTAGCTCTTTTCACAGGATTTTTAAGGCCTTTTTTTAATATGTAATCTTTTGCATTGGAGTCCTTGCATTTTGCTTATATTTTAATGATTTTTTCTTAATAATAATATCCCATATTTCCCTTTCCTTTTTGAATTCTCTATATGTTCCATTATGGTTGATATCCAGACCTGTTGATATAGTGGGAGGCTCTTTGGTAGACTTCTAGATTAGGTCATATATAAATGCTCATAAAGAGAAAGAGAAAGTTAAATTGAGATTCTGCTTTTACACTGTGAAATAGGTTTTTCCATGAAAGCTTGTCAGCTAAAATATGACAAGTCAAATGTGAAGTAGTTTTGTATACGAAGTATTGCACACTGCAGTTCGGGTTTGACAGCATTCAGGTTTTTGAAAATTAATTTAGGTTCAAAATAGCTGGATTCCCTGAGTAGATAACTGTGTCCTAACAGGTTAATCATGCGACTCCTGTATATTCTCAGGATAAAATCTGCATGTAAATTCCATGTCTTACTATCTGGATTTACTGTACCCTTCTGTTTTCCTACTTAATGATTGGATTTTCATTAGTATGCTGTGCTAAACTGGTGGGGTTTTAGCCAGTTTTCTTTGAAGAAAAACATGTCTCCGGAAATGCTGTGTAAACAAACCAGGTCCAGCATAACCATTACTTTGGGCCCTGCCTTGCTCTTGAGCAGTACTGTGTGTATTTTTTCAGCACTGAACAGGGCTTTGCTAGGAGAGAGCCAAGCTTTAATCTACAGGTGGTCATATGAAAAACATACATGTTTTCTTTTCCGTGTCTGATTAAACTAGAATTGACTTCAGAGTTTATACTGAGTATTTCAAGAAGAGCATTAACTGAATCTAAAGCCATCCTCTGTAATCAGTAGACAGCAGTTTCTAAGACGAAGCTCAGATTTTGGCTTGCTGTTCAAGTTAAAGACACTGCCATTGATTTTTTGGTTTAAATGTTACGTACTTTCCAAAAGATCTAAAGAAGGTGCTTGCTTTTAGCCGTTTCTGCTCCTTCACCGCTCCAAAAAATAAAACAAGACTAAGGATCCACTCCTAGAGTATATGCTTTCCCTTTACTTTTTATTCAGAAATTAGTATCTCCATGGAAAAAAAAATCTGCTTTTTAATCACTGTTATTTGCACATTGCAGCAGATGAAATGGCAGAGCAATCAAAGTGGTTACCACTCAGCTGCCTTCTCCTCTCTAAAACTCTTTCTCTGGGCTGCAGTCCCAGGAGCAGGAAAAGCTGAATGATCTGCACAGAGGAATGTACATTTCCCTTCTTAGTTCGATAGTCTTGTATATGAAAAGGGTGAAAGCTGTGATTAAGTTGATTCCAGCAAACTCCTCTAAACCATTGTCATTAAAGTCTCTGCATCTCATTCAGTAATTCCTCATTCCTCTTTCAGAGAAGATGAATATGTTTAGTGCTTATCTCAGCTTAATCTGCTTCTGGACCTAAATCCATATTCCCACTTAGGTAGCTTTCTAGCTCTCTTTGTTTAAAAATGCAAATAATTTCAATATTATGTGGATGCAGAAATCATATTAGCAATAAATAGATAATACTACAGCAAGGGTTCTGCTTTTCCCAATTTTCCCTTGTCACTATGTTCAAATTACAGCCAAAATCTACATGTTTCCTGAGTGTTTGATGTTGGGTAATTGCTTATTGCAACGTTTTGCCAGTTCAGTAATGAGATTTCAGTGCCTCTATTTGGCATTGCAGGACTTAGAAATGCAGAGATTTGTGGGCCCCTTTCTGTGTGGTACATAAAACAGCTATCTTTACATCCCAGTCTATTTGGGGTGGTCATCCATTACCTGTTGATAACCACAATACCTTCATATGACTGGGAGATGATCTCAGAGCTCTGCCCATTTTGTTGCTTCTGTGAATCTTTAGTGACAGCTTAGACATCTTTGCTTGAGTGCCTATATTGGCTAAAAGACACTGCCAAATATGTGACTATAACACTGCTTCTCTGGCCTCCTAATTTGAAATTCTAAGGTGATCTGTGACAGTGAAAATGCATTGTTTTGCAAATTCTGCATCTGATTCAAATAATTCCTTGCCTTGAGATACCAAAATAAGTTGGAATTGTCTTTCCTTTTCCGTCGCTGTGCCAAGGGAATACAACCTTCTTACCAACTGTAGTAATACAGAAGCAAATACCACCTTCAGTTTTGTGATCAGAAATCTGCTTAGGCTTTGTGAGGTAACATCTGCTATTTTAATTGCTCACTCTAAATGCTATAATGCCTGCAAAGAGTTCCTTAATTTTTATTGTCCCATTACTTGCTGCTTTATGCAATACAGCAAATTTTCTTGAAGACTGTGTATCATAATGTACATGTGGGAGGAGGAGGTTTGTTCCCATAAAATGAAAATTCATAATTTGCTAAAACATAATGCATCGTATTAGACCATAGCAAATAATGCAAATCTCCTCTGATCTGTATAGTCAGCTGAGGAAATGCTCTCCAAATAAATGTTCCTGTTTCTTCAGGGCCTTAAAGCAGATGTTACAATTCTTTATTTAAAATTCGCAGGAGTCATAGATTTGAATGTAGTCATGATCAAATATGCCTTAACAAAATGTTAGAATGGATTTCTCACACTTTCTCTCCCTCTGTCTATCTGTCTTTGCTTGCTTAATTTCCTCTGCACAATAGTAAATACAGCTTCAAAGTTCTAGGATAGAAAATTATATTTCTTCCATTCACAACTGTACAGTGAACCTGGATTTTATTTAGTGGAAGCAAAGAAGGGTTTTTGTATGATTTTCATAATTTTCCTTTGCTCTTTTTAAATGCAAAAAATGTCTTTTTTTCCATTTTGAATCATGTCTCTCTCAAGCATTTTCCTTTGTTAAAACATTCAGGGTTATCTTACGATTATCTTTCTATACCCAAGGCTGCCAATAGTTCTTTATTGCTGTTGTTTATTCAAGGACAGCCCCAAACACTTTCCACTGCCTAGAGTTGCAATACAGGAAGTGAAAATATTAATGGTGCTTTACAAAGGACTGTTTGGATTTCATCTGCTCTAATGTGGTCAGTTGTGACCAGATCTGTTAGAATTAGAATGGAATGAGTGCACAGAAAAGCTGAATTGTGTAAGAAGAGACTGGAAAGGTTGGCTTGGTTGGCCTATGAAAGCAAAGAGTGAAAGAGGATGTGCTCTCTGTTTATAAACACACTTAGAGTGTGCATAAATGCATCATTGTCAAGAGCCCTGAGGACAGGGTTGACACAAGAACAAATGAGTTCAATTTGTGCATGAGTAAACGGAGGTCAAAAGTTGCTAAAAGGTTTCTAATTACCAGAGGCACCAGAGTCTGGAAAAACTCCATCTTGATGAAAGAATAAAAAAAACCCTCCAGACTCTTTGAAAGACCAGCTTATGGTAAAAGGTCCAACAGGTTTGCCCAGCGTAGCACATAAGACTGGGGGACCTACAAGGTTGTATTCAAAGGTTGTATTCTTTCTGATGAAGACATTTTTCCTAGGAGAGTGCTTGTCCTTGGCCCTTCATCATGTTTCAAGCCCAATGCACTCCACCATGAATAAGAGTGTAGAGCATAACCATGTTTCAAGCCCAAGCAGTTAGATCAGGTCCTATAATCACAGCTCAATTCCAGGAGCTCACTTAATTCAACATTTTCATATGGATAATGATGGATAATAGCATTAGAGCTTCACTTGAACCCTTACATTTTCCACTGGACTGGTGGGTCTGTGTGGAATGACACCCTCTTTGGAACAGGTTGGGCAACCAAGTTGCATTAATGAGAGCTAATGCACAGGTAGAGTGAACCCTGCTTTCTCCAAGATCTTGGATTTTTTTTCTGTGTAAATGCTAAAAATTAATTTCTCCTTGTCCTGTCAGGTTTTATCCATCCTTTTCTGCAAAGCCTAAGAAACCTAAGGAAGATACAAAGGAGCAAATGATGATGCAGTTCAAAATCTCCTTTTCCTTGTCTTGGAGCTTCATCCAGCCATGCCTTTCCCTCAACTTCTCTTTGGAAAGTGCTGAGAAATTCAGGAAGGGCACAGCACAAATGTGCTCTGGCATGGGCAGTGGCAACCCAGAGGCCTTAAGCCACCCTTTCCTCCTCTGCTGAGTTTTGGAAAAGGAAGAAACACTCTCCTCTCTGTGTGTCAGGATTTTCTGTGATGAAGTCCTGGCACGCACTGGAAAATAGTGTATGTCCACTCTATTATAAATACTGAAACCATCTTCTTGGCCCAAAATTAGTATGTTTCCATAAGAAAAGGTATTGTTGCCTTTGTTTGGTGCTTAATACAGGAGCATGTAAATAAATTCTTTCCCTCCATGTCTGTCACTGCTGGTATAATTGCTCTGTGGCAAATAGTAAGTCCTCTACCTGGGTTGCTTATCTTAAAATAATGGAACAGTTATTAGATGTCCAATATGTACTCTTGATTCCCACTGGAGTCTTGCCTTATATGTCAAAATGATCCTCTTCAGTTCTTGTTTCCTAATTCATCTGTAAAGAGTTTTTAATTTAAAACCACAGTTTTCTTCCTTATTTATTTGCCTACTTAGATGAAATGTACATTTAATTTTATCCTTGTTCCATTTGTGAAAGGACGGTCTCCCCTTAATTCCGAGTTCAGCACAGCAAAAGAAAGGCTTGCAACTATATATTGAATTTCTGGTGTAAAAAAGGAAAAAAAACCAACCAAACGAAAAAAAGCAAACAAAAAAAGAAAACAACCTCACATAACCTAGCCTAAATTTATTCAGGTGCCAACTCAGTTCAACTTGGCCAACTTTCTAACTTTTTTGACTTTCGATGCTTGTATAACAGATCATCTGCCACCCTTATATCATTACACTGTATCCTCCTTTGAAGTGCAAATGAAAATTGTTTCCTCTCATACAATAGTTGCTTTATATAGTTTTCTTAAGTCAGATCCAAAATTCAAGAATGAGAGATGATATTGGAGAGTCATTATATAAAAGGCTTGTCACTCAGTCAATGCCAAGTATTTAAAAAATGACAAAGAAATACATAGCAAATGACTAATGTTGCATTTGGGGTTGCATGGCATTGCTTTGTTGTCAATCTAAAATCTGGATTTATGGTATAATCAGCATTTAAAATAATAGTTGTCATTAATCTATAGATGTATATACCTCCTTGGCCACCACACAGAAATGGCTTTGAATGGCTTTTTGTTTGAATTCTGTCATTATGTCCCAGGTGATACATAAAGACATGAGGTAGTAACCTAAAGGTTAAAATGAGAACATTGTATTTAAAATGCACCAAAAAGTGCTGAATACAGAAAACATAAATACACTTTTATGGCAAGGAAGATAAATGCTTGAGGATTTGAAAGTCAAAATCTCTTTTAAAGTAGTATTTGGCAATATAATGTGGCCATACAGGTGTCTGTTTTTACATTATTAGAGTGAGTCTAATAATCTTGGTATTACAGTTTGGGCGTGCTGTGTAATGGAACCAGGCAAACTTTTTAAAATCCTCTGAGAAAGTATATAATTTAAAATCAAGATAAGAAGTTTCTTGAGCTCTCCTTTATGATTATATTGAAATTATTATAAAAAACATATATATTTTGCTAAAACAGCATTATATATGGGGGTTTTTTTACCTCACCTAGTGAAATGATACAGGCTAAATGAAAAGACAGCATCTTAAGCTGACATAAGCCATTATCTGTGGTACATTAAGAATTAATCAACCAGAAATGCAAGATATTACACTGAACACAGCTGATGCTCTGTGTTATTTTTCTTTGTAGAAAAAAAAATCTATATTTCATAAAGAACATTAACAACAGATGAATTCAGAAACTGTGATAATCTGTGAAGGCAAATAAAATACTTTTATTGTAGTCAGGAGAGTAGAAGTTATAATTTACTTCTCAAATATATTTCTTTCAAAATTTAAGGATAACAAACAAATACTAGTATGTCCAAAGTAGTTCCTTCAAAAAATGAAAGGATAGTATACTGGTACAGCAAAAAAAGCCAAAATAACTGGGATGGTTGTCGTAACACTTAAACAGCTGCTTTTTCAAAAAGCTTGGCTTCATTTCCACAAGAAAGATTCCATAATTTGAGATCAAGTCTATCCTAGCGTCTCCTAAATTCTTCAATATGGTTATAGATCAGGAAGCTAAGCCAGAAAAAGATGATGGCATTTTGTTACAGGTATTAACAATGCAGATGAGCCTTATCCTTTGAAAAGTGACGAAGCTATAAATATACAAATGAGAATCAGAAATAGTCAATAAACTGTGACTCTGTGCAAGGGAATATTAAATGCAGGCTGGCAGCAGGAGCCTCTTGATCCACCTCCCTTCCTGGGGGCACATCTGCAATTTTAAATGTCTGGAAAGTTCGGGGCATCAGCCTCTGTAGTTAAGACAGATTATGGACAGACAGTTCAGCATGATGAGAAAGAGATCCTGGTTAAAAAGACTGTACAAATTTTAGATTATTTCAACTATTTTGCAGGAAAATACAGACACAGAATTGAAAACTACCAGCTACTTGAATCACCAGGAAAAAAAACCCATGTTTAACTAAAGTTCAAGTTCTTATGTGAAGCTTGGAGTCAGTTGCTGTTGCTTGGGAGCCCATGTTCCTCTTACTCAACTTCCCTTAGGGACTCATCATTCAACAGTGTAAAACACCGTGTTCCCAACCTGCAGGAATTTATGCTATGTAAAAAACTATTTTTCTGATTTCCCTAACCTGTCTTAAAGTTAATATTTCAAGCTTAACATTGGTGTTTTTACTTAGTTATTTTTTCTTTAAAGTATTTGTCTGTAGAGCTGAGTGTTCAGCTGTAAGCCTTAATAGGTACCCTATGGAATAAAAATTTGGTTTTAAATTAGGTCTTGCTATAAACAAGCACATTTACACCAGGAATGCTCTTACCTATTTTCTTTGCTCTTTTGGTAAATGATTGCTAACTTGCACATTGTTTATAGGTTCTTGATACTCTGTTTCTAGGAAATGAACACTTAAGGCCTTGAAAAATTGTCTCTGCCTTCACAGCTCCTAAGCAATGCTGCACTCAGAAATACATCAGGCTATGGCTTCCTACTGATATACACATTATCTGTCAAGGATGCTGTGAAACACTTTTAAATAAAAGATCAGAAGAGGTAAAAGGAGAGACAGAGAAAACCCCAAATGAAACAGCTAGGAAAATACAAATATTTGGTGAGGCTTGAGCACAGTACACTTTGAACTTTTGCAGTTAAGGGTGGTACGTTAATACCACCAGTTATTTTAATGAGCATGCACATATTGGTTTTGAGGCTGCAGTGGAGTCTGGCAATAGCTGTGTGTCAATCAGAGCCTCTTGGTCCACTCAGTTTATTTTTTGTTTATAATTTGGTGGTCACGGTTCTGTATTTTGACTCTCATGTATATCCTCTCCCTTGCCTTATCTTTCAGGAAATAAATGACGTGGATGTGCAGGAGCTGGTGAGAAGGTCAATTGGAAGGTTGACAATTATTCGACAGACATTTCCAGTCCCCCAAAACATAAGCCAGCGCTGTTTCCGTGGCAACCACAGAATATCTTCATCACTGTGTGATCCGAAGGACCCTTTCTCCCAAAGCATGGAGGTAGTTCATATACCAGTCCATCCCCACCCGGGAACTGGCTTTCTAGATAACTTCTAAGTTTTTCCACCAGGGGTTTACTGTAACTTAAAGTTATTTTTCGTGTCCTCTCCGACATGTGGTTTAATGGCTCATGTCATGACAAGGAAATTCTTGGAGCTGGGGAGGGCGTGAATGTGTCTGATGGAGAACAACAACTTTCTGCTCCACAGCAATAGAGATAAACGTCCAAAAAAGTAACCTGGTCTCCAGGTAGTAGAGTAGTCATTTTGTTGCCTTGGTAAATTTTAATTTTTGTCATCTCACCCAAAAGAATTTCTTCCCTGTAGTAAATGTCTCCCAAGCTGCTGTGCTTCTCTGAGCCTCAAATATGTTGTCAATAAGAAAGTCTTCCTGGGAGCACCCATATCATCTCTTTCAAGTGCCTTGGTGTATGCATCTAAACCTATGTCTAGGTTCCAAGGAGGTCTTATTTTCAGGGTTGTTAATCACAAATTACAATTAAACTATAACAGGTTCCTACCACACGAATTCAGCAAAAGGATCCCTGTCCTCCTGACTTCATGTACTTTTTCCAAGAAGTCGTCCTCGGTCTTGCCCATTAGGTTTCGTCATGACAAAGCTTAGGCAAATCAAGAGTGTGAAATTGGCTTAATATGTTGATTTTACTTTTGGTTTGTTTTGTTTTTCTGTGAAGATTTCTGTGGTTGTAGAAAGATGGCTGCATATTATGATTTTTAGCAGTGGAAGGAGGAGGCCCAGCAGATAAAAGCAGCCACCTCATGATTCTGAAAGAGAAGAGTGAGAGAAAACTATGGGAGGAAAATAGGGAGGTCTTGAAGAGTGTCTGTTCAAAATGAAAATATGTAAGGGACAAAGTGTGAATAGTCTTATCCTGTTTCAGATTAGTCGTAAGAGCCTTTATGTCACTAATTTTAGTTCACAAAGCAGCCAGCCAGCAATTATTGATGACATGAAAAACTGGCTGTAGCAGAGTGCACAGCAATCCTGCTAGAGTTCTCAAAGCAAACAGGGCTGTGTGACAGCCATTGATGCATAGGATGTATCTACAGACTATTTAAAAGTGCAAAAATCCTTTAGGCTGTGCCGTTCTGTTGTGGCAGCATGGTGCTAGAGGGAACTTTGATAGTCTAGGGACAGTGTGCTCAAGATGAGAGTGTGATCACATGCAGGAGCCAGAGAGTGCAAAGAGCAGTTCTCATGGATAAAGTTACTGACTACAGCAAGGCAGAAAACAAGAGTCACATGTTAGTGGAATGCTTTACATTTTGATTTGTCCTGCTCTTCAACTAAACTTTCATTTTCACTTCAGCAGTTGGCTGAAACCAGGAAAGATAAGTTCTAGAATTCAAAGCTTGTTCTCGACAAATTGGCTAATTCCATTTAATTTGTTAGCTTGGATCTTATACCTTAACTTGTGCATCATGATGTACTTATAGCCCAGGGAGCTACAATGTTCCTACTGGAAGCTTTCATATTTTGGTTCAAAGGAATGATGGACGCTGGACTAGTTTAACTGTTCCGTGCAACTGAGTTGCTTTTATCATGCTTTCCCTGAGATGGCTGTACTTCATTATTTTAGCAGGGTGAGACAACATTATAAACTGAAAGGAAGGAAAGCTCTGACACAATTTCCCCTGTGCCTTCATATGATGCACAGTTCTTTGAGTAGCTGTGGGGTTTGTTTGCTGCTTCTTTGTTCTACCCAACAATATTATAAATTAGTTTCTAATCCAGTGGGGATTTGGAACAGTTTATAAATTGAAATTACTAATGCTTTTTTTTTTTAATGACATTGAGGTGTGACTAATCAGAAACATTCTCTGGAATTTTTAAGGGTGAATTTCTTGATTTATTTTTTTCTGAATTACTGCCCCTAAATTCTATGTGAATAATTAATTTTTTCAGCGTCTTTATTAAAACACTGAAAAATATTCTGGTGAAGATGTCTCATTGTGTCTTTGGAACTGGCCTAATTGAAACAAATTCTATAAATTTGTATCATTTTGAAGGCAGAAATTTAAAAACTGGATTCACAGATGAATTTAGTACTGTAGCCTTCTTCCTCAAAACTGTGTGCAGTATTATAGGTACACATAAAATAACCACTGATAATCCAGATTAATCATTTATCCTTAATCAGATGCTAAGTACCTTTCTTCCACACTCTGGATAAAATAATCCCACCTGAATTTTAAATTGCATTAACAGGAGGTTATGCAGTTAAATACTTCTTGGTAATGCAAGTGTCCAGTCCTTAGTCTAACAGACTTACAATAAATAAGGGATTAGTAATGGACACTGTGCAATGCATTAAATGCCCCAGTAAATTTCTGTGGGAAATTAATAAAGGTGTAAAAATTTAAATTACAACCCCCTTCTGTTCACCAGGACAGATACTAATGAAGCATACTTCTGGTAGTGACAGGGAAGGGTGATTTTGAGAAACAGGAATTAATTGTAGGGTCTTTATAATTGCATTATCAGTGATTGATTGCACTAAATGTTAAGCTCAACTATTAGTGAAGGACTAACAATGCTTAATAACTGCTGAACTTTGGCCTCCTGAGTCCTTTTAATACTTGATGAAGGCCCAGCTATATTACCCTTAGATTAGTGAGTGAATCCTTCCTCATGAACTGTGATGATTGTCTTCCATTCCCATGGTAGTAGCTTACAGAAGTTACCTTGAAAGCAATGTCATTTTGTTGGGAAATGATGACTTGGCATCCACAGCCCTTCATGTACCAGTTTAGTCTCATTAGTGACCTTATTCCCTCTGCTCTCCAGACCTGGTGTGGGTTGGTTTTGTTGTTTTTTTTTTTTTTTCCCTTTGGCAAAGACTTGTATAAAAAAAAGCTTGCCTTACAGCACAGTGATAATTCCTCCCATCTCTGCTCCAACAAATGTCCCTGTAGTGCTGATTTCATTGGGGAAACACAGTTTTAGCTGAAATTCTTTGAATTCTTTGTAGGTTTACAATATGCAGACAAATTATCCCAGTTGTTCTAAAAGTGCCTGATTAACCCAAGCCCAGATCCTCAATCCATGCTTTTAATCCTGTCTTGCACAGTGATGCCTGGCCTGTGCATCTGAAGAAACTAGATTTTGTTCCTGGGTGAATACCAAAATAGAAATGTTCAGAGCCACTGGAGGAGCTCAAGATAAAAAATGAAGAAGCACCTTCTTTAGAAGAAAGACACATGGAAGGATCATTTAAAGAAAAAGGGCACTGAGGATCAGAGGTTCTGTGCTACTAACAGAGCAGTTTGTGGATGACACAAGCAAAGCCAACATAAAGATAGAATTTACAAAAGGAAATAAAAACATACAAAAGATGTTATATGGAAAGGACTAATTAGGCAAGAAGAGAGCTGTCTGGGGTTTTTAAAATGTTTTTCCCCCTTTTTTTAAAGTGATGTGTAAATTTGCCAATCAGTATCTCAGATCTTCAGCATTATTGTGTTTCCTTGCCATGTACCCCCTCCCTACAGCTGCAGGGCTTTCCTAGTCTTTGGGTATATTTAGAAAGCAGAATAGGGCCACTAAATTCCTGTACTTTCCTTTTGCAAGCTTCTTTCTTCTTTTAAAAATTCAAGCACACCACCTATATCTGTGTAAAAAGCCCTTACAGAGAGCAGCCAACATATTCCACAAATCTGAGGAAATGCCTTTTGGCTTGTCTGTGACTGATGGAGAAAAAATCCCAGCAACCTTGCCTCAAATTGCCACTGGCTAATTTGTTGTCAGGCACTAGGAATGCTCTACAGAGCCCTTTATAATGCAGCTGAGGAAACTGTGTTTCCCTCAATAACTTCAGATGACCAATAGGTTATCTAAAAATAATATTCCCAAAAGTCCTTTTCATTTCTGAACATAATTTTTCTTCATGAGAACCTCTGTTCAGGACAGCTGAGGTTTCTTTTTATGATACTGTCAGTTACTTAAATGTTCTTGCCATTTGAGGACAGAAAAGACATGTAAAACTATATTGTAAATTACTTGTTTCAGAAGTGTTCATGAATTCTGAGCTTCGGTTCTTTTACATTTAACTGTATCTTTCACATCTGACTTTGCACTGTGTGTATTTAAAAGTACGTACATAGAACTAGAACATGGTTAAGTGGAAGTGGCACACAAGTGATTCTCTTCTTGAATTCCACTGTTCTGCCTCTGATCCCAAACTAGAGCTTCCTCACACTGTATGCAGCTGTGCTCCCAGTGAAACATACACACATTTATTCTGTAAGGGTTTTGTCATGCAAAGAATTAACAGCCAATGTCAAACACTCTGACAGTAAACACTATAAATCACAGAATCAACATGTAGTTGCACGCTGACAAAAAATTTCGTTGACTCTTATTTCATGTCAGAAAGTGCCAATCAGAATTGACTGCACAGATCAGGAGCAAAAAACCACCATGAAATCTATTCCAAATTTTCAGAGTTTCTGCTTTTCAAAAGAACAAAATTGCCTTGAAGATAACTTGATGGTGTCCAAATATCTGGTGACTGAAAAATTGAGTCTCACAAGCAACTGGTTAAAAATAAAAGAAAGTCTGTTTACGGTCATAAGTAGAGCTGTAAATCTGGCAAGTGGAGCTGTGCCAGTGATTGGGCTGCCTGTACTTATCATGTGTGTGTAGTTGGTTGCTGCAAATCACTTTTAGCACTACAGCCCCCAGCTGCAGATTTTACCAAGCCCAAAGGTGTGACATTTTGCCTCTCACAGGTTCTTCTTAATACCAAATAAAGTGTTTAATTACCAGAGGATTATGGGTGAGGCAAAACAGATGATAAATTCTGGCTGCTGGCAGAAGACTACAAATAGTAATGCTAATGCTTCCTTTTTGGTCTCTTTACAGATTTCGAACCTGTATATATATGACACTGTCCTCCTGCTGGCAAATGCCTTTCATAAGAAGCTGGAGGACAGGAAGTGGCACAGCATGGCCAGCCTCACCTGCATCAGGAAGAACTCTAAACCCTGGCAAGGAGGGCGATCAATGTTGGAAACCATAAAGAAGGTACTTTTCCCCTCTATTTCCTCATCTTTGATTTTTGATTTAGGCAGTATTTCCTCCTGAGGTGCACATTACTCTTACCAGTATAGTTTTTATATATTCACAGTTTCTGAACCGAAGTAGTCTTTGTTTGATTTGGGTTGTTTTTTGGTTGGTTGGGTTTTTTCCATGTTATAATAATCATATTGAAAAAAAACCAGTAAGTTTGTTTACCAAAACTACCAAAACAGTTGGGTTTTTAAGGAAGGAAAAGTGTCAAAGGTGAACAAGAGTCACGGTTGAAAAAATTTCACAGGTTAGGAAGTAAAGAAAACAAACTTACTATTTTGTTTGTAAAAGAAAGGAGGAAAAGTTGCAGAATTACACTTGGGTAATGTTCTGCAGAATTTGCCATTGTGCTGCCTTTGACATTAATAAAGTGAACTCATAGAAATGAGAGGAAAGAAACCCCTAAGTTATCTAGGCTATGTTCTGCCACTGCAAAACTGTCCCTGTAAGAGTCTCTATGGAAAGCTTTATCCAATGTTGCTGCTTCCCTGTGATTTTTTTTTTTATCTACCTTAGTCACTCTCATGCCCAAGATGCTGTTCCTGTTCTTCAGTCTTTAAAGATAATTTCTCTTAGTTATTTCATTTCTTCACAATGTATACAGCCTCCACATACCTACAGACAAATATTGCAGCCTTCCAGGTCAGTATTTAGTCAATACAAACAGGTTGAGAGTTTGCCCTTCCCTGTAAGTTATTTATCTCATTTTCTTTATGTTGCTGGTGTCTTTCGTAAAAGTGTCTCCTCATTTGTCTGCGTACACTTCCTGGTAATGTATGCTTACGTTTAAAGTGCTGGCATTGGAAACACAGGAAAAAAAAAAAGGAAGGTGAAAAAAAGATTTAAATGATGTTTTATTTTTGGTTTCCACTACAGAACATAAAAGTAATTTAAAATATAATGTTGTCTTGAGAAGTTGCCGTTCTGCATTAGGTATTTAGCTTTTCCAGAAATTATGATGATGCAGGCAAAATATAACACTCCTTTGAGCACTGCTTATATTTTACCCAGTCCCAGGTTAATCTGCATTACCTCCAAAATGATAGTGCAAGGATTTCTTTGGTATCTGTTTCCACTTTCCATTCTAACAGTTTGAAGTCATAAGACTGCAAGAATAATCCAGGACACATTTCTTATTTCAGGGGCAGGATAGGCCTTTAAGGGACTCCAGACCGTATTGCTCTTAACCTCCCAGAGTAATTTCAAATTCACATTTGGCAGTCCCATGTATTTTGACCTATGTTTCAGGCAAGGCTGGTTCTCCTTTTCCCCTTGGATTTTGTAAATACTGTAGCACACTCTTCCATTTAAATGGCCAGGAGAATTACGAAGGCATTCAAGAAGGCAGCAGCAACTGGACATTCCAGAGTTATTGTTAGCTTGCTAAAAAATTAATCAAATGCCAAAGAAATTCCTGATCTGTGCAGCTAACCATGCTTCCATCCTGTCACTTTTGGGTTTCTCTGTTATTTCAATTAGATGGCTTTGATAAGAAACTATTTTATTGGCGTAAATTGAATACTCCAAATACTTCTTACACTGCTTTGTGCTGATAGAGATGAATTTCTAGAAGTAATGTGCTAAAATTGAAAGTCAAAATTTAATCCAAATGAAATACAGAAATTTTACTCTGTGTGGATGTCAGTAGCATTTCAATTCGTAGGCGGAGGAAAGCTAAGTTTGCAGCTGAGAGCTGGAATTGCACAAGAGCAGAAATTCTGCTTTAGTTTTGTGGCCTACTTTCCCTTTTCTTTCACTACAGCATTTGTGTAGAAGAACCTCAGGATCACAGCTGTGTACTTTTGAAATTACAAATTTTGCATTGATGAATGCCTGATGAGGTATCAGAAAAACAATAAAATCCAAAAATAATGAAGGGAAAAAAGCCCCCCACTTAATCTCTCTTCCTGCGAACACTTCTCTTTCCTGTCTTGCCTTATTCTTTGAACATCTTTTCTCTCCTATTGTCCTGGGGGATCATCTAAAATCAACTAAAATACTTTTTTTTTTTCCTCCAAAGCATACCAGTTTCTTCTAATTTTGAAAGAAAACAGGAGGAAGTTACCATGTACTATTTAAATTGTTTCTGAATTAAAAGTTCTGCATTTTCATTTTGAAATAACCACTCTTTCCAGTGGTAGTGTATAGTGAAATATACATTTCATACGAAAGATATTGATATAATTCAGGGTGAAAATACATTCTGAGATTTCTTAAATACTCCTGGAAAAAGAACTTTCATCCTCTCCAACACCTTAATTCTCCCTTCATGGTGACCTTATTGCAGAGCTGAAATCATCACCTGGTCTCAGGCTGTCCCTTTCTCTTAGTGTATCTTCACTAGGAGTCAAATTATACTCAAGTACCATTTTGAAGAGAAGAAGAATTGAGAATTTTTCTAAAAAGATCCAGAAAGAGGAACATCTGGCAGTGTTTTAGCTGCAGAGGAATATCTTTCTTTGATTTCTGGAGGGGGAAATGAGAAAAGAGGTGGGAAATCTTTATGAAGCTACTCACTGAAGAAGGTAAGAGAAAGGGATGCTGATGTTTTACCTACAGCAGCAATTGTTAAATTTGTTAACCTGATGGTAAATAAACTGGTTCCTTATAGTTAATGAGCTAGTTAAGGAGAGTCAGCAATGAGAGGAAATTAGAGTTTCCAACATTCCTTAAAATGGTAAAAAATCTGTCTAAATCATTCCTTATTGTAATTTGTTACTTTTCACTGTTGAGCATTTGACTCATGCATCGCTATTTCTACAAACAGCTACAAAAGCAGTTTTTTCTTTGTGAATTCAGCTGATTGGACAAAGCCTAAAGAAAACATTTTGAGCCCACCACAATTATTTAAATCTAATATCTGTTTCTGCCCATTCTAGAACCGAATAAACAGTTAAATTCATCAGGAAATACAATCCTTCTAATGAATTTGGCCAGCTTCAGCAATTAGTTTAAATTCACTTTTGTAATAGGAACTATCCCTAAACACATGCTCACTTGTTTATTTCTCAGTAAAGCTATTTCACAGTTGGAGGAATAAGTATCACTAGGAAATAATTCTACTTTGGGGAAAATGAATCTTCCTGAGTGGCCTGGGAATAAATGTAAGTAGGATTATAGGGAGGATCAACTCAGCAAGATGGCATCAAGTTTCTGCATAATACCTTCACTCACATGTCTCAGGGCTCTTCCCAGTCACGTTTGTTTAGCTCAGTAACGGCAAATTTTTAGTGCTAGCAGCAACACAGAGCCTGTCCCTTTCTGGAAAATTATCTGTACCTCGTGCTGTTTCACGTGCTGCATCATAGGTGGAACTGTCAACTAGTTCTGGTCTCAGAAATGTTAGTGACACTCAGTGGTGACATGCAAAAAAGACGCCAGATTGTTTTTCAGGTAGTAGATTGGAGAGTCTGTGCTAGTTGAAAACTCAACAATGTTCTCAAGATCAGACTTTTTCAAGAATAAAATTTGAAATGTGTTTTTACTGTTTATAGTATTTTTACCTGCTTATAGCCACATTTTTTATCCTTAATTGCAAAATAGCTGGTACCTGAAGAAAAAAGAAGAGGAAGTTTGAACAGAAGCTGAAAGCAAGTGCAATATTTTATAGCTGATGATTGGCAAGCTGACATTCCCAAGTGAGGTGCTGACTGCTAGGGTAAATAGTGCTTTCTTCAGGGACTTACAGTATAGTAGTGCCTAAGCATATATAAACTGTAGTTTATCTTGCCAGTCTAGATGGGACTCAAGTAGGCTTTAATTATTTTGCCAAGCTTTATAACAGCTCTGCAAGGCCCAGAGCAGTGATCAGAATCGTAAGTAAAACATTTTTGGCCTAGGAACTGTCACTTCACTCTTCAGTTTTATATGTGTCAGGAAATTGCATGGTTGCAGCTAAACCTTAGAAGAATTTGAAAAGGTAGATAACAAATGTGTCTTCACTTTTTTTTTTCCCAAATAGCATTTTTTTCTGTAAGCTATATGGAATGAAAAATTTATTTTACTCTTGCCTGTTATCATGATTAAAACTAAAATCACTTGGACAAAATCTCATCAGGAAATTACTGCATCAGTACAGATGGTCATTTCCTCTGTGATCTTCCACTATGCATTAGGGATGGATAAAACACATGCTGTGAATCAAGTGTTTCAGACAGAGCCATACTGTGAAGGCTACTCACAAAAATTGGAGCAGCATCCTGAAAATCTTCCTAGGCAGTATCCTGCTCCACTCTATCAGCTCTAAGCAACTACCAGAATTGTGTAAACCTTGTGAAAAGGCTGTGTGGGACAATGAGGAGTAGTAGAGAGCAAAAACAGGACTGCATGGCCTGCACGTCCAACAAGATCAGTGCCAGACAGGGAGGAGAAACCAAGACCTCCAAGAAATTTCCTATAAATTTTGTATTGTTGGTATTATATGAATGGTTCTTTGTTGTTTTGTCTTTCTGCCTCTTCCCTTCCCAAGCTGGCAGCATTCCCATTCTAATTGGAGCTCTTATTACACTATTTTCATATGTACACAGTGCAGGAGAGGAAGCTCTGTAACACACTCCTTAATGAGAAATTTTCAAAGAATGGTAGATTACCAAAATAGATAAATGAGAAATAACGTTGTTGTGGTTAAGATTGGATTCCAGACAAATAAAGCTGATGGACTTAGAGTTTGTATCTTGCCCTAACAATTACAGCCATTTAAAAATCAAGTTTAACAAACTCTATACAGTTTCAGGATAGAGATCAAATTCCAAAACATCTTGGGTAGCTCTGTTAACCTGTACTGTATGTAAGGGGACATATATTTCAAAAGAATCCTGTGTTTTCTTAAGAAATTCATTGATTGATTACTTCAAGTATCATTAAGGTTAAATTATTCTTTGAATTATTTTTTAATTGTGTTTACTCAAATAAGGACAAAGTTATAAAAAATAATTGTAAAAGTTTATCAACATTTTTAATTGCCAGCTCAACTCTCAAAAAATCATTTGCTTTTTAGATATGATTCTATCTCATGTTCCTAAAGTTTTGGGACCACTCTCAACCTGGAAAATAAAGTGACTTCAGTCTTTTAGATTGAAAATCCTATATTCTTCACTTCTGTTTTCTACTGTACAAAGCATCTGTGTGAAGAGATCGTAATTTTTTTTTCTTTTCCTTCCTGTCATCATTTTTTTCCAGAGTTTTCCCTTCCTTTTTCTAGGTCCAGCTTAAACCTCATTTGAAATCAGGGTGCTGCTCAGGTCATCTATAACAGTTTAATTAATTTTCAGGCTTTACCTGCCTCAGACTCACAGGTTTAATACCCAGTGTGAAGGACAGTTTTAGGAAGCAATATAGGAAATATATCTATAAGTATAATATAACCAAATCAGTATCTGGTAAGGTACTGGAGGCTTTGAGCAATCAGCTGGGCATCCCAATTCTTGCAGGTCTGTGCCACTTCGCAGGCATTTCTCCATCACATGTTCTATGAAACTGTGCCTTAGATATTCAAAAAGCCAGATAAGAACCTATGAGAGAAAAGGGATATGGAGCAGGTTTCTGCTTCTGGTCCATGAGTAGGATGATGTCAAATTTAAGTTAGAGGAAAAGGTTTATATTTGTGAAACTCGGTTATTTACCGAAGAATATGTTCAAGTGATTTTGTGGGTAAACACAAGTTCACTCTGCCTTTACTCTGAACCAGCCAGAGGTGTGCTAACCCCTACCTAAAAGCCACAAAGGTCTGGTTATTGCAGGGTGGTAGTCAAGACAAAAAGTAATCAGAGTGTCTTGCTGACCACAACATTTGTCGAAATTGTCTGGTTTGTAATTGCCAGAATCTTCCTGCAAACACCTGTTTAGATGTACCCTTTTCCTTTCTTTTCTTCAAATTTGTTTTTGTTCTAGAAGAGAATAAAAAAGTAAATACTATAGAAAGAAAATATTATGGAAAATATTTTTTAAATAATTAAATATGTATATACATAAAGTACTTTATTGGTTTTAACTGTAAATGGCACTCATAAAATAGTTGTATTATAATATTTGTATTTTTATTTTAATAAGTAATTATTTATGTATTATTCCTTGATAGTACTAGTTTCTAGTAGTCTAGTAAATTCTAAAGGTATCATCTCAATTATCAATTTCATTACTTTTTTTATAATCACAGTAATGTTTTGTAAAAGTAGGGGAACATTCTGTTATTTCACAGCAATCTACAATGGAGATGCAAATTTTGTATTCCTTCCTGGATTTTGTCCAAACTGAAGATGTAAGAATAGAACTTCTAGTATCATGATTCAGCAAGGTTCCTGTGCTTAGCCAGGCAGTTTATATTGCAAGTTTTTCCAGTTTAAATAAAAAAGCTCCTAAGTGAAACAGGAATCGAAACTGCAAAGTTCTTGCCTTTATGTTTTGGGGGAAAACTATGCATTTCTTGGGATTTTACACCAGAGGCAGATTTTTTTTGTTGTCGTTTTCAACATATTTTAAATAGTTTTTACCTTTTTTTTTTTGAGGGAGAGGGCTAAACATCAAATTTTTATTCAGTCTGTAAACTGAAGAAATTTTTGAAGGGTAAAGGTTTTCATTATCAGCATTTCACATGGCTCTGTTGATTTTATAGTTCAGGTCATCATAGTTCTTATACAAAGATGAAATGTGTGTCATGTTGAATTAACTCTGGAATATATTTTGAGTATGGCTGTGGCATGTATAGCCCTTTCAGCTCTAATTCTGTGTGGGGATTATTCACTCTAGTGTTTCATCTCTAGCATTTTAACCCCTTCCAGCAAAACTGTAAAAACATCAAAGCAAGCTTGAAGAGATGCTGCACTGTTACCCATGTCATGTATTCTTAGTAAAGGATAATTGGAAGGAAAAAGAAAAATCACTGCATTCAGCCAGACCTTGAATGAATCCCTTCTTCATTTGTGCAAATCATATACATTGAGCTCAAAAAGCATGTTACTTTGTCTAAACCTCAGTCTGCCCTCACGTGGAAATCTTTCATGGGGGAGAAACATTTGAGGGGAAAAAGAAAAGGTCAACAAACATAACTAATTTTTGTGCAATTTCTTTTATGTATTTGTGTTTAGCTTTGCTTCCACTAAACTTGCTTGCAAAACTGCTTTTCTTTTTTTAATTTGTTGGAGTTAAAGTGTCAGTACGTATATGCTGATGGGTCAAAGAACAAAAATTGGAGTGCACATGTACTTAGAGTAAGACTATTGCTTGTATTGCTGAGCATTGCTGAGTTTAATTCTTCTGTAAAGAACTTCATTAAGATGCAGGAATAATTTAGCTTCAGACTTTTTAGGGAAACATGGTCTTTGGAAAACTATCCTAGTTCTCGTATTTAACTATGTATTCTGCATAGTTAGTGCATGAAGGCCTTTGAGAAACAAAAGGTTGTTACAATTACCCACTTAGAAGTTTTCAGTCTGTTTTCCTTTTTTTTTGTCCAACAGGGTGGAGTGAATGGCTTGACTGGAGAACTGGAATTTGCAGAAAATGGGGGGAATCCCAATGTGCATTTTGAAATTTTGGGGACAAACTATGGAGAAGATCTTGGCAGAGGCATCCGCAAGGTGAGGCTACATATATTCAACCAAGAGATTACTTTTACTGATTTTTCCAAAACCTTTCCTGTGTTCCATGTTAATAGAAAAGCATTTGATGGCAGATAACATGGTGTTCTGTATTGTTAAAGGACTAAGAGATGCAAGAAAAGCTTTGAACTTTGAGATACTCATCTATTATTTCAAATAGGTCTTGGAGCAGGTTGTGTTGATCAAGATATCATTTGTAATGCAGAATGTGTTAGGCTGCTGATGGACTGTCCCAAAAGACCAGTGAAAGCTGTTGTTTTGTAACCCTTAGAACCCCTGTCCAAAGTAGCAAATTTCACATTGAATTATGTTTAGAGCGCCCAGATTGGTCCTTGATCCTTGGTCCAAGTGGAATGCTCCACCTGCTAGATGGTTAAAACTCATAGCTATGGAAAGAGAAGTTCTCTTGTAGAATAGATAAAATTTCTATGGCCTCTTCATTAAATAAACACATGGCGTTTTAATAAGAGTTAACTTTTACAGAATAAGTTAATGCTACGTATTCAGCTGCCAGACACAGTCCAAAGACTTGGACTTGGATTGTTACAGGCAGTAGCATCTATGTCCAGCAGAATTACTTTTTCTTTGTGTTTGAGTTTTGCCAGTCTAAAACTAAATTTAAGTCCTTGTAACAAATGGTGGAAACATGCCTCTATTTGCAATGAATATCCTTAACTTTGAAGAACTGCTCATCTGGTGTGGCAAAAATCATATGGCACTTCACAGGTAAACAAAATGCTAATAGGCTTTTCCAGGAGCAACTCTCCTTCAAAGGCAGGCTTGCTGAAAGATACGAAGATCTCTTCATTTAGTGTATCACATCATACTGGGTTTTGTATAGGAGGAACATGAAGTGATTGAAAGGAAATGAGAGAGTTCTCTTAATATACGCAAACTGGTTCCATGTGTCAGTGTTGCTTTGTGATGAAGTGCAGCATTTGTTTGCATACCTTCTGGAGCAACAGATAAGTACTCTGAAAGGAGAGATAAATAAGAAGTCTAAAGTGTCTAAAAACTGAACTTTCTCCTCCACCATCCATCAGAATTATTATTCTGTTTGTGCTGTTTCCTCTCTTGTCAATACCCTAATGTACACATGGGCCTATAGTTATGTCACCTTGAGCAGAGGTCCTGACAGGTGCTTCAGGAACTAGACAGAACTGGATCTGTTTGATATTTGGAGGTACCTCACAGAGTCTTTGGAGACCAGACTGTTGGATAAGTCCTTATTCCTTTACATTTAAGTTCTGTCTGTTTCAATGTATTTTGATTTATTTTCTATGCTATGCACTGAGGAGCTATTTATTCTTTAGAGCTACCTTCCTAAGACAAATCTGTATCTCTTCATTTAATTTATTTGGTTGACTTTGACTGTTTTTTTGGTTTTTTTTTTTACTTCAGGCCTGTCTGGTGAATGCCTGAGTCAAGCACTAAATTTTCTTTCATTCCCAAAAAGGTAGAAAAGAAAGAGAGACTCACAGAAAGATCTTGGAAATACAGAAGTACAAAAAGACTTTCTGGCAATTCTAACTCTTTTTTGATGGTCTAATTTAGAATTGTACTGTTAATTTAAGCTATGGTAGAGTTCAATTTTAGAACAGATATTAAATGACTGTAGGCACACCTAATTTGTGTAAAACAGTGGGGTAATACAAACAGGCTTTTTCAACCTTCCTTGTTTATTTTTTATGATAGTTCAAAACCAGAGACATTCACTGTCTTCAGAGGGAAATGGATTTGAAATTGGTAAAAGAGAATAGAATATAATTAGATTTGCTCAGAATATAATTAGATGATGAAACTCAGCATCATACAATCCTATTGAGGAGAAAACCAAAGTTTAAAATTAAGATACTAAAAGTATGTGAGTTTTTTTACATTTGCCAATATAAGCATTTAAAATTAAGTATAGACATTATAAGAAAATTTTCCTGTTGAAAAAGATAGGCAGTAAATGCCTCTCGATAGAGTTGTGTGATGACTGCAGCTGGTCAAAAAGAAGAAAGGTCCAGAACAGATTAAAACTTTCAATTTTTTTTTCCTACACAGCACTCAATAATCCAGAGAGGCCTTTAGAAAGAGGTGTACAGAAAGAACTTTCTTTCTAAAGAAAAGTTTTGTATATTTTGTGAGAATGTGATAATTGTTCTCAGAAGTGTCTTTAAAAAATCCAATTAATTATTTCAAATTTTTGCACTAAATTGAATAAGAAAAGAATTTAAAATTATAATGGTATTTCTAGTCAGTGTCACAGAGTTAAGGAAACAAGGTAGGTTTCTTAAAAGAATCACTTCAGAGACAGAAAAAAAATTTTAGGGGGTTTTAATATTTGACAAAAATTCGCATTGTTTATCTTGGATTTGGATTTACTTCACCGAGTATGAGCTACTAGTGTTGGAACCAAATCATAATAATTACAGGAGTCAGATACATTTTTGTTAACTGCACTAATTAAAGTACACTTCAGATTTTCATGTATTTAGTGATCTGACTGTAGAACTACCTAAGCATTTTTATTTCTCAACTCTAGTAGAAGCAGGTGCAGTTAGCAGACTGACTGAAATTTCTAAGCTAATGCATCTTCCCTAATCAACACATTTTCAAGTAGTTTTATAGGAGATAATGAAGGGTAAAATCATTACAAAAGGCCCGTTAAAGTCATTGGGACCAGAGATTCCCATCAAGTGAATTGTGCAAAGAATTGCTATTTTGTTTTCCTGAGGAACAGTCAATTGATTTTAATAAAGCAAGTAGGATTTTAAAACCCACTTGAATTTCTCAAGAGTCCAAATTCTGCTTGAAATCTGTTCTGCTTGGGTTCTGGAGTCATTTATACTGCTGCAAAGATCAGTTATACATTCATAGGTGATTATTCCCAGGACTCAAAAAAGCAAATAGTTTAGAATACACCAAGAATTCATGTTTGTTTGTTTTATTTGGACAAATTAGGCCATGTATCTAGGAAAAACTGTCTTCATGTCCCCTCCTTCAGCTTTCATGGGCTGCTGTCATACCTGGAAAGCAGTGGGAGAATCCATGCGAAAGGTCATTGTGTTCAGTTCTGTCATTTAGTGACGAGTTAGCAAATCCCAGAGTGGGATTTGCCTGAAACAGCAATTTTGTACCCTTGTGACTGTAAATGTTATCCATCACCTTGCAGACTGTGGATCACTCAGCCTGCACTTTTTGCCAGAGCCGACTACTCGGAGTAATACACTCAGATTGCTGCCAGGTACTGATTTTATTGACACCAGTGGTATTACAACCCTAAAGGAACTGAAGGAAAGCTCTCTCTTTTACACATCGTACTGTGGCTTGCGCTTGTGCAGATGTAGTTATGTTCATTGCAAGACATGGGTGTATTTCTGACATTTGTCTGTTGGTATTTGACATTTGAGTATGTATTCTTTGACATTTAAATTTCAGTGCAATACTTTTATCTACACTGCTGAAATAAAAGCTGCCATTGCTGTGAATAACCGTCCAACAAACAAACGAACAAAAGGAAGTTGATAGCTCTGAGTACTGTCCTACATCTTAGTGTTGTAGGAAACAGCATCACAGAAATAAAGTGATTTTCATGTTTCTTACAGTGCTCCTTGTAATTCAGAATGGGTTCATCTTCAAAGGCTCTGTTCTACATCCTTTGAAGTTTAGAGGACTTTCTTTCTGTTCCCACACTGGTTTTCTTACCACGTGTGGGCATTTAAAGATCATGGTGTGTTTTGCTCTACCTCCCTATCTATATTAGCATAAAGCCACCTCCTGTATGTTTCTTTTCTCTTCTGAAGATGTTTTAGGTTATTTCCTCCCAGTGAGGCAGCAAGATGATGTACCAGGCTCCTGCATCAATTCCTCTCTGCACCAAGATGTCCATGTCAAGGCTTCCCTTGCATTCAGGACAGCTAGAGATGCCTTGGAGGAAGGCTAGAGCTGTGGGCATGCAGGAAAACAGGTAGCCTTGGTGGGGCACCAGGGTGACCAGGATGCTTTGAGCCATCTGCATTTGTCCATTAAGATTGTAGGGTTCAGTCCTAAATCATTTTGATTTGATAAGGAGAAAATGTTATCTATTTTCATCCAAGGGAGATCTGTGATGCCAAGCCTCTTATGTGAAAGGGACTGAAAACTGTCTAACAGATTGTTCCTCTCCACTTCTGCCAGCACAAGTGGCAGGACCTTCCCTGCTGAGTCAATGCATGCAGGTTTTTATTTCATAGACTATTAAGGGTTAACACTCCATAGTTGTGCTACTTGTTCAGAGATGAGAAATCTGGTTTGCATTTTTTTCCTTCTATTAAAATAATTATTTCCACTTCATCTGAAAACACTTGTTGATCACAGTATTTGGCATTTCTTTCTAATACACTTACTTTTTTCTTACACTTGTCACAGAGCAATGTTCCAAGCATATATTTTGATCTTCAGGAAGCTGATGTCTGTGTTATAAAGTTTAAACTTATTTTCTGCATCCATTATCTCGTATTCCCTTTTGTGCCACTAGGTAAAAAGAGAATTTATACAGCTCTCCCAACACTTATTAACTAACCCCGTTTAATAATCAAGAGTCTATGAAGTATTTCCTTCTTGGTAAAGTACTTGAGGTAAATGATGGGTTCACCTGTTCTCTTTGTGAGCCATGATCAAGGTAGAGCTGTGTACTGTGACTTTAGAAATTTATTTCTATCAGCACCAGGTACTTTAAGCTGTGACCTGTGCAGGTATTTCTGAAGGTTGACGTGCAATTTATGATGTGACTGAAAGATACCCTTGCAATTTAGAGAGACATTATTGATGGTTTATTTTCTAGTGAGTTGAAATAAACATTGCTGTGTCTGACTGCTTCTAGTATTGATGGAGAAGGTGGACATGGCACAGTACTACCATTACAGTCTTTCTAAAGTGACTTTAAATACTTAATCACCCTTCTAGAAATGAAATAAACTGCTTAATACTAAAGATAAAGATGTAATTAAATACCTTGGAGAACCAAGACCTGCTGTTTCAGTTCAGCACAGTACTTAAATTTTGCTGTAAGCCTGCTGAAGAGTAGCATTTCCTCCCTTCCTTTAATGCTATGCAATAAATAGATTAAGACACAGTGACTAATTCTTTACTTTCTGGTAGCTTCTGCACATCTTTTGTCAAATCTCAGTGAAATTTAATTTGACTGCAAAGTGTTGGGGATTTGATTGCCATCACAATGAAACTAGAGTTAATAGAGAACTGTGTTTTACTTGGAAGTGTACTTCTGCTTAGCTTAAAAGCCAAACCAAATTCATGTTTGAGTGTAACAGAAAAAGAAATTAAAGTATGCATCCATAATTGTATTTTTGAATTCAAAACAATTTTAAAAATTTACTTTCTGCTTTTGAATGGAGCGTTTTATTTTAAAATCTGAGGATGCAGAAGGAGAGGCAGACTGACTCAAAGTAATCAGTAGTGTATCATCTGGAGAATTTGTCAGGTTTTGGACTCTGATTCAGATAGAGGGAATGAAATCTTAATTTTTGGTACTGGATTGTCCAGCTGTCTGCCCTGACCCTGGGCTCTTTGGATGAGTATTTCATTGCTTGTAATAAGTGCAAAGTAAAGAAGCCACAGGTGGTTTTGGTGACTTGATGAAAACTGCCCCAGGAACACAGAAGACGAAGGTTCAAGTCATCCTTCAAGTCATAAATGCAGAGGAGAGTTGCTACAACTCAACCCATTCCACATGAATTATTCACCTGTGGAGCAAAGCAAGCATCAGGAATCCATAAGAGCTAAGATCAGGTGTATGAGCAGAAGGACCTAGAAGTCAAACTCCAAACAATAGCCACAAACCCAATGCAAGCACAGTGCACTATAGAGGTGTTATCCCATCTATTTCTTCTTAGCAGAACAATCAGCTGTGTCTGCTGAGCTCCAGTGTGTTTAGTGTGTTGTAAAAAAAGAAATTATTTTAGGCTGTATTACTAATGGGTGTCCAGGTTCCCCGGTCTAGAGCAGTAAGGATAAGTGCTCTGTGAAAATTCAACTCAAATAATTAAGACCCGGGTTTATTCTGTTTCCAGCTCACAGGTTGGATGGCCCTTAACAGTGACTTACAGAGCTAGGTATGATTTTGAAAAAAAGTCTTTCAAGCCTCTGAGTAACTGCAGCACTCTGGAGTTAAAAGGGGCATGCTCCTGTGTTGGGATCAGTGTGAGGAGAAAGAGAAAATGCAGGATGGAAGAAGGAGAGAATGCAATGGAACCCTAGGGAGAAGCAATGATGTGAGACAGAAATTCCCCTTGGGACCTTGGTGCTCTGTAGTATTTCTCTTCATGGTTTTGGGAGGGATGAGCTCGTCTCTCTTTTGCTCAGAATTTCCAGTCCTGTCAAAACTGATAAGAAGGTTCTTACTGAAAGATATTTTCAGTGCATTGGGAACTGCCTATTTTGACTGATTGCTTTCATCAGAGAGAGACAAATCTTTTTTATGCACTTTAAATTATATAGTTTCATGCATTTTATTCATTCCTGTTCAGCTGGAAAAGGGGTTATATTTTACCCATCTCCTGCAGAAAATATAGTTGTCTTGACAGCAAAGAACAGGAGAAATATTTTCCACTTTCAAACTGTGTTTTTAATTTTCTTTCATATCTTGTTATGACAATGGAAACTAGAGACAGATCAGTCAAAAATTAATAATAATTAAAAAAAGCTGGGAACAGCAACTCCTGTTTTTTGTTGATGCTTCTAGGCAAGTGCCTAACCACAGACACTCCTGTGTGATTATTGTGTGCTTCAAAATGGGCCTGAGAGCAAAGAATGACACAGAATTCCAGTTATTTTTGCAGCAGAGATTCTTCTTTTGTCCTGGACAATTTCAAATAGCAGAAATAGTGTGGTGGGGTTTTAACATCTACATTGGAAAAAAAAAAATGGATTTGTATGTTGGTCAGTTTAATGTAGCACATAAAACTTGATTTGAGTCCATTACAGTTTTTTTCCTTTATTTTGGATTCTTCTCTTCCTCTTGAACTGGTCGCAGTTGGCTCGGGTCAACCAGACCAAGGGATTACTTTTGTAACCATCACTTTTGTTTATCCGAAGTTGACATTGGCAGAACCCTTTACAGTTTTCAGTATGATTGGCTGGGCAGCTTTTGAAACACCCTTACTATGGTTATATGGCTTTTTCTTCTGCCTGAGTAGCTGTGAAAGCCTCCCAGTGAACGTGGATCTCCAGAACTGGCTGGCAAGTTGTGAATTCTTATCCTCAAATGCTTCAGCTGAGCAAATTAGCTTTGTAATTCACTTCAGAGATCTGAAGTGCTTGGAAACTTTGAAGTGCCTCAAAAATGACATTTTGAATAATATCAGAAGGAACTGTGTATTATTTAAGAATGGACTTAATGCTTCATTGACCTCTCAGGCAGTAATGCTTCTATGTGATTTTGGAAATCCCATTAGGGACTTCTCTTCACCTTTAAGAGAGTACTCAGTGGGTGCTGCTTCAAGAATGTGGTTCATTATCCTTGAAATTAATAGGATAAAACACTTAGCTCGACTTAGAATTACTTGTTTTAAGGTGGACACTCTCAATGACTTATAAGTTTTTTTCAGAATTAAGGTTTTTAATGCTTGTCTTTTGCTCTTTAGAGATGCTTTGTTTTCAATCAAGGCTATCATCTGATGAAAACGACTTCAATTCACAAGTGCTTGTAACTGGGAAAAACATATATTTTCCAGGAGTAGGAAAAAGTATTGTGTATTTAACCCTCCATTAATCCAAAAGAATGAGGGTGTCATAGCTAATTTGTCATGTGAAGAGGGAGATAATAACTATATCTCTAGTGAGTTATATATTTCTACCCAAATTTGTATGCAATTGGGGTATCCTAGCCAAAAATTCCTAACAATTGAAAAACCATGCAGACAGCAGGGAGGAATGTTAAAAAACTGAAATGCTTCTTTTAACAAGAGGCATGAGGTGATGATAGTATGAAATGAGTCATTAAATTTTGGCTTTTGAGGGTGGTGAAGGCTTCAGTTCTCAGACTTAAGGGCTCAGTGAGCAGCCTTGGGAGGGCTGATACATATTTGTGGGTTATAATCCAGATCTTAATCCATAATGTGTGAAAGTAGATCTACACAGATTTAAAATCATAGAATTCCTGAGATTGGAAAAGACCTTCAAGATCATTGAGTCCAATGCCAAGCTCACCACTAATCCCTGTCTCCAACCAGCACATGTACATGCTTTTTTGAACACTTCCAGAAATGATGACTCCACCACATTCCTGGGCATCCTGTTCCAGCGCTTTACCATCATTCCAGTGAGGAACCCTCCATCTCACTACAGCCTCCTTTCAGGACATTGTGGAGAATGATAAAGTCTCTCCTGAGCCTCCTTTCCTCCAAGCTAAACACCCCCAGTTCCCTAAATCATAACACTTGTGCTCCAGACCCATCACCAGCATTGTTGCTCTTCTCTGGACTAGCTCCAGCGCCTCAATGTTCTTCTTGTAGGGAGAGGCCACAACTGAACTTGTTACATGAGCTGTGGCCTCACCAGTGCTGAGTAGAGAGGGGAGGATCACTGTCCTGGTCCTGCTGGCCACAATGTTGCTGTAAAAGGCTGGGATGTCCTTGGCCTTATTGGCCACCTGGGCCATTTCACAGGATTTGGGTTTGATAAATTGTCTTTTTCTTCAAGAACCACAAGCCAAAACTGACAATTATATGGCTTGCTGTGTTCTGCCAACCATATCCCATGATAATATATCATAGAATTGTACAGTAGTCCAAGCTGGTCTTCAGAGATCATCTGGTCCAACCTTTCAATAAATTGCTTCTAACTTGCTTGTTTTTTGAAGGGCTTCTCCATGAAGGCTGTGTGGTCTTGTAGGCTGATAAGTAGGGTGAGCCCTGTAGTACATCTGAAAGGCCTAGAAAGCTCCTGTTAATCAAAACTTGGCTGGTACAAGATGAAAGTATATTTTTTGCACAAAGATCTCTTTGTTCTAAGTTAGTCTATTAGCAGGAAAACAGGAAAATGTGTCCTTTTAGACACTAACTATTCATGTGTATCAGATAGATAAATTTGGTTTGGTTTTTGTTTGCTTGTTTTGGGGTTTTTGTGGTGGAGATATCTTTGTGTGTGTGGTTGGTTTTGGGAGTTTTTTTGGGTTTTGTTTGGTTTGTTTGGGGGGTTTGTTTGTTTGTTTGGGGTTTTTTTCTGTGTTTATTTGTTTTCTGGAAACAAACTAACTGTATTTTGACTGAAATACTGAAATATTTCTGTATTTCAATGACTGAAATACTGAAATATTTCTGTATTTAAATGAGCATGATGTTGAATGATAACTTGTTAATAGCAGTAGGCACTATTTTCCTGCAGTGGGGTAAGCAACCCTGGGAAACCCAATGACCTTTCTTCTGTGACCATAAAATATTCAGTGAGATTTTCTACTGAAGGATCCAAACACAGACATTTAATCCCCATGCAGACTGTGGGATCTAGAGGAGCTAGACAAGTCATAAGCTGATTGGGAGATGATGATTGTAGATTTCCACTGAAAACACCCTCTATATATCTATTTTTATATATATATGTGTGTGTGTGTGTGTGTGTAATATTTATCACCATCAGCCTTCAGAGCTGTGGGAGTCGATTTACAGCAGGCACAAATGTGAAAACATCCATGAAGCTGCTAAAGGCTCCCAAATTCATCAGAAGGATGCAGACATCTATAGGCAAGAGTCAGAAAGTGTTATGTTAGCAAAGAGTCAAGGGTCAGCTGCTGCCTGATGACAGCAGGTGCTGCTCACCAGGAAAAACAGCTTGAGTCTCATTCTTCGGGCTGGACCAGAAAATGCACATGGGTACAATGGCTGCTAAAGAGAAAGAGAAGAAAGGACACATCAGAGAGTGGAAATTGCATTCCAGTGTTAGTGAAGCACAGTTGAAAGTACAGTAAATCTTTGTTTGTTGTGGTGTTTTAAAGATCAATAAGAAATAAATGGTGGTATTTGAGAAGACAAAGAGAACTATCCCTGTTGTTATGTTTATAATGTATTGTACCTTCCCACTACATAACTCAGCTCATATATTTCAAAATGTGGCAGAGTTTACTATGCATAAATCCATTTGTAAAGTAGAAGTTTTCAGTTAAGTCTTCTTATATCTGCTAGAAGAAGTTCAGGAGCAGAATTGATATGTTATTTTGTCTCAATATTGCATTTATGGCAATGCTGAGATGTGTTTTCCCCTGAAGTGGTTATAGCTGTATCCTGCAATTAAAATAATCTTAAAAGTGACTTCCAGAGATAAAAAGTTACCTCCATGTAATTGTTTAGGGACACCTTTTTGTACCTTTTGAGATCTTTGCAAATAATAAAAATGAGGATGGTGAAGCTTTCAATGACTTAATATTATTTATAGTTCCTTCATAGTGTTGGAAGGTTTTTATGATTCAGCCTTAAAATTACAGTGCTCAGATTTTTTCCTCTTCTGAAGTTATGATAAAATGCCTTAATCAAAGGGTAAGTTACAATAGAATTTAATAATAAATATTCTTTTGATGGTGTACTCCTGCTTTAAAATGCACAGCAGGAGTAATAGAAAAAGTGAAATGGATGAAGTCTCAAATACTTTACATTTTCATTTTGATAAACAGAATTAATTTTGTTTGATAGAGCCACTTAAAAAAAATAAGATTTTTGAGGAAACTGTATGCACTAACAAGGCTTTGAAACCCTTTAGGCTGGAAGCAAACGAGGATAAATATGTTTCAAGGAATTAAGAAAGGTATGTCTGGCATGTGTGTTAGATGTTAGAAAACAGTCTCATCATTATTCCATTATTCTCTCCATTTCTCAGAACCTATGAAAAATATTAGACGCTTCTTCCTGAAGTGTAGCAGTGGAAAGAATATCTTTTGTGTGTAAACAGAAAAGGATAGAATGGGATAAATTGCAGAAGGTGTTCTGTTGAAATTTGAGCTCAAATTAATTAAGGTCATATATATAAAAATCAATTAGTTTAGAAAAATACAGCATAATACATCAAAATTTATATGTTGGAACAAAAACAAAATACATATAAGTTGATAACATTTCAATTTAAGCTAGAAGCTTTAACATATTTTCCTGATCAGTGCTCAAGCAGCCTGCTTCTGAACCTCATCACAAAGTTGTGAGTCTGAAATGCTGGATTTGATTTTAGGGTTTTACTTGTTTGTTTTAAATACACTTTTATAATAAATAATATACTTGGAACTCATAAAAATCTGATTTAAAGTATGCATTCTAATGGAGTGCCTTAATAATGAGCCATAAGTGTTTTATATGAATATTTTAATGCAACATTCAGTTTCTCTACACTTCTACTGATTTTGCATTATAGCTTGATTGCATTTGAATATAATAAATTTTACTTTAAAGCCTTGATGCTAGTTTGCATCAATTTGGCTCTAGAAGGTTTCAGTGTTGTAAACATTAGTATTCTGAATTAAAACTCAGGTACTTTTACCTCTCCAAATTTATTAACTACTGATAAAATATGTGATTTCCGCATTGAATGTGCATGTCTGAGATCCCATTAGTCAGTTTATTTTAAGCTGTCTATTATATTACTTGAGACAAATATTTGCCCTAAATATAAAGTAAGAAAATAAGTCTTATAATTAAGATCTAGTTAAATAGTGTAAATTCATTATTAAAACACTCCTACCACTCACTGGAACAGTGCAATTAATGTGATAAGTATGTGCCAAGGCCCAGCTTATTGCAATGAGCACTTTCTCATTAGAATCATCATGGCACTTCTCTTACAGAAATTTCCCCACTTCTTTTGGGTTTTGAATGTGTTCATGTGAAAATTCCCAAGCTAGGGGACCAGAAAATTCTTTCAGGGTCTCCCCATTCTATCCCATTCTTTACACTACTCAGGATTTTCCATGCCTGGGTCTACTCCTGGGTCAGGGTTCTCATCAGCTTCTCTGGACATACCAGCCCTCACTCTAGACTTGCTGCAGACCATATGGAGGAAGCTCACCAGATGAAATACCAGGAAGGTTGTCTCTTTAACATTCAGGGGAAATTGAACATTCTCCAAAAGTGATGTAACAGGTGCAAAAAAGAGGAAAGAAAGGAAAGGCTGAAAAGCCTCATCCCCTGCTCCTCCTCCAACAAACTGGGTGCAATTATTAATAAACCCTCAAAACATGCTACTGGAACTGGGATGCAGGGTAGGTCAAATGTGGGCCTGAGAGATTTTTAGCTTGCTAGCAACTGCTAACTTTTTCCCAAGGAAAAATTTCTCAAGAAAGTTTCTTCTCAAAACAATCTTGGCAAGCAACTATCCTTTCTCAAAACAGCCTTTCCCTGGTGGTCTAGTGGTTAAGATTCGGTGCTCTCACTGCCACAACCCAGGATCGATTCCCAGGCAGAAAACCAGCAAAACACCATCTAGAAAAAGGCTGTTTTGAGAAAGGATAGCTGCTTGCCAAGATTGTTTTGAGAAGAAACTTTCTTGAGAAATTTTTCCTTGGGAAAAAGTTAGCAGTTGCTAGCAAGCTAAAAATCTTTCAGGCCCACAGGTCAAAGAAACCGTAAACCATATATATCTTGAACAGACTCTAGTACCTTTGTAAACTCCCTATAAATCATTATCACTGAGCCCAGCACAATAGGTATTCTAATTCGTGCCCCTCTACTGTAAAAGCTATGTGTTAGAGACAATACTGGAGCTATATCCAGACAAGAAAATAAGCCTAGGGACCAGAAAGGTCTTAAAACCTCAAAAAAGAGACACATGAAGGCCTCCACCCAGAGAGACATTATTAATTCAAGCAGCATGGCTACTGACTGCTTTGTCCTAATACAGAGTAAATAAAACCAAAATGCAGTCAATATAGTTTTTTTCTACTTTTTCGAGCCCTACGTTAGGTGCCAAAAAAATGTATTTGTCTTGGTTTAGGGCAAATCTGGGAGGAAACTTCCAAAAGGGTCTTTTTAGAAAGCAGATTCAAAGCATCCTTTCTCCCAGCTGCTTCAGTAAAAGATCTCTTTGGAGAAAAGTGGAAAAAACCTGTTTATTTAACATGCAAAGTATTCACAAGCATAAAAAAAGTAATAATAATAAACAGTGGAACCTCCTGCTATTCCGAAGAGATGGCAAATTCAGAAAGTCCTTGTGGGGTGTAGCTTGGCTCCTCAGTCTCTTATCTGTCCCTCCTGGGCTGGAATGCAGCGTCCTGGGCCCCAGTGGGCCACAGGTGTGAGCTCCTGGTGTTTTTCTGGGTTTTCAGCCCAGAGAAGGGCCAATCAGTTCCAAAAAAAAGAAAAGCTACAGTTTGGGGAACTCTTCTGCCTCAGCTAGCTAAAAAAAATAACTAAAAGCGAAGGAGAGCTCTTTCTCGCCGTCCATCTGTAGACAGCACAGTCTGGGACCAGAATGCGTAGGAGCAAGTGCAGTTTCTGCAAACAAACTCCACTCTTCTTCTTTCCTCCACTTCTCTCTCAGAACCAGTCTTAAAGGTGTAGAAGTTAATATCCAGCATAAACAGAACCGACAACTGGGAGTACAAGCATCATAAATTACACTGAGAATTGTATGCTTTGCTGTGGGAATGTAGACAGTGCCTTAAAAAAGATGAAAAGTTCGTTTTCACTCCAGAAAACCTGCTCAGAGAAAGTTACAGGAGAGGTTGTCTAAGCTTTGAATTAGAGAGAGATTTCAGCCTTAATATCAGAGCAGTTCTGTTCACAGAGAGATGGTAGCTAGTGTTGGGGGCCAGTGGGTATAATTCCACAAAATTTATTCCAGAATGAGGCTACAATTTGGAAAACCAAGGTGAATGATTTTTTTATGTTATCTCTGTGACAGTCTTTTATCAAGGGGCAGATAAGGTGAACTATTTTTTCTATTATGGTAACAACATATAGAAATATTTTACCCAAATCTCACTCTACAGAACTTGGATTGCCAACATGTTTGGTTGCTAGCAGAAAGATTTTGAAGTACAGCCTTTTGGTCAGTACAGACTAAGGTAAATTGTATTTCCACGGTATCTGTATGGTCACAAATTACCTTTCCCAATATGTTTGAAGGACTGGAATAATTCACAGCTTGTTTGGTCTCCAGTAAAGTCTCAGTGAGTCTCTTGATACACTTAATTCTGGATAAGTTGAATTGATTTCTCTGTTTGGCCTTGGGGCTTGCTATACACAGAACAGTATGTGAAAGTTATTCTCCTCTCTAGCTACTAACCCTGCTACTGTAGACCTTACACCCTGCTTGCTTTTAGCTTTGCTACTTATTGTGTCTGCAGGAAAGCAAGAATGACAAGCCCAACTAAGTGATGGATATCTTCCCACATGAGAATATAATCTTTATGTGCTCTGTGACTGCAGGCCACCAACAGATTGCCTTAAAGAAGGACTGGTGCACTGAATACAAATGCTTTTGGCATCTGTAGATACTGAAGCCTTTCTGTTCAGTCTGAAGGGGAGTGAATTTAACACCAAGCTGATTTTGTGGTGGATATTTTTGTGCTGCTTTTACAATAGGGGTGTCAGGGTGTGGGTGTATGTATGTGGTGTGATGACAGGCATGATAAGAAGTGTAAATAAGAAATCCCAGTGAACTTCTTCTGACAGTGGACCTCATCCCCCTTTCTCTAATGTGCTTGGTATGTAATGTGGTACTCCATATTTATCAAGTCCTCCATTTTTTTTTAATGTGGTTTCCATTATATATTCCTTCTAAGCTCTTTTCTAACAGGTTTGTAACATCTAAATTGTCAGTCATTTCATTAGTCATTAGAAGCTGCTTTCTAGTTTGTTGTGACACTCTAGCATATTGAGACAAATCATTTCTGCAAGAGGAAATTAAAATATCAATAAAGAAAATATCCATAAGAGAATGTTATGATACCTTGTTAAAGAAATGTTTGTCCTCATCATTATTTTATTTTTGTGTCTTCTTATTCATTCCATTTGCCTTAGAAATTGAGAAAAGCCCATATAAAAGCATCTTTTCTAGTTAAATTCAGAAAGGGGTTCCAACTGCTCTAAACCTCCAATGACCATAGATAAAAGGAAGTGTATGTCTCTCTCCCTCTTTTTCCCTCTCTTCTCTCTCCTCTCCATACCTTTTGAAAGATGCCTTGAAAATTGCAAAGAAAATCATGCTTAACCATGTGCCAGATTGGACAGGTTTTGTGTACGATCTCTCTTAAATTCTGTTGAACATAAACCCCAGAGTTTTACTTTAGAAGACAAAACATTGTCCTCTGGACTACATCTATCCACTGAAAGGCTGTGAAAAAGGGAAAGCTGCTGGCTTTTTGCCAGCTGGATTTTTTGAACTTAGAGGATAGCAGAAGCTGTGCAAAAGGTCATGAGCTTGAAAACGTTGCAGTCCTTTGGAGACCAAAAATAAGACTTAGGACGTATTTTAATTACAGGGTTTGGAGTAGGACAATTTAGGCTTCACAAGCCAAGAGTCTTGAGATAACCATGGGCAAAAAAATGGGTATACTAACTTCCTTTTAAGAAAAAATCAATCATCCTGAACAGCGTCGTACAGCTGCTTACCTGTAACAAGATCTTTAAAGACTTGGGGGGAAAAATGCCTCTAACTTGCCATTTTTGGGTTTGAGAGAATAGAAAGTATGGGATAGAGCTAAGTGGTAAAGTCCTCACATCCTGAAGAAGTCAATTAAAACTGAAAATAAAGCTTACACACTGCTGTGAACATGGTTCATAGTAGAAGGCAGGTATTTCTTAATATTCTGCTTTGAAAAACCTGTTTGAAAAAAAAAAAATCTTACTTCTTAAGGACTCAGTTTTATCCACAATCTCTATTTTCTCCAAACACTACAGTACACTTACTCAAGGGTGGGAGGATGTTAATTAAAAATAATACAGCATCAGCTAAATGCTCCACAGAATTTAAAATTAAATGTCTGCAGAGATTATTTGCTATCATGCTTGCTATAAAGGTATATGGCTCTTGTATGGATCGTCTAATAATTTGAGATGTCACTGCCCTCTCTTGGTGAGAGTTAAAACTGGCATTTTTTTCACAAGCCTTAACTAAAGAGCAAAAAGGATTTTTCCTTTGTTATGAGTGGTTTTTTGCCAGGAAATCATAGCAAGTTGGATATTGTGGATTAATATTTATCCATGAAGTTGCGATGGCTCTATTATTTATTTCAGCTTGTTTGAGTAAGCTTCCTGGTTTGTTCTACAATGTGTGTTCATACGAGTTTAGGAGCATTTATTTAGGTATTCAACCTTATAAAAACATTGTGACAATATATTCTTTTTTTTTTCTTTTCTATAATTGTGTACAAATTTTTAAAAATATTTGTTAAAAATATTTAAACAAAGTCTGTGTCTTGGGAACATTGACAAAGCTAATGACATTTTAATTTCTTGCTGGAATAACTACCTAGTCGCTATTCTATTAAAACCTGTCAGTTTTAGGCAGCTAATTCAGGGGCATGTGTTAAATAAACTTCATCTAACACATGCAGAGAGGAGGTACAGCCCTCAAAGACAGTTTTAAACTGCAGAAGGAGTCTGGGAATATTTGTTAGCTAATTTCAACTGTTTTCTTTCAAAGCTTATAAAAACTTTCCTCCTCCACAAGAAGATCTAGATTTGCAAGCTCTCTGAATTACCCGTAGTTGATCCCTGACATTTGGGAGACCTGAGGAGTCATACATGGAGCCATAAACCATGACTGATTTTTTTAACCACGTGCTATTATGAACAGTTTTGTAAAACACAACACAAAAACATGAGGTTTGATTTCCATGCCATGATTAAGTCTGATTAAGTTAAATCAGGGAGTGTAGTTAAACTTCAGTTAATCCTGTGTTTTACTTCAAAGTAATCAAACAAATTCTTCAATGGTAGCATTATCGGTTCAGGAAGGCTGGGAGTTCATACTGCAGGAAGGACTATAATTTAGAAATGACACATATTTTGTACGTATAACTTGCAGCTCCCAAAGGGATCATTTGATGAGTTATGTTTCACTGTGCATTTCAGGATGTCTTTGTTATGGCAATATTTACAAAGGAGTGAATGGGCAATACTAAACCAATAAGTCTTGTCTTTTGACAACGTGTTTCTTCAAGCCGAAGGAATGAAAGAAAACAGAAATGTGGTACATGTCCAGAGCCACGCAAAGCAGTTCAGCATCTGCTGTGTTTTCAAAGCACAGGGTTGATTCTTTGTACCGAGAAATACTTAAAACACAAAAGGCTGTTATTGGTAGAATTTCAAAGTTAATAATCCATGTTAGATGTTTTTATACAGAGCCATGACTTCTTCTGTACCAAATGCAGATTTGGCAAGTGGCCCTAGTTTGCAAGGATGGAGTATTAGATGTGTCAGTGGTTAAAAGTTTGAGCTATGCCAAGAGCACAGCAACTTTCAAGAAAAAGTCTGAAAGGGAGGTAAATTATGACGGATAGGCAAGGAGAGCCTCCTGAAGCTCACAAAGGGAAGGGATCTGCACATTTACTGCCTGAAGTCACTATCACCCTCCAAGCAGTTCTTTGTTACAATGCAGGATGTCTTCCAAGAAAAGATTGCTTTTTTCCTTTCCTGTCTAGCACTCAGTAGGCTGCACCATGAGCTGAGTTTTCGCTCAAGGGCTTTCGGGAACTCTGCAGATCATCTAGTCTCTTGTTTGCTGTCCTGCTTGTGATCTGCATCCATCAGTGGCCCTCTCTGAGAAATGTGTGGGGAATGGTTGGACTTTTCTGGCATGCGGCAACACCAGCAGGTCTGACTTTATTATTAAACGAAGGTCGTTCTCTGTATGAATTCTCTTGGCTTCCCAGCGGTTTAGCCAATCCATCTGTGAGGAGCCTCTGCAAATGTCACCTTGCACACTGGCTACGTACTTCGGCAGGAAATTAGAAGGAGCAAAAAGAGTTCAAGAACCAGGTTGAGACAGTTATTAAATTTTTTGCCTGTGTCTTTACTGAAAGGGGAAACAATCATATCTCTTTCAACATACTAGAAAAGAGGAATCATGACACGTTTTAAAAATGCAATGTATTTGATGCTGCAATCTTGGTACACAGTTGTTGTGAAGTGCCTCGGGGCTGCCACACAGTTCCCTGCTTCTTTCTTGTGCAGCTGTTATTTCAAGTCAGTCTTGTGGGATACATCCCATCCTTACTGCCTTTTTGAAGGAGACAGGCTCACAACTAGCTGCAGTTCTCTACTGACAATTTTTGTATTAGTAAAAAGGCCAGGTTTTAACTTAAAATTGCAAACCTGTCTGGCGTTTCTCCATGTCTCTATTTCTCTGTGACTGGGATTTGACTAGTCTGGGCAGTCACCCTTGGAGGTGAGTTTTAGACTGACAGCTGGTGCAAGCTAGAGACATAAGTGTGGGGCACACAGGAGCTCAAGGTGAGTGGTAGGAAGAAGCCCTTCAGTAATGTTGTGGAATAACAATACATTTTTTCATCTTCATTTTTAGTTTCTGGTCTCACTGGTGATACAACAGTAATGATGTTCATTTTCATGTATCATCGTCAATGTGGAAACAGAAGAGTTGAGAGTAAAAAACACTGTTTTGGGAGAAGTGTGGGCAGGGAATGAATATGGCTACTTCCTATGCTGGCTTTCTGTGTTGTCTGTCCTTTGTTTTTGCTGTCTGAGTGTTCCAAGTTCATGTGGTCAGTGTGAAATGCCAAAAGCTAGATACAGATATCTGCTCTCCTCCTCTTTACAGTTAGAAGGTCACTGTCCAGTTTTTCCTACTGGCTTTCTAAGAAGTTGGAAAACTAATTGGAAAGAAAAATTTATTTGTAGCTTTTTGCCACTGCCCTCGGATTTCTCCCTGTAATTCAACAAATGAAAAGAATTTCCCAATGCAGTGTCTGCTTGTCATTTTTAACTACGTGTGTATCTTATTTATATAGAAGTAGCTATAGTGCCTATAAATTGCACCCCTCTTGTAAAGCACAGAGCACTAGGAAGACCTGGCATAACTGAGAAAACTTTGGCAGAGCTCAGTTTTGAGTTCAGAGCGAAGCTCATTAATATATACGTGCATATACTTAGATACATATAGGTGCATGCACACAAAGCTGCTGGCCTACAGTTTTCCTATAAAGACCTAGACCACAGAGCTCTCTGTGGGAGAATAGATGGAATGGCCTCAAATACAGGATGTTCACATATCCTGAATTCCCCAAAGGTGAGATGGACTTCTGACTCCAGTTCTTTCTATCTATTTCTAAAGCCCTAGAGCTTTTCCCTGCTGAAGATCGTATATCTTTTGGAAATCTGTTTCATAGGGTGCCTAAGATCCTAGAAGGGATTGCTTGCTTCAGGCCTGCAAAAGACTCACGCATTGCTTGTGGACAGTAGCACATATTATTGGCCTCTCTATGCTTTTATTCCTATTCTTGCCATTGAGCCCTCTTTGAATGGAAAGTCACCCCAGCTCCTCTCTTCCCAAGCATCCGTGGTAAATGCAGAGCATCTCCATCAACAGTATTTATAGCAATAATGAATCCATTATGCTGAGACAGTGGTAGAAAATTGTGCCTGTGGTTTAACTTCTGAGATTAATGGCTTCACAGGGAGCCATTTTACCTCTAGGTTCCACTTTTCTTCTTAACCTCCAGCACGTTTGTCCTTACATTCTTAACTCCTAATATTCTTGTCATCAGTTTTTTTCTTCTTTTTGTCCCTCCCTAACATGGTGATAGATAGACTCAGAGAAGCTATCAAATTGTATTTTCTTCTTCATCTGATAAATGAATGAATCACTCACCAGACTTTTATCACTCTAATGTAAGTGTTTAATGAACCAAGTGACTTGGATGGGAAATGAGAAGAGGGTAACTTGGCTTTTATTTTTTTGTTTTAGGCTTTGATGGAGCAGTTAATTAGAAATACCATGAATCCTTACAACAGATTTATGAGGAGGAGATGATTTTTTTTTTGCTCTTAAGTCATGGTCTGGTCCCTGGTCATGACTGGCTATCACTTACGCACATTTCAATCTTGCTTTGTAGTAGTTTCTTTTCAACCATGTAGCACTTCTTAATCTTTACACTTCAAAGTTTATTCCTGATATTTAAGCACTAGTGGATTTGTTAGACTGCATGCTTTATGTGTAGCATATTGGATTGATTTTTCTGTTGGCTGGAGTTATTCTTTGTGATGGATTCTCTTCACTGTAAACTGTTTGTATCTTCATGTAGGCTGGGAATAATTCTTCACACATGCAAATACATACATGCATACATATATATATATATCTTTTTTGCTGAAATGCTTATTTAAATTTTTTTTTAATTGCAACAAGACTAAATTATCTGCAGAAAATTTTTAAAAAGCTGCGTGAGGCATAAATTTTCATGGATGTCTCTTTAGAGTACTTTAGAAAGGGTCTTGAGGATTTGACCCTAAATAATAAAGCCCACACAGACAAAGTTCCCATTCTTTGTTGTGGCAAAATATTTATGTAATTAACACATCATTAATTAAAAAAATAGTATTTTAATCATTAAAATGTAAGATCATAAGATAAACCAGTGCACTCCAAAAGTAATTTTTAAGTGTGTAGTGTTAATAAATACATATATATCAATTTTATTTATATAGTTGTTTGTCAGAGAGGGAAATATCATTGCAAACTAAAAGTATACTTGATGAAAACACTAGAAGCATGGAAAGTTGCTTTTTCTTAGTAGGGGTTAGAAATCTAAATACACAAAGTTATTGGGAGCTAAGAGTCTTAAGCATATCAGAAGATGAAAGTGCTTAGATTTATATGGACAATTAAGGACTTAGGTTTCTAAATTTAGGTGCAGAAGTAATAACACCTGAGACATTTTTAGAAGTTTACAGGTACTTATTCCATTTAACAAAATGTTCAGAAATGTATGCTCAATTAAGATCCAAGGATAATTTATCCATGTGGACTTTAGGCACTATATATTAATTTGTGATTTTTGGTGATTTGTCTGGTTTTGTTTGGATTTGAAAAAAAGTACCTGCTTTAAAGGAAATGTGGGGTTTTGGTAGCAACACAATTTCCTGTGAAACTGAGTGTCTAACTTATTATCATCTGACATCTTCAGATGCCTCACCAGATGAAAGCTGGTGTAGTATGTTGGAAAAACCAACGGGAAATTGTAGCCCCAAGTCTCAAAGGTCACACAGAGTGAGTTTTAGTCCTTGAGGTAATAATTAACTTTGCTCTCTCCCTGCATGTTTCCTTCAGTGAAGATCCATGGTGTGCAGAGAGCAGGCTCAGTGCTGCCCTAGAAAGCTTTCAGCTCATTCCAGCTGCTTTGGGCACCGTGCCGCTTTTTTGCACAACTCTTCAATATATAAGGGCCTGGGCTCAACAAATTGATTTGAACCCTTACACTGCAGCTGTCTGAAGTGGTCTCAGAGCTGGCCCTCCTGACTCCTGTCTCTCCCCACACTTACTCAGGCAAGGGGGCAAGAGCCAGGGTCAGTTAATGGCCGTGAGTGTTCCTCACAAGGGCTGCTGCAAGCCCTCTCATCTCCTCCATCTGTTCCTTGGTCCAGGAGTAGAGCTTCCTGCCACATATGTGCCTAGATTTGAAATTTCAGTGAAATAGCTTTAAGAAATCATTGTTTTCAGACAGAAGTGTGGTTGTTAGGAGTGCAGTATGCTTCCTTTTTTCCTTTCAATTACAATTCCAATAACTCCAGACGCTGTGTTGAAATAAATGAGTGAACATTGTAAAAATTACTACCCACCTACTGTTCCTTGGTGAACAGGGTCCACGTGATTACAGATGAGCATCTAAGATTGGGGGATGGCAAGTAAATACGTGCCTTGCTTTTGTAACCTCTCTGTAAAAAAGCCACTGCAAAACTTCATGGCTCTGAAAGTGGGTTTTTGAAGTTCCCAAGACAGTCTAAGGGAAACTTTACAACTTCTGTTCAAATTATGCATCATCTGCAGCTCATGAGGCTGATGTTTGCTAGTGGCTCACCACAATGGTGCCACTGTGCTCTGTCAATGAGTAATTGTGCCATTATAAAGCAAAACCCAGAATACTTTCCTGAATTTCACAGCCTACTTAACAGCAAAAATCATTTGAACTGCTCTAATTATCAGATGAATTCCTCACTCCCGTTGACGCTGTGAAGAGAGAACCTGTGAGCTCACTGCTGGACCAGCTCTGTCTTTTGGAGCAGCGGCTTGATTGCACTTCCTTTCTCAAGGGCCATCGTCAAACTGTCATTATTGATTTGCATTAAGGATGTATTGTGCTTAGCAGAGATTCCCAGCGTGATCTGTGAACATATCATATCTTCTAATCAATCCTATTCTTGTCCTTCTGCTGTGCTTCAATTTCTGTGCAGCTTAACACCTCCATAGAAATTGTCTTTTTTTCTTACTCTCTTTAAGGAGCTGAGCTGATTGCCTGTAATTATCTTGCCTGATAATTAGCTGTTACCTGTTAAGTTGTACATATAGTAAAACCTTGGATGACTGGCAATGGCCCTCTGTGCAACTAAGGAATTCATGGATTGTAAAGACAGGCCAAGACAACTGCTGTATATAGAGAGAAAACTGGAAAAATTGTAAGTCCTACAGTAGTAAGTGTGTCTGTATCTGCGCAGCAGTATTAGGGGTGAGGAGGCATCAGATGGTGTAAGCAATGTCCTCAGCATGAAGTTCAGGTAGTACAGCAGCCTGGAAAGGAGATGTTTCCTTTTTGTACTTTGATTCAAAAAATTGAAGCTTGGAAATGAGAACTTGGAAATTCCTAAGGTAGTGTAGATTTCATGCTTCCCATAATTCACAATATGAACTTCTGTGCATCAGATCCGTGCACATACCATCTTCATTGATATCTACAACTAATTACACATATATATATATGTACACAGGAATAGATTATCCTACCTCTTCATATTTCTTAGCCTTAGTATTTATAGCTGTTGATGTTTATTTACCATAGGAATATACTCTTGTGTATTTTTATTCTGAGCAGAGAAAGAAATTGCCTCTATTTTAATGTAACGTGCCATCCCTAAATCCTGACACTGCACCTCTCTTTTTAACATTCCTTATTCCAACTTCATTTCTCAGATTGCTAGACTGTCACTAAATGCAGAACTGCTTTTAAATGCCAAATTGGTATCTCATTACCATTGGGGCTCTGATGTGTAATTACAAAGACAGCAGGAAATGGGCTCCCAAATAGTTAACTCTAAACATATGGGCAAAACAAGGCAAAGGGAGGAGCTTCACCTGGACCATGAGGTGTGTAACTAAATGTTCCCCATGAGGTGTGTAACTTCCTCAGAAAAGTGGCCTCCTCAGGCTCCTTTTGATTTCATGTCTACAGAATGTGAGTACTTTTATTGTACTAACTTTAAGGTGCTTTACTGTCTTGTCCCTTCTTGAAATGCAGCCCCTCCACCCCTGACATCAGCAATTGGGAATACCATGGATTAGGGGGACCTCTGGTTTGAAGGTTGCACAAACAGACTCAGATGAAAAAAATCTGCACATTTTATACAGTCAAGGGTGCTTTATAAGGCATTTTCAGTTTAATTTTCAACATGCATGGTACTTGGATATATTCCTACACTAAAATTTAAAGTTTCTGCCTGAAAATTTACTCCCTTGGACATCTACATTAGAAGACAGAGAGATATAATGTCAAAATTACAAAGTGGATTTAATGCAATTCAAGTATTATAGAATGTGATGCTGCTTTTGGGTAGGAAAGTTTTGTTTATATTTTGTTAAATAAGACAAATTATATAAATCAAAACTATTTTATTAGGTTCTAAATTTTTTATTAGTCTTATTCACACTAACGTAATAGCTATTTTTTTTTCAAGAGGAACCACTATTTAGTTTCTTTTTTGCTTTCTGAGATGGAGATGTTATCATCATGTTTACAGTGTAGTCTTGTAGACAAATATAAACTCCTTCTGAACTGAAAAATATCCGAGTGCAGTGACACCCAACCTACATAAACTCCCTTCTTAGTGGAAGTCCTGGAGAAGGCATGAGCTAAGCAGGTGTTGTACTTGACATGTTTAGAGAATTGACAAAACCAAATAAAACTACTGACAATTAAGTGCTCTGTGTCCCCATGGGATCACACTTAAATGTTAGAACATCGTTTAATTTCATTGAGTGTGATACATATAATGAAAATGCTCCAGTGGGTTTCTAGCAGATGCAAATAACTGGACATGCTGTTTATAAAATTCAAATAACAATAAATGGTAAGCCTGCACCATACAAGTGAACCAGGAATATAAATTTAATATGGTTACTTGCATAATTTGGGTCACCCCATAATACAATCACAGTGTTGACTGGAGCTCACAGATTAGGTCTAGATTTCATATCTACTTGTTCATTTTTATGTTGCTGCTTGCAATTCAAAACCTCACAGCCAGAAGATATTAGTAAGTCCTGTTGAGGGAAAAAAATTGCACAGCTTCATGAAAGTTTTGCTGCATTCTACTTATCTTGTAGAAATTGTCTGCTATGCAGTCTTTTTTCTCCAGTTAAAAGCCTGATCTCAAGTCTTCTCCTTCCTTTGATTCTGAAAAGCCTTTCAGTGAAATTTTAACTATCTGTTTGAATCCACAAGTGAAATTTTGACCTCAATGAAGTTATTCCCCCAGGATGCCATTTTTCCAGGTGGTATTTTTCCAAAAGTAATTTCTGACTTTTTGACTTTTTCTTTATGTGTATGGCTGGACTAATCTAGTAGAACCAGTTTTTTCCAAAGAAAAGAAACCTTTCCAATTTGTGAAGCTTCTGTCTGGGTATGCAGGAGTTGTAGGCATGGGAAGGGAAGCTATATTTAGGAGAAATAAATGGAGTTGTATTAATGAGAGGAGGGGAAAGCACGAGCATTTGCACATACTGTTTTAGTATTTTGCTGTGTAATATAATTATCACAAAAAGGTAGTTACAGTATTTACTAACAAATAAGAAAAGTCTGATTTTGACAGCAACAAATCTATTTCAGATAGTATAAGAAGGGGTTGAGAGGGTCCTCAAGTTCAATATACTTTGATGAAGACAATAGGGAATGCCAAAGTAAGAAAAGAAAAATGTTTTGCTCCCTCTGTATATCATCACACCTTCCAGAAGTGCAGGTTTTAAAGGCTTCTTAGAATAAGATAGTGCCTTTGTGTTTAACAATCCTGGTTTAATGGATTTTTCTTTATGCTTTTTGAAGCCTTTTAAGGTTTTGATGTTAGTGCAAATCTGGGACACCACCCTGCCCTCCTTTTTTTTTTTTTTTTGTCCTGCTGTAGTTAGAATAGTTTTTTCCAATGTACACTACTTCACATTTATCAATATTGAACATCACCTGCCATTGTACCACAGTTGCTCAGTACTGTGAGATCTGTCTGGATTCTTTGTTGTCCATTTTCATGTTTACTCAATTGAATTATTTAGCACAATACACAAACTTTGCCATTCTGCTCTTCATCAACTTTCCTTGACACTGTATGAATATGTCAAAAAGCAGAGCCCAGGAGATTAGTGCCAATACCAGGATATTATTAATATCCTGCTAATATGAAACCCTTTCTTTCTTCTTATCATTTTTGTCCTTTAACATTGATTATCTAGAAAATAATTTTCCCTTACATGCCATGACACCTTCTGCTATTTGTGACTTTGATCTAGAAGAGGCATGTTGTTTCCCCCTGTAATTATGTATTTAGCAGCAGAGCTGATAATTCTGTTTAACCTCACCCAGTTTCCTGAAGGTTGTGGATTTTCTACCTGTGAACAGTGTATGTTTTTTACCCCAGCTCTTGGAAGGAAGAAAGAAAACCTTATTGATAAATCCTGAGCACTCAATAATCAATCACTTGCAGAGTTGGAGTTGTCGTATCAAATGCAGATTTTTGGAAATGCTGCTTGAGATTTCTACAGAATTTCAGTTTTCCACTTTTTAAATCCAGAAGTTTGCCTGGAACATGAATTCTGCAATATGGCACTTTCTATATATGCATAAATATCTTCAGATTCCTGTTTTTTTTTTTTTTTTTTTAATGGAGTACCTTACAATAAAAATATTGTAAATAAGAAGTAATGTGCATTCCAATTGTGCGAAGGCTCTGAATTCATACAATATTAATGAAGATTTTGATTAATATTTCCACATGAAACTAAAGGAGACAAAGTAAAGCCTTTTTTAGTAGCTCCCCCACCCCTGTTTCTGCATTTTAATGAAAAGTTTTTTAATATTTAAAATACATTTAAAGCCTCAAGTGTATAGGAAAGCTGTGTAGTTAAAAAAAGATAGGGAATTTTATTAGGCAGAGCTATTTGAAAAAAAGGATGAATGTCAACTTAATAATACCAATGACAAACTCTGCAACTTGCAATGTAATTGAAGATCTAAAAATGTATTTTGCAACTGTATCCTGTATCAAAAGGAGCAAAGTTAGCTGCCAAATTATTTTCTCATGCTTAGACATTGCAGACAAATCACTGCTGATTTATTCACGAATATTTTATTAAATAGTATATCGTTTGTTAAATATTGTAGCATGACATTTGTGGGGTAGTGATGTGCCATGGGACTATAATAAATCAAGTAATGTATTCCTGTTAACTGAATGAAGTGTGTTAATACGGAAGCCTGATTCACGTGGACGTTTGAGCTGTCTGATTTGAATATCATGCTGTATAGGAAGGAACTGTGTCCAAAACAGTTTTGATTGGGAATTTTCTAATGGATTAAATCATAGGAGGAGAAGTGCACAGCCACTACAGATTTGGCACTTACTGAGAAAAGTCCCTGGAAACAAACAGCCAGGTAGAAAAAAAACCAAAGAATACTTTTTCTTCCTGCTCAGTGCATCCAGGCACAGAATGCTCCAAACTCCCTTGATTTGTATTTGAATTAGGTATGTCAGCTTTTAACAGCCAGAAGCCAACCCCTTTATTCAGTAAGGTCACAGAGAGCTTTAAAATAAAATACATCATGTTGTAATCTGGTGGTGAATTGTAGTTTGCTTAACAATGGATTATTATGATTTGATACATTTATATGAGCCAGAAGTCCATCTTTAAAGTTGGAATAGCTACAATTACGTTTACCTTATAAAACTGGTCAATGTAGGTGGCCTTCGAGTTCCTTCTTCAGTTGTTTCTTCTTTACCTCCATCAATTCTTAGGCAGGGGATAATCTTTCTGTCTCTTTCTTTTTCTCTTGTTTACTGACAACTTGGCCTCTTCCTTTTCCCTAATTCCTGGATGTGAGTTCCGCCTAATTGACATGGGTGGAAGAAAGGTAGGAGAAATTTGTCTCTGTGGATACCATATTCCCAAGTTCACTTGACCTCTGCACTGTGTCATGCTTGTTCCGTGTTCATTCTAGATGAAATTAGAACTACAAATGTGTGGACACAGAGTTTTTCAGGGTTTTTTTACAGGTCAAAAAGCTCTATGTTTTGTCCTCTGGATGTAAAGTGATTGACTTGTTTTACCCAGTATAAACTGATCTAATGAAACATTGATTTCAGTTGATTTTGTCTCTTCATGGAACTTCTATAAAAATCAGACTTTGATTGTGAAAATTTGAGTAAGTGGAAATGTACATACTTGAAATCTGTGGCCTTGTTTGTAAGCACAGGTGTTTTACTTGCTCATGTTCATCAAATGTGTATTAATATATCTATATGTGTATGTGCATGAACATGTGCATTCATGTAAGATTCCATTAAAATTATTTTGAGATATCGAGGGGAGGTTTGCACCTAGTTCTTAATTTTAATACTCCATTGTAGTGTACCACATCAGAAGTGCTCAAGTATGATGAGAAGTGGGTGTGTAATTCCTTTTGCATATCCTCACGCATTTGTTTATCTTCATTTACTCCAGTGGCTGAAATCAGTGAAACTACTCGCATAAATAATAAATGTAATATTTGGCTGCAGGATTTAGCAATATATTTATGAATGATGAGGTCAAATGCTTTAAACCACAGCTTCAAAACTTGACATTGCTGCAAGGTTGAATATGGTTATCAACTGTATCACACTCCTTTCTCAAAGAGCTTCATGACTCTGTACTTATATCTGATAGGTTACAAAATTTGATGTCCCACAAGCCTAATTTCTTTCTATATGGTCTTATCTTCACTTTCTTTCCCTCTTTGCTGCACCCACATTTGATGTCAGCAATGATTTTCCTACCAGCAATAATAACGGAATTTATTTCTGAGCACTGAGAATCGCTGGTGAACTGTGTGAGAAGAACAATTACTGTGCAACGCTGTTTCTACTAAGTTATTCAGAAGATTATCTGTGTACTTTGCTGATTTCTCCAGTTTGTGCACAGCAAAGCTGTAGTAAAGGCAGGGTGAAAGAGAGCACCAGCTAGCTGGTAAATACTCACAAGATCTACCATATGCATATTTCACTGCTACCACCCCCAGAAAAGGATTGCTGGCAGCAGTGTAGCAGTGACTAGTTTAGAGTCTGAGGAGTGCAGTAGGTACAGCTATAGCTCTGTTCATAAGTCTTGGACTGACATTTAAACCCAGATGTATAAACTGGAAAAACCCAGGTGCCTGGCAGCTGCGCTAGAGTAGGATTAAGAAAGATCCTCCTTGGCAAGAGGGGGATATTACACCTCACCACTGGAGAAGTGTGGCAATCCAAGCTTTATAATGCTGCAGCTGAGGCTGCCTGCTGGCTATTCAGGTTATTGGGGGGTGAAAAGCAGTGGGGTGGTCCCATTTTTTTACAGCATTTTTGATGGTTCCCATCAGGTTCTGGCACAATGGAGTGGAGCAGCCTTCCCTGCCTCTTAAAGCTTTTGCTGTGATTTCTTCCTGGTGTTTTGCAGGCTAATTCATTGTTTTGTCTTGAGATCAAACTGCAATCTACATTTCTTTTTCTTTTTTTCTTCTAACTGCATGCCTGATTCTTTACTTTTACAGTATCTTTTCCTGTCTTCACTGTGGTCTGAATTATTTTATATTTCATTTTGACTCATCTCTTTTTTTTTTCTTTTTGGTAAAGGGAACTCTCTGTGTTGGATGGCATTTATGGCAGATCATGAAATTGCAGTGTTTCTGTCTCCATTAAAGTTAAAAGTGTTGGGTTTATAGCCTCTTTTTGGATTGTTGTTAAATATCATATGCTGCCTGTTTACTGTAAATGCACTTTTATTTGTCTGAGTGTAGATGAAGAATTGTATATATTTTCCTTAAATAGTTTTGGATGAAAATGCTTCACTGTGAGACAGAACTGAAATTGTGTGAACTTCT
>JANPWX010000008.1:6048981-6104266 GCA_024734555.1 Trochalopteron elliotii
AACTTCTTAGTTTTATTGGTACTATAAATTTAAAATCTGTCCTTTCACAGTGCTTAGAGAATTTCCTCCTACAGCCTTCACAAACTTTTACACTGACTAAATAGGAGGTAGCCTGAGTCCAAGAAATACACTTGGACATTTTCCTTGTGCATGGGGTTTTTTATTAGAGACAGAATATCAGCAATGAGCTTTTCTTTCAGCCTACAGTTAAATCCCAGCTCAGGCCCTACTGCAGAAATTACAACCATTTGATGGGTTTCTAGAAGCTTGTGAAAAAGAGGTTGATGCTCTCCACCCACCTAAAACAGGAAAAATAAGTCTTTTTTCTTCAACTATTATTGCCTTATCTTTTTGCGGACAACTGATTCCAGGAATGGTGTTAGACACAGAAGCTGTCTCCTCATTTGAGTGAGCCTAATGCACAGATGTACTGTGAGACGAGCTTGTTTGTACCCACTCTAGCAAAGATCTGGAAATGAGATTTTTCACTCCTACCTGTAACCCCCTTGCTGTGTTTAGGTCATTCTTCTACATATTGTTCACAAAATTGCCTACTCCTACTTGCAAAAAAAAAAAAAAAAAAAAAATCTTGCTCATATGCTGAAGCAATCTGTGTTCAAAAGAAAAGTCAAATAGTTGCTCAACAAAGTAAAAGCCAGTATAATACACAGTTAGTGGACAGTGCTGTTTAAAGTATGGTAACATATACAAATGTAGTGCTGGAAGTTATACTTTTAACTCTGTCCAGACAGTAGCATTTGAGGGCTGACCCTCTTGTTTTCTGATACAGTTTGTGGTTTGTTCATGTATCCTCCACACGAGCTCAGAACTGCCTGGCATTATTCAGATCAGGAGAGTTCCTGGTCTCTTAAGCTGATTTGCAATGCCTGCCAGAAGAAACACAAGCAAACAGCTAAACTAATGACCGAGCTACCTGTCATCGCCGTTTTAGTGTTACGAGCCTGTTTGATTAGGTTATTTATTGGGAAATGTCAGATTGTCTGCTTCCGGCTAAAATTACAGGTCTACTTTTCCAGAGACAAGGCTGTGTCACCTCAAGAGAAAGTTTGGGAGTAGAAAGGTCAGTGTTTACTTAAGAAAAAAGATAAATCAGTGGGGTGAACTGAAAAATAGTGCACCTAAAGAAATTTAGGTAAACTAACTTTGAGAGGAGGGAGAACAGGAGATTGCACTGTTGAAGTTTAGTCTTTCATAAATATATATACATATATATATAGAGAGAGAGTATCAGATATCTACTTCAATCTCTTATCAGAAATCAAATTAAATATGTAAAAAAACTACATTTCACTATCTGCAGTCAAACTGGGTAATATTTGACTTTATGCTATTTTTTTGGATAAGGAAAGAGACACTCATATAAAAGTAATAATGTTTAGAGTCTCTGTTAGCCACTTCCATACCCGTCTACAAACATAGACGTCAGTCCCTTCCTTGTAAAGGTAACAGAAGTTGAAACCTCAGTACTGTCAATTAAAATGTATCTCTGTTTCTTTTCTTGGTTTTTTGTGTCCTGATTTTGGGCTCCACTTCCTTACATGATGATCAAATAGCATTATGCTGGTGAAATGTATGATATAAACCAAGGAATTTTTTCCCTTTATTATTTTTCTTCCGTCTGAGTTATACTTATCAGAGAATGGAATAACTGAATTGCCTGATAACCTGGCAGAGCAGGCAAGGTATATAATCTTTTTCATTCACTGGAAAATTTAGTAAGATAAGGGTTTTTCTAAGTGTATCTTAGATCAACAAATATTTTTTTAAAAGTCTTTTTAGAAGCATTGGGGTTTTCATTTTTATTTCCAAGTTAGTTGATGCTGAAACATTAGTGTCAGGGGAGCGTGCGTTTTGGAACATCAAGGGCACCTTTATCTTTGTGCTGTGAAACTTTTGTCATAGAAATTGTGAATGCTGCTTTTGGTATATTTTCTGGCTCTATTCCTTGTGATAAAAAAAAAAAAAGGTGTCTTGCCTCATAAAAATACTCTGAGATGATAACAGGAATAATAAATGGTACGGAGAGCTGAAAGCTTGCAAATCGTGACTATAAAATATATGCTTTGTGTGCCCATGGTCTACATTTACACAGAAGATCACAAATTTTGTGTGTGCTGCTTGCTAAGACAGGATTACAATAAGTCCTTTAAGAAATAAAAGTTCATTTAATGAACAATAAATTTAGAAGGAAAAAAACAGCTTTAGTCAAAGACCTACAAAGTTCAGGTTTTACATCCTTATGTTTTTGCATAGTCGTGGCTTGTGGAAGTTCTAGCTACATCCTCCTTCATAAGATACCCATGTTCCCATACTGTTTTAAAAGCTATTAATGTTTTCCCTGTCAGACAGAGTGTGGCTCATAAATGCCTATTCCAAGTTCTACAATCCCATGGATGCATATGTAAAAGCAGTCTACTGGAGAGATGTGCAGCAAACTGGAGAAAATAAATGCTGCTTTTTTATATCTGGAGTGAAGGGAAGGAGTTTTCTCCCTCATTTTTCAGTGAAAGGAAGGTGAGGCTATTCACCTTTATCGGTGAAATGAAATGATAGTATGGGGGGGGGGGGGGTTATTTAAAAGTTTCGTTGATTTACATAAAACTTTATTTTAAACTGTTTATTTAAAACTATTTGGGCTTCTGAGCTTGATTTAGCAGTCAGTGAGGTAGACAGCTAATATTGGCATATGTGTTTCATGTTTTATAGTTTCTGCAGGCGCAGGACTGTTTATGGGGAATTTAAATTTCAAGTATGGATGTTGGAAGTATTTGTGTACAGGATCTGATTCAGACAAACAGTTAAGGCCAAGTTTAAATTCATTCTTACCAAAAATAATAGTACAACAATGGAACATGTTTAGTTGTTAAAAATGTGTTGAAGATGGAATAGATTAATCAGGCTTGTGTGGTATCTGCTATCTTGCACAAAGATAGTTTCCTCAATAAGATTGGTAGAAGACACTTGAACATCAGTGATGTTCTGGCAGTGCACTGTGATGTGGCACGTGGGTCTTTTGGTTTTGTAGGATAAGAACTGCTGTATGAAGTCAGACTAAAAACCATCCCAGCTCTATAGCCTATGTCTGACGGCATAGTTACCAACAACTGCAGTATTTGGTGGCAAGGAAGAAGTATTAGGAAAAAGTAGAAATGTCTACCTGTGCTCCAGCCTTGTGCTCTGTGGATATTTCCAGCAACAGTATGGGGCTGACATATGCTTATTTACTCTACCTACCTAGTGTTGGCAAATGACCTTGTAAATACTAAAGTGACACTAAGAATAAGAAATTTTTCTGTGAGGTATACTGGTTGTCCATTTTTAATATTGTTGGTGTGGTACAAGTTGACTTTTTCCAGCCAAAGCCAACCAATGTACTCTTTTGTTTTTAATTATGGCAGCTGACTTTGAGTTCAAATAAATGTTGTTACTGCTGTGATTCCTAGGTTACCATCTTCCAGTTATCCTAGTCTGAAAAGCACTTGAGTCTTTTGACACTCCCTTATTTTTAAGTGGAGGCTAAAATTCCAGTGACATCCATGGCATTTTGGTAAATAGGAGCCAAGCCCAGCTGTTTCCTTTTATTATGTTCCTGAATAATATCCATTGCTTTCTGCAGGGGTAGAGAGATTATGTCTAGCAGACAGCAGGAAATAAGACAGGCAAGACTAAGGGATATAAAAAATTAATAGAATTATAGCCCCAAAGAGGACATAAATAATATTTGCAGGGTAGAAAAGAATTTGGGATAAAGAAAACAAAGCTAAGACAAACAAGACTGTGTTAATAAGTTAAATAATTCACCAATTAAATTCATGCCTCAAATGCAGAGGTTTAAAATAATTGTTAAAACAGATGTTTCTAAGCTTTATATCAAGATCAGTTCTAGGTATTTTAGACTTATATCACAGGATGCATATATAACACAAAAGATGTATTGTTTTTATTAAAGACTTTATTACAAAATTATTTGAAAATTAGAAAACATTATCTAAAGAGTCTCACAACATGCACTCTGGATGAATCTGTTTGTTAGTCAACTGAAAAACTGTAAATCAGTGTTAATGAGGTCAGAGAAAATGAAAACAAAATAAATTCAAAAGTTTCAAGGAGGAGGTGAAGTGAAAATGAATTATGCTCTTATTCATTTTTTGCACCTTATTCTCTTGCTAGTTCTTAGGTGAAATGATTTAAGTCTGTTGTGTCTGAGAAAACGCTTTAAATGTGTCCTTTTTGAAAAATATGTCTATAGTCTGCATTATGGTCTTATGACACTTTGAAATAGATGGAGCACTCTCACTTTTAAAGATGCTTTAAGGCTCCTTTCAAATCCTTAAAAGTCAATTCTCCAGATTCAGGCCAGTGCTATCAAGAGTGGGAATAAATCAGAGAAACTGGATTTATGTCTCAAATTCTCAGGAGGGGAAATTCTCCCAAGAAACTCTTCATGTGACAGCTTTTTGCTCCATAATGTTTTCTGCATCCTGGCATAAATCCCTTTGTAACAAAGAGAAGAAAAGGCAGCAGGAGTTTTAATATCAGATTTTCAATATAAAGGGAATATTTTTAATCTATGCCGATATCCAGTTGCAAAAAATACTACTCTGTGAAAATCCATGGAAAAGATGCCTTTTAATAGATGTCCTAGAATTTCATTTAGCTCTTAGAATCATTCATTATGCTGAAAGAGACCAGGAAACATATCAAAGAAATCATATGAAGAAAAGCATCATATGATACATGTCCAGCTGTTCCTCTAGTCCCGCCACCATAATGAGATTACTGCTGCAAGTAAGAGTTAGTAGGATGAAGTCTGTTATTATTCTAGAATAGAGATTGCTCAGTCTTTGTGAAATTAGCATCCATATTGACAAATTATACAGAACTGGCAAGCTGCATCTCATTTACATATAAACGGTCTTTACTTTTTCAAGCAAAATAAATACTTCTAGGGTCAGACACTCGTGCTAGAAATTGTCATAGCTCCAATTCCATTTTACATCTCTGAGGGCTTGCTCCCCTGCCAACAACACAGTTAAGTAAATGAATGAATTTAACTCTTATCTGAGTTCATTTAATAATGCCATGTCTACAGTTCAGAAACTAATCCTTCACCTCCAGGTTAGCCATGGGCACTGTTGCAGACAATATTTTCAGCCTCTCCACTACAAGACTTGCTTTAAAATTTTGCAGTTGAAAATACTTTCACTTCTCTTGACAACCTGCCTATTCATTTCATTATTGTCATTGCTTTCCCTCAGGCTCTGCCAAGAAGCTTCCACTTGCAGTTTGATCAAATTACATGCTTTTCCTTGATGTGAACATGTAAAACATCACTGCACTTTGCTCAGGAAATGATAACAGATTACACAATGTCCCGTGTTTACGTCACTGATTTGAATCCTGTCCAAGCCACTAGTGACTGACTGTCATCCTTAAATAACCCTTATGAAACTGGAGTCTTAATCATTTTAATTTTATAAATGAAATATTTCCTGAATGTGAATGAGGAAAATCTAAAAATTCACATTGTTGAATATAGTGTAGTTGAGCTGCAGCTGAGCTTGAGTGGAAAGGAAAATATTTCCAGCAGATGAACTGTAAGGCAGCACTTGATTGACAGTGACATTTCAAAATGGTTGAGGAACAGACATTTCTCCTTCTTGCATTTAAATTCACCAAATGAAAGCCTCAGTTCTTTTCCCAGTCACCATTATGATGATAATATTAGCACTCATTAGGACTCTGAACACAACATTGATAATCATAATGATGCTATCACGTAATAAATAGCAGAGGTAGTAATTTACATTAAAAGTGCTAATATCAATTGCCTCTAATAATGAAAGTGTCTCAGTAAACATGCCAATAATACTCTTCCCCACCCCCTTTTAGAAGCTCCAAAGAGAAATAAACCCAGTATATCCTAGTTGCTTTTACATCAAGCTTTGATGTAAGACCATCAACTCTAAGCACACAAAGCAGTTATGTGACAAAAAATGCAGTCAAGAAATCATTTGAGATTTTGTTTGAATGATTTAGTTTGTCCATACTAAAAAAAACCAAAAAAACAAAAAAAAATCACCACCAAAATAACAAAACAAAAAAATCAACCTTTTTTAAACTTGTGTTTCATTCCTATGATTCTACATTTCCATGGTATCTGGTCTCAACATTTTTGCACGACTACATTTGATGCTGAGTCATGATTTTCTTCAGTTTTATGAATATTGATCCCTGGGATTTTTCTCCATCAATATTATTATTTTTAGGGTGTGGAGGACAGAGTTAAGTCAATATCACTGTGTTAAAATAGAAGCACTGTTGAAAATTGTTCAGATTTATTTGGTTTCACATTCAAATTAATCAACTTGATATGATTAATAATCTTTGATAATCACATAGAATTCTCCCAGGCAATTCAGTACGTAAATGATATTTTTCATATTGGATCATTATTTCTGAGAGTGCATATTATTTGGGATTCTGCTAAGAAAGGTATCTGACTTCTTGGCAAAATTACCACTGTCCTTGGAAATGTTCGGAAACTTTCATGGTCTCCAGAGCAATTGATGACATTCATTTTGAAGTACAGATGTAATAGATATCATCTTGTGTAGATCAGGAATTTATAGATTAAACACATCTGCATCGCATTTTGGTTTGAGTCACTGAACTGAAATTTCTATCACAACTTTGATTTACTCTTTTAAAATATTATTGTGTTGTTTAATATAGTACTTGGACTAGTCTCTTATTACAGATATCATAGAATCATAGATTATCCTGACATGGAGGGTGCCCACAAGGATCCTTGAGGCCAACTCCTGGCCTGGCACAGGGCACCCCAAGAGTTACACCATGTGTGTGAGAGCATTGTCCAAACGCTTCTAGAACTCTGCCAGGCTTGGTGCTGTAACCACGTTCCTGGGGAGCTTGTTCCAGTGCCCAACTACCCTCTGGGTGAAGAACCTCTTCCTGATACCCAACCTAAACTTCTCCTGACACAAGCCATTCCCATGGATCCTGTCCCTGGTCACTACAGAGAAAAAAATCAGTGCCCGCCCCTCGTCTTCCCCTTGTGAGGAAGCTGTAGACTGTGATAAGGTCTCCCCTCAGTCTCTTGTGTTATCTATGTAATTTAAAGAACCAAAAGGTTGAAAACAACCCAAGAAAGGATGTTTGATGTTGTCATGAGTGCTGGATACAGTTGATGTGAACAGTGCTTTTGTGAATGTTTGTTTGAGTCAGGTTAACAGGAGATGGTTTTTAGTGGGAGGTAGTGAGGACAGTTTTACATTTGTTAATATATATGGGAATAAAAGGGGTGCTCAGACTCCATAAGAATCATCTCAAGGCAGATTTTGTGGCAAAAGGGAGTGCTAGAATGTCACAAACTTCTAAAAGATGGAAAATTTTGGTACAAAGGGAGTTTTTGATGGTCATTCTGTTCCACTTTTAACTTGAACCTGTAGTTGTGTCTCAAATACTTGTGTCTTTTCACTATTTGTAAAAATTAATTTCTTTCAAATGTTGACTAGGTATTTATGAAACTATATTCCTAGCATTCTAATGAGGTAAGGTAGCTAATGTATCCCAATTTAGAGAACGAGAACTCAGGCACTAAGTTCAGTGCTCACTCAAATTGTGGAATCCCTTGATAAGACAGACCAAGATGATGTAATAGTTGGGAATGGGGACATGCAGTAGAGATCACTCAGTTCATCTTCGGAAATGAGATCTTGGTGTGTTGGACAGCATTAAGAGATTTTTTTTTAAGAATTCTTTTCTTATCATTTTTCTTTCCTTTTGAACCTTATCACTACTGGTGTGTTCCTACTGAATTGTCTTTGAAGATCACTTGGAGTGGTAAGAAGCCCTATGGAAGAATTGTTGAAACTTTGTCCGTATTGTACTACAGTTCCCACCATCATCGACCATGTCTATTTGAATTGATGTTTTTATATGAACACTGCATCAAGGAAGAAAGTCTTTGAGATATATATATAGCTTGAAAAGCACAACTTTTAGATAAAGGGAAATTTGTTCTTCTCATCACAGTTGTCAACATTTTACCTTTGACTATATACATAAGGGGTAAGGGCTTCGTTATATTCCTATGGTTTCAAAAGTAGGAGTGTGAGGTGCAGAGGGAACAGTGATTCTTTAATGTGATGCTGGTGGTAACCTACCCTTTATGGTTTATGACAATGGGTCATAAAAAGGCAGGTAGTGATCAAAGGAAATAATGAAGACTTTTGTCAGGATGTGGAATTTTCAAAGAGTTAGTTGGATCCAGTACTGGTTGGCCAGAACATTAATCTATTTTCATTGGTTTTTCTTAGGGGCTTTTTTGTGTATTTTCAGTTTTTTCAGGAGTATGTCTTTATATCTGATTCTGATCATTTGGGCAAGATGTGGAAGTTCTGAATCACCTTAAGTTTCTCTTGCATATCCCACTTAGGACTATGGGCATTGCAAGTCCAGAATCTTCTGTTCAGTAGAAGAGATTTGATGTTCATCTCATCTGTGTTTTGGAGAAAGATGACAGTAGCTTCAGTACAGGAAAAGCCTAACTCCACTACTAACTTAGGCTTTATGAACTCAGTTCCCTTGTGCTTATAGGTTTTGCAGTATTCATGTAATCGCAACAAGCCAAGAAAAAATTGTAAATTGCGTTAACTTCATCCCTTATCTATACATACAAATTAGGTAACTGATACGGCAGCAGTAGGTTTATGAGAGGTCTGTGACAACTAGCAAATTTACATGCAGTGCATCCTGGCTCTGAGCCAGAAGAACTGGTTGGGGATTTTTCTTTTTTTTTCCTCCACAAATTCCCTACACTTGCAGATGAACTCGGGTTATACTGATTTCTCCAGCTGAAATGAATTTTATTATTTTATGACACATAGTACCTTTTCTGTCATTTCCTGGGTTTGTTGGAATTTCGGTTTTTGTGTTGTTGTCATTGTGCTGTTTCACTGTTGCAGAGGAAGTGATAGCAAATCCATACCAAATGGATCTGCTCGGCATAAGAGCAAAAGCAAATCCAAGATGACTGATATTTATTAAACTCTACATTTTAGAATTGCAGATTTGAGTTTTAACAATTAGAGGGTTTACAGAATTGTTAACACAAAAAAATCAGGAGAACGCATTTCCGTATTCCAACTAATCCCATCCATTTTGGTCCCACTACACACCCATTGTTTCTTATGGGATTCCTCTCTCATTGCATTAACTCATTTTCTGAATTCTAACAACATGTTGAATGTCTTATGTATTTTGTCTAGGAATGCTAGGGCTAAGAGGTGCATGGATTAAAACAAAAAAAATGATGACAAAGATAATATTTTCAGATATTAGTTTGATTTCAAGTAGTGCTTGAAGCCTACACAGCCTGCTAGAAATGCTGCAAATGTTGTTGCCAAGCTCCATGGCACAGCCCAGAGCTGGGGGCTGGCTTTAAGTCATCCATCATAGCTCACCTTTGCTCTTTGGCCAGGAATTCTCTGGTAAATACTTGTGCCAAGGATGTGCCACAGAGTGTTTTCTTACCAGAGCATCCAATAAAGAGTTTCTGACATTCAGTCAAAGCAGAGAAATGCTAAAGTGATGGTCTGAGGCTCTGTCGTATTCTGTGTTTTATTAATTCTGTTGATACCCAATAGCTGTGAACAAATCACAAGGAACTGGGGCAGCTCATTCCATGATGAAATTCATTTACAGAGAATTTTTCAGCCACGTTCCTTTAGCATTTGAGGAGAGTAAAATGAAAATGGGGCTGAGCATCTAAGCTCTGATTGAAGGATGCCTGAAGTCAGTAGACATTTATGAGTTCCTTGTCTGATTTGGGACCTGAGTGCAAGAGAGCTGTTTGCAAAATTCCTTTTTCATATGATTTCTGTACTCGCTAAAGAATAGAAATTATTTCTACAGTGTCAAAATTTACTAAATTTTTTGTTCCTCTGAATTTGAGGAAGAGGCTGTTGTTTTTTTAAAGATGTTAGTTCAAATTATGTAGTGTAGCCATGATTGATTTCAAGGAGGAAGAGTTTGAGTTAGAAAAAAAGAACCTGACTGAAGCCTCGAGAAATTACAAATCACTGAGCCAAGCCTACCTCAGGAAAGATAATTTTATCCTATTCAAAGACACATTTTTCCTTAGGTATTTTACACCCATAAAACAATGTTGTGAGTTGGGTTTTTTTATGACTGATTAATAGCAAGCCATTATTGGAGCTGTCAGGAACAACTTCATGTAGTCCAGAGGAAATTTTAGGTTTTTAGTGCTAATTCTCTTTAAAGTGCCTTTTGTGGTACAATTGAAAACCATCCCTAAAAAGCCTGCTAAATTTTAAAGCTCTAATTCTAGTATACTGAGCTGTGAATTAGGACATCTGTCCTCTTCTATGAAGAAAAGGCACTTTAGTAGGATTTTTTTAAATGTCAAAAGCAGATTACTACCAAGTTCATCTTCCATCAGAGTTGTAGGACAATAAAAAGTGACAATGATGAGTGGAACTGTTTGCCTATTTCAGAAATGGTTAAGCTACCACATGAAAACTTTTCAGTTTGTTTGTTTCCTTGCTGAATTGAGCTTCCTGTTGTAAACAGCATTAAAAGTGGGTCATGGCACCTTTTTTTTAATTTTGAGTGTAATTTTTTTCCTGCAGTCTTTCTTTTGCAGAGTTGGAAAAATTTTGCCCTAGTTTAAAAAAAATATAAATTAAATGCCAGTCAAAGACAAAAGCTGGAACTTTTCCAGCTAGAAAGTGTGAAACAAGTAAAAAAATAGTAGGAGGGAAACTTGGTAAAAGTTATGTTAAAACACTTCCTACTGTATTACCACTTAAAAAGGATTTAAAAACATTTCCAAGCTTGAATATGAACCAGAAATTAGAAAACCAATGTATTTAAACACCATCTTTTGTAATTCAAATTACATGGTTGTATGATTTATGATAGTTTTAATTTTTCCTGAACTGACATCTGGTATTAAAAGCTTCAGCCTGTGTAGTTCAAATTGCCAAATCTAGCAAACAAAGAAATGATGCTTCACAGCACAAATGATAGGGTGACCTTAATAATGACTGATTAAAACACAATCTATTATGTCTGTCTAAGAATACATCAATTTATGCTATGATTGTGTATTACAGTTGCTGCTAATTCTGAGGTGTATTTATAGTAAAGGAAATTGGCTTGTTTTCCTTTTAAATATTTATATCAACCTTCAAGAAACTGGACAACCATCATTGATAAAACTTGCAGATAACTACAGGAGGAGTTATCTACTATTAAAAGCAGCCTGGATTAATTGGTAAAATGGGACTTATAGGAAAAGGGGATGGATAATGGATAATACAGATAGAAATTGCTTTGGAGGAGAGGCTTTAAACTTTCTATCATTTTTCCTCACTGTGTTGATAGAAGTTTGTATTTCCCTTTCAAAGGCATTAACTGCCTGTGCGGCACATGGTCAGGATGTCCTGCCTTGATGCCCAGAGAGCATCACCTTCATATAGAAAGGGCTTCATCATCCCTCAAAGAACTGAGGTTGCACTGAGCAGTCTTTGCTTCACTAGATCCTCTTGCTTTGCTTTTTGAAGATGGATGTGATGTCTGCCCTTTTCCAGCCACTAAGACTTTTCAGACATCAGAGTTTTGTAGCTCCCTCATCTGTATCAGCTATATCCTGTGCAGTTCCATGGACTCATTTTCTTATTTAAGCACATCCTCATTGATTTCCTCGTGTCATGTGCAGTACTTCATTCCCCCAGACTCTGACACCAGGTGCAGGAGCTAGAAAGCCTGAGAACAGACCCTGACAGTAAAGGTCCAGTCAAAGAAAGCATGTTCCTCATCTGCTTCTGTACTTGTCTCTGGGTCCTCCACCCATTGAGCAGCAAGCCTGTACTTTCCATAGCCTTTCACAGGCATGGAAGCCCTTCTTTCAGTGCCTGCATATCCTTACTTCTCCTAGATGCCCAGAACGTCACATGCACAGCCCTTGTGCAATATCCAGTTTCCTGCCTGCTTCCTGCAGACAGCTGACAGCGTGCCCATTAGCAACTCCCCTGGGCGCCCTCTCCAAAACCCAGATCCCTGTGTTTTGGTCCAGAGGTCAGTAGTCTTGGTGAGAAATCCTGTCATGGCATTGAAGAGACCATCCTCAGGACTGTCAGGCAGACTGTTTTATGTAAAGACTTGCAATTTGTCTGTGCCATGGTTTTGCCTTCCTGCGTTTTTTTCTTTCTGGTCTGTTGTTGTACAACTCCTTGTTGACCTATCTCCGTCCTAAGTAATCTATTATAACCAAGGATAGTCAGGCCTACAGGGAAAGAGTTATATCTTTTATAAGACCAAATAATACAGTTGGAAGAAAAACAAGAAAGATTTTTGTCTCAGAGGACTTTCATTAGATTTCTGAGCTCAAAGCTCGTTCTCTCCCCTGACTATATTTCTTGGTCTAATAAAAGATATTACTTCTCTTTACAAGCCTAGCAGGTTCATAGAATTACACCAGTAGAGCTACAATGACACTTCTGCATGAGCAAGGAGACAGAAGCCTATACAATTCAAAATAATACATGTTATGTATGTTAAGGTTATCTATTCAGTGTAGTCATTCTGAGCATAGTGATAATTAGCACAGAAATAGGCCAGGCTGATTAGAGAATGTTTTTCAGAGGAGATATGAGCTTAATACAGGTTTCTGGAGATGGGAATAGAAAATGCCAGTGTACTAAAGGTAGGAATAGGCCTGTTGGAGTGACTTATACCTTGTTTTCAACAGTGAAATAGCATATAAGAAGTAACAGGAAGAAATATTGGGGAAATTCTCTTAGCTACTGAAGTGAGATAATTATAAATCCCATTAGCAGGGGGAGAAGGAAATTAGTGAATATTTTCTAGTTTAGTACATTTTCAATAGTATTCTGAGTTTTCAAATCTATCATGAAATCACAAAACCACAAGACAGGTTTGGGTGTCAGGGATTTGGATTTAGAACACCTTGTTTGTGCAAGGACTTAGTTGTGCTTGTTCAAGGAATTTAAATTTGCTAAACAAGGATGATTCCTGAGAGCAGGACTGTCATGTGCTGTGTGATGCTTGCACTAAGTTACTGTCAGTGCTTTCTTAGAAAGTATGTGGTCTGTATTTTTGCGGGTTGTAAAACTGATAAGGATTGAACTGGTAAATGCAGATGTTCATGCCAGGAGCCAGACAGCCCAATCATGGGAAAAAGATGTCCTGCAAGGACAATGTGCCCAGGCAAACAAACCAGCATAGCTTTCTGATTATTGAATGCTTTGGAGAAACTGCCTGTAATCTCCATAAAGGAGCTATTACATGATATTATTCCATGAATAAATTTGTATATGAAAAATAGATGAATTATTCACTTAGTGTTAGTGCATCTTGCATAGAGGCAATTTATGTTTCCTACAGCAGTGTGAATTCCCATTTTAATGAGTGTTTTAATGCAATGAAAAGTGAGCTGAGCATAGCTCCCAGGTGTTGTACTAAAAATGGAGACACATTCAGGATCTATTCTAAGAAGAAATATAGTTGCATTTGCAGGTGTAGGGATAGGATTGGATTTTCATATATGCTAGTGAGGCTTGTTTTCACTAAAATTCTCTGGCTTACACCAACACAGACTCCAGCCTCAACTGCCTTAAATTCGGGTTCATGTTTGCAAAACCTGATTGCGTATTAGGAGTGCAATGAAGTGCAGGTTAAATGAGTAATATACAGCTATGCCAACACAGTTAATGAAAATGGCTAGAGTAAAGTGTTTAAATCAGAGCAAATGCTGACAGACTAATAGCATTCAGCTCTGCTTTAGACAATGGATAGATGCCACACAAGGTAATAGGCTTTTTTGCCTTTGTTTGTTTGTCTCTTTAGCCTGAAATGTCAGACTTACAGCATATTACCCAGAGTTGCATGCATGGAGGTTAGTTTTGCAGGGAAGGTTTAAAAGGCCATGATATTAAAAATAAAAAAATAAGTTAAAAGAATTATTATGAGGCATTTGTGTTAAAGTCTGAAACTATAGTAATAATATCTTCTTCCTAAGTTTATGAAAACCATTAACGTTCTCCATCAAAACTGTAATGGAGATGAACTCTTGGACAAGGGGAGTCCTACCAAGGGTCAGCTTTCAAGCGAGCACTCTTAGTCCTGCAGACATTTACACCTTCTCCAGCAGCTGTTAACCTTAGGGCCTGCTTCTTGAAAGATGATCAGTGTCCCCAGGCAAAAGCTATGAGTGTGCATTGGGAGATAATGCAGTTGTGCACACAGGTGTGTGGAGAAAAAGACTCGAGGATTCTGGTTTGAGGCTTTTTCTAGCATTTGGAAAGATGATATTTTTAAGCCATGCTTCTCAGCTGAAAGAAATTTCTTATATGGGAAGAGGCTGGTAAGGTAATTTGAGCCTAACTACTGATTTCTTAATGTACTCTTAAGACAGACATTTCTTTCTTCTTAAAAGTAGTAGATTTTTTTCAAATGAAAAGATGATTTTAAAATAGATATCATCCCTTAAAATTAAATCCAAGAAAGACCGTAGTGATGAGTAGTAATATTACTACTTAACTGATTAAATTATCACTGCTCTATATGCCAATATGTTCTTAGAAGAATCTTTGCAATATCAAACTCACTAAGGAAAATTCTCAGTGGTTTGAAGTTATTGGTTTCTTTGCCCAATTTTAGCAGTGTATATGAATCTATTGTAGTAATATAGTGTTCTAGCAAATATAATTCTCATCGTTTGCAAGACAGATTTATCATGTGTTTCTGTAGTTTTAATTACTAAGATATATTTCTAATTTATTTTTGTGGCAAATTCCAGTGTCATTAGAGCAGTAATTTTCATTTTTAACAAAAATTTATTTCGGTGATTCAGCTATTCTAGACAGGGCTTATGAGATGTTGTCATTTAGTCTTTTAAACTAATGATTTACTATTTTCCACAAGGATCTTTTAAGTTTTCAGGTACACTACAGCTTATCATTTGCCATTTAATGTTTATGAAAGCATATGAAATTTACTCACAGTAATGTCTCTGTTTCCTTAATGCAGAGGTACCCACTCCTGCATGTGGCTCCACTGAAGTAGTTGTTAACAGATCCTTATAGGATTTAGATATTCTTCAGTGGAGGACTCACCAGTAGTGAGCCTAGTGGACTCCAGATTTGCTCTCAACCATGTATGTTGTGTAGTATGTACAAGTGTAACACAGATATTTCAAACATGTTGTGTACAGCTGTGGTAGCTCTACAGCACTGCCCCAGGAAAAGCCACTGGGCAAACAGAATTGCACTTTTCCAGCTGGTAACGTGATGATGCCTCTGGATGCATCATCAAAAGGCCGTATAAGTACAGGTTTGGTTTAGGGACAGCCTTTCTGCTACCCATTGATGAAGCAAATGCCCTCTGGCATACAGAAAGGAATGAAATTCAATGTATTCACTTTGCTGAAGGTGAGTTTATAGTGTAGGTAGTTAGAGAATTGCTTTTGACTGTTATCAGTACAACATTTGGTTATCAGAATACCAGTTTGTGGCCTTTAGACCAAAGATGATTTCAGTGACAGTCTATTGATGCTAACGAGGCCTTTGCCTTGCAATTAAGGCTAGACCATCTGCACGCCAAAATTTTAGAATTATCTGGACCCCATAGATGGAGGGATCCCAGGTATGAACCAGACCACATTACTCAAAGGTTTCCCAGTGCTCAATGTTCCTGGTACCTGTGCTGATCTTTAGGACTCTAGGTGAGCACACCTACTCTCATTGCAGTTGAATTTAGTGGGAAAAAGTTACTTCTTGTAATTCAAGTTGTTGGCCACAACCATCTCCTCAAATTCCCTGTTGACCTTCCTGTTCTCCACTGCCCCAAGTGTCAGGGTCAAAAGAGAGCCTTTGGAAGAAGGTGCTGTTTCTTCTCAGCTGGGGCCTGATACTGACAACTAACTCTGCTTGGTCACTGCTTTGGTAGATTTTTGGATTTCTTTACTAATAGTTCTGATTCCTAAGAAAGCTTCTCTGTGCTGAAGAAGTGGAAAAAAACACCCCATAATCTCATTTTCTTCACTACCAAACTCTCACAAATATATGATCCCGTAAATCACTTGTAATATCTGATCCATAACGCACTCAAAGCTGGTGACTCTGTAGCCTTATGCTCTGTGAGCATGGGTTATACTGGAGTAATATTTTTCTAACACAGCAGTGGCAAAATGCAGCTTTGATTTACTAGCCAGTATCAAGCTGGTAAGTGCGTGACATATCTGACTTAGCAAACCTCTTTTTTTCTGCGAACACTAAGAATAAATCCTGAATTTTAGAAACAGAGTATTGATCTATGTGTAAGCAAAGACTGTTTCCGTTTCAGTGTTTCTCATTTAAGCATCCCAGGAATCTGAAGAATCAATGGAAAGCAGTTTGTCATCTAATGCTGCTCTTGTTTCCTTGCCATGTTAGCTCCTTTGTAGTGAGAAACTTGAAGGCAGTATTTGAGTAAAAGCTTGTTTTTGTTTGTCACTTTTGACCTAAACTCTCCACTCTTTAGGCACTCTCCAGAGTGCCTTCACATATGCACATTTAAAATAGAAATAAGCTAAATTGCCCTTCCATGCAAATTTCTCACGGTCCATCAGGTTTTTTCTTTCTTTCTCTCTCTTTCAGTATTTACTTTTTGATGTTGATGCTTTGTGAGCAGCTGTTTCCTAGGCCCTGTGCTTGGGAAGCATGTTCCACTAACATGTATGAGAAGGAGACGCTCTTGTCAGATCTTTCTTTGTACAACATTTAAGAAAGAGCTGGCAAAGTCTGCTGTGCCAAGCAGCAGAAAGTGTAATATACTTTGATGCTGTGTAAGTTTGAACAGCTTCTGGACAGGTACAAATATGCTTACACATACACAAATTGTCTGTGCTGAGCACTGGTGTATGTTCTCACAATACCTGCATGCTAATTCCTTTGCTTTTTGTGTTGGCGATGAGAGGCTGAATGTGTCTGAGGAGACAGAAACCCACAGTCTCTGAGATAAAAATAGTAATCTGATCACAGCTGCCTCTCTTTGGCTTTGTATTTGGTATTTGGAGGAAGTGTTTTCATGTCAGTACATCAGTGCCTCGAGTAAGGAAAGGAGGTGTTTTTCTGTGTCTTTTTCTTATTTGGCGTTTTATGGTGAAGTTGAGAATTGTGCGGCAATGTGCAACAAAGATGCTAAGTATAAGTATGATATGAAATGAGGTTGTTCTATTTCCAAGGTTTTCAGGACATGTATTTCCATGGTAAGTGCATCCTAGGAACATCCCTCCACCCTTCACCCAAGTCCAGTGAACTCGTTTTTCATGCATGAGGAAAACAACCACAGCAGTACTGCCCAGTGAGCATTCAGTAGCTGAATAAATAAATAAATAAATAAATATACTTTTGAGTAAGTAGTACTGAGGTATTGCTTCATTTAAAATCTTTCAGCCTGCCAAAGAAAAATGGAAATCCCCATATGCTGTGCCAGAGAAAAGTATACTTCATAACATTGTATTCATATGAAAAGATAACCAGATGCAGAGTTCCTTGATGCGTTACTGTGAAAGAAGTGTGTAATAATCATGCTTACGCTTCAAAAAAAAGTCGAAGAGATGCCACTGAGATTAGTCCAGATGTTCTGTAGCCTCATTGGGCCCTATGTATACTTAAACGTGCATTCCTTTTCAGCTGCCTTTAAACTGAGCACTGATTTCTTTAGTGCAAGCATAGGTCTGTACTACTGTTCTGCTACTGCAGTTCCTCGGCTGGAACTACACAGGAGCATTTCTTGTTCTTCCCAGCTTGGAGAGTGATGAATCTAATACACGATTCTCCATGTGGATTTACCTCCATAGCTGACTCCCAGACTACAAATTCAGTGATTATATTGAAGGGGAGATCTTCATTGCAGAAAAAAACAAAGCCAAGGTGCTTCTCAGCATCTGTGCTCACTGTGCTGACTGCAATGCAGTGTGGAGGTGCCCAAGAAGCTCAGCACTGGCAGCACTCTGCTGCAGAAGCAGGGCATTCACCATAAGCCACTTTTCTCTGAAGGATTCACTTCTGTAGTTTTCTGGACTGGGTTTATTCACAATGCTGCTCTGTAAACCCACTTCTCTCCAAACGAAACAGTGGTGGATTTGCTCTGTACTATTACTCTTTGGATTTTTTACTGGAGTGCTGCCCCCAGAATTCTTGAGCTCTGCAACAGCAAAGAGGTTTTGTTGATATTCCAGTTTGACAAACCATTTCTGAAAATTCAGATCTCAGAAAAGCACCTTACTAAGCTGAAGGGAAAGCTGGGAGTCTGCTGAAGAATGTTTGAGTACTGCCAGGGAACTGATGAGAACCTGAAATGTGCTCTGTACACATTTCTTGCTACCTGTACATTTCTTGCAACCTGTAGAGAGGGAGCTTCATGCAACCAAGTGGAAAATAGTGCTTTTCACTGTTTTTCACTGAGTAAGTTTGATCAAAGGTTTTGTGATGGTATCAAAAGCTTGTATTTTGTGATTTAATACAAGCTGGAGTAGTAACCTTGAATAATTTTCTCTGATATCATAAAGATGCAGTGGTGGACAAAACAGACCAAGTTCCGTTATAAAACCTGATTTCAAGGATTTCGGTTTTCTTCCAGGCCTTACATGACTTAATAAAAGACATCCTTTTTAACTCTTAATATGCTTAGGAGAAAGGAGACAAGCATTTACAATTAAAAATCAAAGTGACTATATTTAAACTGCACACAAACCTGAACTTCCTTGGTATTATCAGTTACCCTGAAATAATTCAGACATCAGTGAGAAAGCTTCCAGTGTAAAATGAAGGTGATATTCATGGGTTTAATCTGGCAGTATGAAGAAATTTGTTAGCAAAGGGGTGAAGTCGGTATTGGGTCAAAGAACAGTGTTTTCTGAATAATTGACTTTAATTGAAATATGGAGGCGATGGGAAAAGATATCAACATCTGACTCATTATTATCCTTGTCTGACTCTTGTCTTCAGAGTTGTGTAAGGTTGTCCGGGGATGGGAATTAAAAAAAAAGCCAGCAGGAAAGATGAAAGCAAAGGAAACAGGGCTGTACAGTAATTTATTTTTTAAGTCCCATCTCCCTCATAACACAAAAGGAGAAGGAGGGCAAAGTTTCCTGAGAGGACTGACTGAGAGAAAAGGAAATCCAAGGGCAAAGAGAAAGGGGAAGGGACCCAAAGTGATGTGAAAAATGAGTCAAAGCTGGATGTAGTGAAAGGTTATGTCCCTTGACCAATCCAAAGCCTTAAAAAACCCACCAAAAACAAACAAACAAACAAAAAAGAAGAAGGAAAAGCCACAAGAAATGGAAAGGAAGATCAAGGTAAAGAAAAACAGGGAGGAGAGAAAGTACACTGAAAGTACACAGAGAAATGGATGGCAAGTGGTATTGCAGTGTAGAAAAGAGGAAGATAACCACAGATTAGGGAGCTGCTGAGAGTACTGAATTCACAGTAAAAAAAGAACTAAAGGGAAAACAGGTTATTTCCCAAAGATGAGAGATGACAGAAGGGAAAAATGATAGATTAAGACCACCAAATTTCAAATGAAAGGGAAAGAAGAAATAGAGAAAGTAAGCCAGAAATAAAGAGATGTTGTGGGGGAGAAGTCAGGGATCATTAGAATGACTCCACTAGCTTGGAGAGATGGTTCACTTTCTTCGAGATGTGGTGATTTACTATACATTTGAAAAATTATACCATTAGATTCTAGAAGCTTGGCCTAAGCACTAAGCATCAGCTTTGTGAGTAGAGCATGCAGGGGGAAAATACCTGTGTTGTTTCTCCTGTAAATGCAACATTTGTCAGTGGTCTAAAACACCCAATTATAACTTCTGGCAGCAATCTGGGTCCTTGAGAAAATATTGAGTCAGGAGCTAGTAGGCAAATGAACAGCAGGTTACCAGCAGGTAGCTTTCCATTAGCTTCTTTATTTCAGTTCAGTAAGAAAAGGAAATTTGGATAGTCCCCAAAGCAAAATATTTTATTAACTCTGTTCAGTGTTATTCTGCCTTGTGCATTGGCTTTGAGGAAAGAAATTCCTACTGAGGTCACTTGCACTTGTGTCTATGATCAGTTATCAAAACAAACAGCCCACCTCAACTGCTGCAATTACAATCCTTAGCACACTGGATATAAAACTGAACTTGAGTATTCACATCCTCCTAACAGCTTGAAAATAACAGAGCAAGTCTAGGGACAGGCCATTCCTTCTAGGCCAGAGACAAATTAAGGCAATAAAACACACTGCACAAAATAATTAACTGAATGCACAGAACTATATAGATTTCACCACACAGAATGTAGGAGGAACAAGTGCTGCTATACATTATCCAATTGTTGAGCACAGTATTTTCTATTGATTTTAGCAACTTACTATTTGCTGACTATTTCCTAATCTTTGGTGAAGGCAGCAGTTAAACACACATAGTTTTCCTGATAACCAATCCTGTTAGGAAATTGCTGTGAAGAACAAAACTGATCCTTACCTCTTTAAATCAAGCCCGGGGTCCAAAAGCCCTCAGTTAACCCCTGGCCACCAAATTTTTTTGCTGATTTGGTTGATCAACTGTTGGTTGCTAGCTAAAGAGCTGAGCTGAAAGGACTCTTTAACCAGGTAACAGAGCATCCGACTACACTTTACATAACTGACAGTAACATATTGACAACCAGAAGATATCTTTTATGGTGTTTTTTCTGTGGGACGTAGTCTTTAAGCAATAGGATTTAGTGTCTGATTTCCCAGTTGCTGTTGGACATATTAAACAACAGCTGACAATAGGCATCAGGAATACTCTGTGCAAAACAATTTCTGTGTTTTTCTGCTTGAATTTTGCCTAAACTGATGTCCTAGAAAATTTTGCAAATGCTGAATCCACACACCACTAAAAACAACTGCATCTGCAACCTTTTCTTCGTTATTTTTTGTTGTGTGCCCCATTTCAAGTCTGTCCAGCACTCCTGGCAGTTTGAATCTTCCAGCTGAGTGTCATTTAGTGACAGCTTCATGGGGTCTTTTCCATTTCTGTGAATTTAGTATGCTGTGGAATGGAAAAGGGGATTATTAATGCACATTTCTTCAGTTGAAGTCGGATCTTGTATGAATTCAGTTCCTAAAGCAGGCTGGACCCGGGTGAGAATTGAGGAGGGAGTTTCTGAAGCGCATGTGGGTACTTCAGGCAGGGAAGCTGCTATTTCTGCAGCTCACCAGCTCTCCATGAGCTGCCTGTCATAGGCATTTCCACTGGAAATATTTTGTCAGGCTGTCCATACTAAAACCAAGATATTGTTGGAATTTTTTTCATTAAATGACAGAGAAATAAATGAAAAAGAAGTCAGTGATCCCAATGTCCTTATAGATTTGGGTTGCAGACGTGGTGCAGTTTTCTCTCTCAGATTTCCATTGCACCTCCTCTAGAGTGTTTTCTGCTCTTGACCCTTAACAATGTTGTGATAATGCACAATTAATGTGTCTGAGTTCCCAGTTGGTTGCATTGGATAAATCAGTTCCTGTATATTTTCTATTTTAATTGAAGTAACAGAACACTCTAAACTTTGATGTAGTGACAAGCACTTAAGTAATTCATCTGTATCAGTATTCTGGTTTTATTCATTTTCTCTGATGGTCCTCAACTGTGACCATACCAGGCCAATGTATTTTTCTTGATTAATTGACACAATCTGCATTTTACTCTGCCAGAAAAAAAATGAAAGCTCTTAGATATTCAGCAGAGTTCTGGTTGCATAGGAGGCAGGGGAGGAAAACTGGCTATAAGCTCTGTCATAAAGGCATTATAGACTTTTGTGTTCCAAGTTCCCTATAAATAATGAAATTGTAAGTACACATGAAATAGATTTTGCCTACTTTAATATTGATATACAAATTAAAGACCTTCCATAATGCATTGTTCATATAGTCAAAAATTTCTCATGAAGGAGGGAAGTAAATTTTTGGCTTTGCCAGCAAAACAGGAGAACAAAGCCTATTTTGACAATGATGATAGTGAGGATAACAAGCTGGGATGTGGGATGAACAGAAAGAAATTGCAAATTGGATATCAAAGGAAGTAGAAGACTGACAACTTTTCCATCTTCATCATATTACATCAAACCTAGCAGAGTGAAAGCTGTCATTAGAATAAATAAAAGAAACTGAAACAGAAGTTCAAAGCACTATAAATGATAAATTTCATGTGATACGAAGATGACAAGCACTGTGCTCAGTAACAGAGTGCCCATCACCCATCTGCTCAAATCCACCAGAATTAATGTGAGATTCTGTTATTGTCTGATCTATTCTCTCATTTCAACCATCAGAGAGAGAACAAAAGAAAAAGGAAGTAACTGGAGAAGCAGCAAATGTTTTGCAGAAGCAGTTAAATGAGACAAAGCTGAAGAGGAAGCTTCATACCACCCCCATCTCGATGTTTCAGCAGTAGTTACATTTGCTCCTTGCTGCAATGACAAGCTCAAATTGTCATCAATAAATGTTGATTTGTTTTCTCCTAATAACAGTAAGCAGCTCCCACTCAAAATCAATTTCAACTTTGTTGGCAAGACACTGCACATTTGTCTTCACCGTGACTGAGCTGCATAAAGGAACAATTGAATTGAAAATTAAATGAACAATAAATGAAAATTAAAAGTGCCTTTTAAAAGGAAAATTAGTGCTATGCTGAATTTCCAGAAATGTTCTGTTGGTGGGGAAGTTTTGCCTTAAAAAAGGTAGGGTTGGGCTAAAAACTTAATTATATAAATATGTGCACATTAATGTACATAATTAAAAATGGACTTTAACCTCAAAAAGATAAAAAGGCTCTTCAGCAACTTCCTAGGCTTTTAGTTCTGGCAAAAGCAGCAGAGTTTCTGCAGTAATTATACATCCAAAACATTTGGATATGCTAATTGGATCTAAGTTCTAATTAGTTTCTTTGTGTGACTAAGAATGACAATCACTGAATTAATGTAATGCAGTTTTGTTCTGAACTTAGTACTGTTTTCACTATTTTTCATACAGAAAATGTAGCCTGTGAAATGCTCTGCTTTAAGGGATGTCAGGGGTTTGTCACATCCAGAGTACACTGCAAGTACCTTTGCTGCATTTCACTGTACTGTTATGGGTGATACACTTCAGCATTCAGGTTATTCACCTCAAAGTGTTGCAGGGCTTTGCCAGGGGAGTGGTGAGGACATGGAATGTGTCTGCAGTCCATCCATGACTAGAGAACAACTGAATAACACTGTGCAGGACCAGCAGAAGCAGAGAGGAGTGCTATGATCTCTTGCTGGTGTTTGTGATCGGATTGGAACACAAAGTGGGGAAACCAAACAGGGATAATTTGTACTTTTATTTAGAGAGAGCCATAGGAAAGATGAGCAATTTCAAGAGATTAATAGGACACATCCTGATTTTGTTTCTCCTTGTATCCTGTTGCTGCTTTCAGTTTCTCTGGGGTTCTGGATCTAGCAGATCCTTGATTCAGTCGTGGCTTGTGACTACAAGAATGCTCAGCATTACCCTTGCTCATTCCCTGACTGTAGGATAACCTTGACTTCTGCTTGACTTCTGAAGGGCATGAATTAGCTGTGAGTACTTCTGAAAGCAGCAGAGGGAAGTGACTATGTTGTTTTAAGGCCATCTTTCTTTGGGAAACATAGAATCATGGCGTCATTTAGATTGGAAAAGACCTGTGACACCATTGAGACAAGCCTAACTTCTATATCATTGCAGAAGGTTTTTATTTTTACTATTTGAGACATTCATTTCTTAAGGAGGCATCTTCAAAGAATTGATATAAATATGTTGAAATTTAAAAATTTAGAAGTTGCTCTAGTCATTAGATTAGAGCATTACACCTAATAGGTGTAATGAAGAAAACAAATATTTCAGATAACCCACTTCTAAAATTGTGAAATACGTTACTTAAAGTTTTTTCTTTGTTTTCTGTTTCACTTTGAAAGATTTATGAAACACATATACAAAGCCTTTTCATATGAAGGACTAAAAATAATGATTTCTGTAAATTCCTGTTTAATTACAGTCAGCAAAGCCCCCTTCTTTATAAAGCCTTTCAGATGGTTTGAGGCAACCTGCCATTTCTATGACTCTGTGTGAAATTACAGTAATATTTTCCATGTTTTGCAGTTTGTTTCTCTCAGATTATGGTGTTGAATTCTCCAAGAGAATAGCCTTAGTAGAGTCCACTGGACCCAAGAATACCTTATTGATGTTAATCTTGGTTTGTCAGAGGGAGCAAGACCTTTTGTTCCTTTAAATAGGAGTCAGAAGATGAGGATCCCTGGAAAGGTTTCATTCACAGACCATGGAGAAGGCCATTCAGAGCAAGAACTGGTCGCTGCAGGTGCCTGTCTGTGGCTGTGTAATGACTTCACATAGGCAATTGGTTTACCTGCTTAATTGAGACTCTGCCCTAAAGTCCTCTGAAGTGAGTCATTGTCCTTCCACTGGGTTTTGGATTTAACACTGGTAATTGTGCAGGCCAGCTGAGTGTGGTAATGAATTTCAAAAATGAAACTGGTTATCTTGATGCATGGTGCTAAGGGATGTGTGGTTGATTTGTTTCTATGTGCTCAAAAAAAAGCATCTGCCATCATACAATGAAACAGGCAAGTTTTATTTTCAGAGAAGCTGAATTACAAGTCAGTATCTACTAAACCCAGATTGAAAGGCAGATAATCCTAGAGACATTCCTGAGCAAAAGCTTCATCCACAGAAACTCAAGAAATACAATAGCGCCAATGCAAAGAATCGCATAGATGATCTTCTTTTTCTGCATTATCTGTTGCAGTACTCTCTCAATACTGTGATGTGCCTGTCCAATGGTCTTTTCCTCAATCATCTTTAAATGTGATTTTTAACCTGGTTTAAATCACTGCTGTTTTCATTACTAATTAGTAGTATAAGTTTTAATTGAAGCTGGTGTAATTCCTTTTGTCAGAGTTCCACTAGGAAGGATGGGCTGGAGCAGAGAGCGTGCTAAACTGATGGTAGCTATTATTTCTGCAATTAGTGCATTACTGAAAGTAAGGTAGAAATATTGTTACAGCTACAGTACTTTTTAAATGTTTTTCAGTAATATTGAAATCCTCTCTGACCTCTTTTAAAGCAATGTGTACAGCCCCAAATCCTGGATGCTGTCATCCGTTGGACACTGGTATTTAAAATCAAAAACTGATATCCTTAATTGCTTCATTTTCAATTTTGGGATGAATCTGTGCACAAGCCATTCCCTGCGTTTCCATCCCATTGATTCCAGAAGATACAATACTTTATATGTTCCTGCTGAAAGCCACCTAGGAGGAATGACTAGCAAAGTTTTATGGGCAATGAGAAAAATTTTTTTTTTCTGTTTTAGCTTGGCTGCTGGAATCCTGTAACTGGTCTGAATGGGTCACTAACAGACAGAAAGCTGGAGAACAACATGCGAGGAGTGGTTCTGCGTGTGGTGACTGTCCTGGTAAGCAGATGCTCATCCTTCTGCAGTAGCAGGGATGCATTTTCTTCTTTTTGCCTCATCTTTTTATAAAGTGCACCATTTTACCAAGAAAGTAGTTGGTGTTAGAGGGTCTGATTTAAGCTGGTCAAAAAAACCCAGAAAGATGGATAACTTTCCAGAAAATAGTTATTTATCAGTACAGCACATTTCAGACTGGATCAAACACATCAGAACCTGTTTCTTCCACAGGCATGTTGTAAATTAGGTAACACAAGCATGTGAGGTGATAAAGGGCAGCTTCAAGTGCCCTGTTAGCTAAAGTTACCCAGCTGAAGCTCTAAAGGATTCAATTCCAATCACCTTGGCAAATTGCATGCAGTCTAACACAAATTGTCGCGCTCAGAAAATATTCAAGGTCAGCTTAGGTCAAGTAATGCTAGTTTGGTAAAACATCTCCTGTCCATCCTAGCTTTTTGTCAGCCGGGGTCTTCCTCTGTGTGGACATCTTATGTCAAGAAAAATTCTTGGTTTAAAGCTGAGGAGACAATGTCTACCAGGATAGGAATTCATGTATTCAAGGCCAGTGTATTCCCTGCCATAAACTCAGCTTGAGAAGTTTTTAAGAGTGGGGGAAAAAAAAAGAAATAAAGAATAAGAAAATAATATGAGACATATAGTCCTCTTTGGACCAGTGCCCAAGTACAAAGTTGTTCCAGGGCTGCAGACCTATCAATGTTAGATTAGCTACTTCCCTCTTGCTACTCTCTACTTGTGTTTGAGTTCAATGTCTGAGGGCCCAGCACTTTTTTATCAAGAACGAGACGAGGAGTTTTCAGGGTTTGCATTGCTGACAGTGCGTGATGAAGGAAGAGGCTCTGTCAGGGGTGGAAAGTGAAATCACCAGAGCATGTCAGTGCCACAGACAGAGCAGTTTCATACCCCTCCAGTTATTTTATGGGTATTTAAACACCTTTATCTGTCAGGGTGAACATTCTGTTCCAGCTCTTAGTACATTAGAGAACTTCCTGTGGTAGTATCTACAAGACAAAACAAAACAAACAACAAAACAAGAACCAAAAAAACCCCCACAAACCTAAAGAAGAACCCAAAGAACTAAAGAAGAACCCAAAACCAAACAACAGCAAAAGCCAGCTAAGGAAGGATGAAAGCACAGAAAAAAAAAAAAGAAGTAGTAACAGAGAGGGGGAAGATGATACTTTAATTGCATGTTCATCAAAATAGCATCACAGTGGCAGTGGCTGGTCTGTTTAGCCTGATACTCCTATTAATTGCTTCAGTATAATTATCTGTTGACAAAAATGATCTGTGGATTTTGCCTACAAAAATAAATTGGAATTAGAATATTAGCACTGTTTTTAATAGTAGTTCTTCCCTCTCTCCCCACTCTTCCTGCTTTATCCCCAGTTATCTTTGTTACCTTGACAGAGAGCTTCTTACATGTTATTATAGCATGAATATTTATCAACTTGCACAGATACACAAAAATAATTACCTATGCTGGTAGGATGCTACAGTAATTATAACAGCAAAGACAGACATTTAAAGTTCAACACAGAGCACAGGGCATTTCAGTCCCCTCACTAGTTTTATATCTTCAGGGTAGGACAAAATGGAGCTTTGTATTTAACCTGCATGATGAAAATGTGTGATTCTTACTTTGGATGTGAGAGCAGGAGGAATTTCACCAATTAACTTTATTTTAGTGATGATATTTATTATATTTTCTCTTTCATCCTGCTCCCCGTTCTTCAATTAAGTCAATATATTTCTGTTAAAAGTAAAGAATCTGTATAGACTGTGCATGATTAGTTGTTGTTATTAATTCTGCCATTTTCTAACAGAATTATCTTGATCCAGGGAAACAAGTGTTAAAATTAAATAGTAATACCTTTGAATACTAATAGATTTCTTTTTCATGAGAGTTGAGAAGTTTCCATTAATTTGTAAATTTGCTTTGTTAACAGTTCAAATCTCTCATGCCTTTCTAGATAGCACCCCTTCTCATCTTCCAGTTTCATTTTGTTACGTCTTCAGGTTGAAAAGGACTTTTTATTAAAACTGCAGCAGAATTTGAGAGCATAGCAAATTGCAACACCTGGGTTTATACTGCATTATACTAATGAAATGAAACCTTCTGGAGTCTGAAAATCATAAATGATTGTGACTTACCTTCTCAGTCTTTCAATAAGCAAATGCTGAACAATTCCCATCATCCACATCCATCTACTAATTCCTTTCCTTTTAAATAATAAATTTGATAATTATGAGCTACATGTCTGCAGACCTTAACCAAAATCTCTTTGTGAGTATGGCAGAATACAGTATAGCCCCAAACTGGAAATCATCTGGTTTCACTTGTCAGAGAATCCTGGCTCTTCTGCAGTAAATGTGAATGCTCTCCTTTGCATAAATATCAATAAGAAATATTCCTTTGTGGTTTATTCTGAGGAGAATTATGGTCATGTTTGTGTACACATAATGCAGTGTTTTAATATGAGTTGGATTAGTACCACACTTCCTACACTTTTAGAAAAGGCTTATTTTGTCGAACTTAAATATCAGATGTCTCTGGCTTGGACTGCTTCCACACATGAAGCTGAAGTCTGAACTTTGTGTTTGACAAGTTGCTCTTAAGCTCAAGTCACTTGGTGGTGAATTTCTGAAATGTATTCTGAGTTTCTGAAATGTAGCTCAATCAAAGGTCAGCATAGCTGTTCCAAACAGATTCAGAGTATCTTGAATGAACAATTGCCCAAGAACAAATTTAGCTATATATCTGTTTTGGCTGTATCAGTTTATTCTTTTTTTCAGTTGTTCAGTTTTATTGAAAAAGATCTAAAATGCATAATATTCTCATAACATAATTTTATTAGCCAAAGCAATTTCTGAATTATTCATATGAATATTAAGACATTGGTAATGGAATGAGATTTGGTCCATTTGACAATGGATTGGCCAGCAGGTATTTGTAAAATCATATTTTCTTTAAAAGCCCCTGTTGTTCAAAAAAGGAAGAAGTTTGAATTTCCCTGTTTTAAAGCATTAAAACCTTGACTAAAAAGTAGAAAGCCTTTCCTGAAAGTGCCTAAGTTATAATATCCTAACGGTGCAAAAGATCTGTGTGACTCTACGTGAAAATTCCAAACAGCTCCCAAACAGGAATGTATTTTCATATCTGGGGGGTCCTGAGAAGGTGGGCAGGATAAAAGAAAGACAGATCACAGCAAGCCATGCTGAATTATGCTTTGCCATACACCCCTATACACAGTATCTCCAGAGTTACTACCTGGGCTAGGTACACAGAGCTGCAGGGTGGTCACTCTTGGCTGCAGGGATGTGATGCAATGAAAGGACTGGCAAAAGGGTAGATAAGTGTGGAAAGAAAAAATAATTAAGAAAAATCATTTGCACCATGGAAAATGTTATCATATGTGGACTAGTTTAATTCTCAGTGGTTGGTATTAAATTCATGAGCATTTGTTGCCCAGATTAGAAAAGAAAGAAATTTGAAAGCAGACAATGTCTTTAGGGACATGGAGCTGGCAGGAGGTCTGCATCTTCAGTCTCTTTTTCTATTGAATTTACCACTCTGAGCAAAGATGAAAAGTGAGATATGAAGCTAAGGCCTGGTTTTAAAAGCTGAAACTGTCTTTGGATTTTGAATTCCAATACTGGCTTAAAGAAAGTTAAAAAAAAAAAAAAGTTCTTTCCAAAGCTGGAATAACTTTCAGAGTGACTGGGGAAAGGACACACATAAGAAAGATGAAATAAGACAGTGTTTAAGCATATGCAGAGGAACAAACAGTCAGAAGTAATAAAGGATTAAAAATGTCAGGATAAAAACATCTGTGAATGACTGTACAATAAAGATCAACCTCAGGAAAGATTATGTGCAGGATACCTCATTAAATATTGAATAAATATTTTATAATAGTGTGCAAGTCTCACATATAATGCTTCTTACACTTTCTCCCAATATTTTTTGTGATGACTTTTCTCATGCAGTCCTGATCCCATTCCCCATTTTCATAACTGAATGCTGTGGACTTCTGTAAAGTCCCTTCATTCCATCAGGCAGCTCTATCTCTGCCCAAGTGCCCACGATCTTCTAGGAAAAATAATTTTAGTTGAGGCATGTATTATACTGTATATATATATACAATCTATTTATTGGTATACTGGACTACAGTAGTACCCAAAATAGTAACAATTAAAGTCATTATTACAAAAGCAGGAACTAATATTCCTTGATCGAGGTAGAACCTGTCTTTGTATTCCTCTTCCAACCACAACACCTGTAAAAGGGCCAAGTTTAAATTGCTACAGACTGAGCACAGGCCTTTTTTAATAGCTGTTTTATGTTCCTTTGAGCTACCTAGCTTGTATTAAAACAGGTCATAAACCTTACAGTTATTCACTACTGTGATCATTCGTTTGACAAGCTTTAATCTCACAGCCTGCTGGGAAACCCAGCACCTTTTTTTTTCCCCAATTATTGTTATTTTCAACCCATTTTTTTAAGTAGCAGGTACTATATACTAGATAAGGTGGATATCAAGCAGTTCAAATGTTTTGGGACCTGGCTAGGGCCATAGCTTGACAGCAAGGTAGGTGCAGTGCAAAGCCTGTTAGGACCAACCTAATTCATCTCTGTGTCAAGGGCTATATCTCAGGGCTCCCTGGCTCTTATCTTCTCACTGACCCTTACCCATCTGCTCTGCATATTTGCATTCCAGAGCAATTCACACAGTTCACAGGAATTTGACTTTGGAACAGAACGAGGCTCTAACTGTAATTATCCTTCCATACTGTGCAAGACAGAAAAGGAGGTGAATTGCATGACACAGCTCCTTACAAACAGGAGGCCTTGCAAGGCTGCTAGAAGGAGTCCAGTGTAGTTTCCAGCAGGTTAATATACCCATACCACAATTCTGCTAATTCAGGTATCTGAACTATCTGCATTAAAGCCACCATTGTACTCTTGAGACATACTCTAAAACATTCCAATCAATTTCAATCTCAATCCATATTCCTGTCATGTGGTTCAGAAAGAGCTGTTACCTGCATTAAGTTATTGTGAATTAAAATCAATACACAAAGCTTGGCAGCATCCTAATAGGCCATTGCCATAGATTGCCTTGAAAGAAGTCTTAGTCCCATTGCTGAGAAATGGGAGGAACTGGGAAGAGGGGCTAACAGTCTCTGTTAATTTCTTGTAAATAGCACTAAACTAAAGACCATAATAAATCCAGAACCTACCATTTCACTCAGAAGGGAAAAATACTCTTTAAAGTACTGTAAGTAAAAGAACAAACTTCATGTCTAATTGAAGATGACAATAAAAACACCAAAAAGGTGACAGACTACACACATGGATAAGAATAGGCCAAATGTAAAATCCCCTTAATATCCTACTCAGTTTCTGGGATGTGATTGAGCTCCTTGCTGTAGAAAAGGTGACTTTTCTATTAGTGCAACTGACTTTCTAAACAATCTGTTTGAAAAGGGCAGGATCAGAGAATGGTGGGTTTCGGTGCCAATACACAGCCTATTGGCACAGTATTTACTTATCCAAGATCTTGTAGATTTGAATCCTTCATCTATGCTTTAGTTTTATTAAGGGGTGGGTGTTGTGTTATGTTTTGCAGCAATTTTATAACTGTTGATAGTGGGAGAATTTCTGTAATGAAAGAATGAAATGTTTCAATTAAATTTTGGTCATTGATTCTAACATGAGTTAATGTACATTGTTGTTCAATTAAAAATAACAAGCTGCTGTGCTGTTCCTAGCCAAATAAAACCCCCAAAACAGCAGTCAACAAAGCACTTGAGGAAATTAAGTATTTGGGGCTGCATATTTCACCAAAATCTTTTGGAGAAGGAAATGTGAAATGACTAACATATAAAAGGGGGCCAATAATTATATTTGGAGTCAAGGAAAAAGTGGTTTTGCCTAGCAACAAGGCAATAGCATCTTGTGCTTGAAAATGCTTTGGTTGTAGTTTATCAGACTTAGTATTTCTTGTTGGTTATAATGGCTGTGCTTGGTCATCCAGCAGCCATTGGAAGGGAGTGGAGAAATCTAGTAATAAGCTTGAATTTCAGTTTGGGGAGCAGTTTCTTAATATTTGCAGGGAATGGGAGTTTTTGAAGTGTCACAGTGAATATTTACTTCATGAGATAGCCAAGGCTCAGCGTGGGCTATGGGAATCATTGAATGTGCCTGTCCACTGTTTCTAGAGTCAGTGTCAAGCACGCTGTCAAGGTTGACAGTTTTACCCACAACTGAGCTTCATTTCTCACCTTCTTTTTTTCTTTTCTTTCCTTTCTCTCACTACTTTCAGTAGAGAAAGAGGGAAATGGGAAATTTTAATGAGTCTAGAGTTCTATTGAATGGAGTGACGCTATGAAAGGATTATATTCCAGTGTGTTCAGAAATTTTTGATGAGTAGACACAGAGGTAATTTCCATATGCTTTATGAATTCTAACCACTCATACAATTACCTAATTTCAAAACTCTCTTCATAGAATCATTTAGTTTGGAAAAGACCTTTAAGAACATCAAGTCCAACCATTAACCCAGCTTTGCCAAGCCCACCACTAAACCACGTCCCAAAGTTCCACATCTACGTGTCTCCAACATCTATAAATGTCTCCTGGGATAGTGACTTCAGCACTCCCCTGGGCAGCCTGCTCCAAAGCTTGACAACCTTTTCATGAAGAGATTTTTCCTGATATCCAAAGTCATTCACCCCTGGCACAACTTGAGGCCATTTCCTCTTGTCCTGTAGTTTGTTTCTTGGGAGAAGATGCCAATTACCACCTTGCCATAACCTCCCTTCATGTACTTGTAGAGAGCAATTATGTCCCCCTGACCCTCCTTTTCTCCAGGCTAAAGCCCTCCAGCTGCCATAGAGCTCCTATTTGTGCTGTATATCCCAGTACTGACTAGTTTGTCTGACCTCAAAAGCCGTTTTTTTACCCAATGCTTTCTGTGTAGTGCCCTGGCTGGGAAGTTTCTGTCCATAGAAAAGGGGTAAAAACGATTTAGCTGACCAGGAAAATAATCCAAAACATTCTGTTTTGCTTTTGCTTTTTCATTTGTAAAGTACATCCTAGCTTTTTAGCATTTTTATATTTAGAACAAGTAAAAGACCTTCACATATATGTGCAGCAGAGTAGTGTATCATAGTTTCATATAATTTCTATCCTGAAATAAGTCTCAAAGCCACAGAATCCACACTTTTAATTGGAGAGAAAAATCTATCTTATTGCCCAGTGGTCTCCTAATGAGGTGTTGGGCACAGGTAAAGCCATGAACAGCTGAGCTAAGACCACCACTTCCTTGTAAACAGCCCACTGAACACAACTTTTTTCTTCTTCTCATGTATTTAATTAGAGTGCTGTGTTTGAGATCTGAATGAAACTTTCCTGTTGTTTCAATAAAATTTTCTGTAACTTGTTCAAATAGAGAGCTTCTATACAAAAATACTGGATCTTTAAAACTAGATTTTCATTGAGGAACTAAAAGATTACTATCAAAGCTTGGAATTTAAAGTCACTATTCTACTGGCTAAAAATCATCCTAAACAGAGACTCTGGGTTTAGGGAACTGAGCTTCTGAAAAGCAATCATTCTCTTGTTCTCCCCCCCTGCCTCCTCTAGGGCTGGAATTTATTGCTTGACTTTATCATCCACATCTGTAGCACAGCTACAAACAGATGTTTCTCTTTGATTGTCTAATTAATTAACACAACCAAGTTAAACTCAGCCTAATTGTTCTTTTCTGCTATTTAGCTTGAGTATTGCTCCTTCTGTTTTCAAGCATGAAGGTTTCCTGTGCCCAACAGCTTTTCTCTCCTTTCCTATTTTTAACTTTATCAGGGGGGTGTAGTAAAGAACATAAAATTACTTCAAACCAGATATTTCATCCAAATTATTGATATGTCTGAGAATTTCATCAGAGTAAATAAGAACTGTATTTTTTACTTTTAAGTCTTAGACTCTTGAAGCACTTAGCAAATTGTCGTGGTTCTGGCCAGGACATGGTTAATTTTCGCAATAGCCAGGAGGGGACATGGCTAGGACCCACAGGTTGTGCTGTGCCATCTCACACCAGTTTCCAGGGATGCTGAGAATGTTTAATTATATCAGTCTTAATATGTAGCCTATTGTTAACCTCTATCAGTCTTAGTTTGTGGCTTCTTCTTTAAAACGTGTGATAATAGGGAAATGAATGGAGACAAACATTTTCTTGAGCTATTTCCCCAGAGTACTTTTACTATCATGTCATCTTCCCAACACTTTCCCTTTTTTATGCCATGTTGCCTTAATCTTGGGTTCACCTTTATCCTTGCTAAGCTGTGCCAGTCTAGCATTTTGTGGTTTCTCTTGCTTGGGGGATATAATCACCTCTGAAGCCAGGCTTTGTCTTCCTACAGCCTTAAAAAGCAATATGCACAGCTTCATCCAACCTTTACCTGTTTGCTGCTGACTTTCATTTTGCTGCAGGTGGTTTTGGCTGTGTGGTGCTTAGCTGTCCACCACAGTTTACCCACAGTCCTGTGTAAAATCCACCAAGTCTTAAACCTATCCTCCTTTGGGCCAGGGCAGCACAGCTTTGATCCCAAGAAGAAACCAGGCAGTGATAACTGTGGAGCTGTTTTGAGAAGAAGCCCTTATCCCAGGCTTAGCAGTGCTGCATTCAGCTGACAGGGGGGTATGTTGAAGGTAAAGTTGAATGAAAATAGCCCCTCTCTTAAAGGATCTCCTTTGAGGTTGGATGAAAAACCATTCACTAAATATACTGGATGTCTATGTGGTTCAGTGAGGCAGATCATCAGCCTTGCAAAAACAAGAAGTTAAGGGTGTGCAACTGATTAATTTTCTTTAATTCTCCTCAGTCATGAATGTTGTGACTTGTTTGCTTTTCTAGACCTTCCTGGTTTTACAGGCTGTGAAGTCTGCTCTTGCCCCATAGAGTCTCTTAAGTCTCCTAGAGTGGTGTCTCCAGGAGAAAGAAAAGGACAAGCAGAAGCCTTCCTTGGATCACTTCACTGTATTCTGGAGCAATTTAGGTTTAAAGTGATCCTTGGGTGGCAGCTGTGTGGAGCAGGGTAAATATTAGAGCAGGTTGTTGGAATGGTGTCCAGTGGAATTTTGAGCATCTCCAAGGCTAACAATTGTATAGATTCTCTAATAAAGACCTTCTTATATAGTCTGAATTAACACTTCCTTTGGAGAGAAAGTGTATCAGGATTTTCCTGGATTTATTGGGGTCAAGTAGAACCTTCATCATCAGGGTGAATTTTTCCACCCCCAAAATCATCAGTTAGCTCATCAGATTTTCACACCTACTTTCTGCAAGCTCATCATTTTCCTCGTTGTTTTGCTGTGTTTATTTTCTTTCTGCAAGTTCAACTTTCTTAAGGATGGAGACAATAATTTTAACATCCATATTGTAGGGATGTGTGCACCTTTCCATAGCTCCCATGGCATCCTTCCAGTGCAAAAAAGAAAAAAAAGGGACAAAAGGGACAACTGGCATAGTTTCAGGCTGCAGCGTTTATGAGGGGAAAATACCAAGACAAATATTTTTTTGTCCTATTTCAATGCATTCTCAGAAATGTAAACAATTGCACAAAAAACATTATGGCATTAGATTGGTTTAGTTTTGTTTGGAATGTGATTAAATGGTTTGCTGCTCCAGACTTCAACAAAAATTGTGAAATGTTAATTGTTTTGCATAAAGCTGATTGACTGTATTTCATTACATGTGTATGGGACACTGGACATTGGGGTTTTTTTCAACAGTAAACAATTTGTTTGTAATGTAAAATAAACAATTGCATTGTTTAATAAAGGACTATTTATTAAGTCCTAATAAGGATATTAGTTGGGACAAACAGCATTTTAAACAGCATATTAAATCACTACAGTGAGAAACTAGACAGAAAACCAGTTTATGAGCAACTATTTTCTAAATAATTTAGTGATAAAAATTAATCTTTTCTAATATGAAAATTATCAACTTATAAAATGTCCTTTGTACACATGAATCTTTAGAATTTTGTGCATAGTGTATTTAGATTGATAAACTACCATTTTTATTTGTTGCAGAAACATTTCTTTCAGTAATTTTGAGTCTGTATTTATGGAATCTATCATTCAGTTGATCAGCAAAGCTGAATTCATTTTTTGTGCTTTCATTTAAGAGGGGCTTTCATCAACTTAGTCTCAATTTCTTTGATGTTCTTGGAACCTGGGCACTGGAAAACTACTTTAAAAATTCATTTTACTTTCTCTCCTCCATTTTTAGTTAATTTCACTGATCTTGGATAATATGGAAGAAAGAAATTCTATAATAACTTGAGACAGTCCACCCTTAACCTTTTTTTTTTTTCTCTTTTTTTTTTTTTTTTTGTCAGGGGTGGGATTGTTTGGTTTATTTTGTATTTGTGTTGGGGTTGGGTGATTTCCTGGAGTCAGAAGAACATTCTGCCAGTGCAATCTGGTTGCATCCTTTCTTCTTTGGCAGCATCCTCAGCATGTGGCTGTCCTTGAGAATATTTACTCAAGCATTTACAAATTATGCTTTCTTAATTCAAGAACATTCTGCCTGCAATTCAGTGACACCTGTTCATACAGAAAGACATTCTAGCAAGGTAAAAATATTGGTGAGGTATGGGATTAGTGAAAAAATGGTAAAAATACTCTGGCTTCAAAGTAATTTACAGATACAAGTAGTAAAATAATAAAGAAATATTTTAAACACCAACAAAAATGCCACTGTAGATACAATTAAAGTTTGGGCCACAAATACTGCAAAGAATCAATTCTGTTTTCTTCTATCTGCTTGTCAGTTTTGCAGACTAAATGGTCAGGGAGTGGTTTCATGGGCTTGTCCTGGCCAAGCCATGACAAGTCAGAACTAGATTTTTTGCACCCCAGAATAGATGTTTCTGTTAACGTTATACAAAATTACAGCACTATGTAATGAATTAAAAGAAAGATATTTAGCATATTTAAAAAACTATCTATGTGTTACAGCACCTTAATGCTTTTGGGGATAATTTAATATTTTGCTGTACTTACATCAGACAGATGTTTTCAGAGAAAATAAAGAACAAGCCCAAGTGAAATCCATCTATGGCAAATATATGTTTTGTCCTTAGAAATATGATCTGGGTTTTTGTAGCCTTTTTAAAAAAAGTGGAGCATCTAAAAATTAATTGTGCAACAGTAAGAATAACAGAGCAGGGGCGATTTAATAACAAAATAGATAAAACTATAACAAGTCTTTGGAAAAGTAAGAAGAGCATGTTGTTTGGAAATCTGACCTTTCAGTATCAGCTTTTGGTATCTATTTGTATCCTTTATGGTGGTCATCTTTTAGACTAATATTCACCAATCATTCTTACAGATGGCCTTAAGTCCTATAATTGATTGTCTCTTAACTATTCAAATGGAGTTTCTTTGGATAGAACTATTTAAATTTAACTGGCCTATATTCAGGTTACAGTAGAAGGACAAGAACAATACATGTTTCAGTTTCGCTTTTCTTTCAGTTTTGCTTTTCTTTCATGTTTTTCTTTCCTTACAACATGAATTAGTGGCTGCATTAGGTACAGCATTTGCCCAGCTAGTGGAAAATGGCAGTGCTGTGGAATCCTCCATGTTTATGGCCAGACACTGAGTGTATGTCTGTCCTGCTGACCATAAATGTGGTCAGCAGACAATACTAAAAAGCATTTCGGTTGAAATGTTACAACAGAAGATCAACTTCTGAAATACATAATAGAGAATAAAATTTCTCTGTTGAAGGAAATCCAAACCAAAGTAGCAGTTTGCAGAATGTAAGGGACACTGCTAACGATGTATTTTAGGAGAGTTTTGTATAAATAATATTTTTATAGTTCCTCCTTTCGTTTAAAAAAACCCAGCACCCAAACATGGCACATAATTGCTTTATTAACAGATTCCTCTTTTGTTTTTTTGTTTAGGAAGAGCCTTTTGTCATGGTGTCTGAAAATGTTCTGGGAAAACCAAAGAAGTATCAGGGCTTCTCAATAGACGTGTTGGAAGCCTTGGCCACTTACCTCGGCTTTAAATATGAAATTTATGTAGCACCAGATCACAAGTATGGGAGTCCTCAGGATGATGGGTCCTGGAACGGCCTGATAGGGGAACTGGTGTTTAAGGTAAGGTCATTAATAATTTACTAAGTCATCGTGTGTGATAAATATGTGACAAAGTAAAGAAGTATGTTCTGTTTGCAGCAGCCAGTAACTGTTTTTATGGGCAATTGGTAACACTTTGCTTACTGCACTTTGCCAGCACTTGAACATTGGATAGCACGGAAAAAGCTGGAAATTATACTTGTTAGGAACTGTTTAAGAAGCAGGGCAATCTCTTTTTTTTCAACCAAGTAAAATCTAAATGTATTCAAATAATGGGATGTGCAGCATCCTAATTAGTTTGGCAAGACCTGACACAAATGAGTTGAAAAGACTGTTCAAAAGAGAAAAAAATTGGTGTTGCAGTAATTAGTGATACATTACATAAATAATGTATAGCATTAGAAAAATGTTGGTGGGATGAATACATGAAGTATATAATAAACAGAAGATGTTTTATTGATATATAATAACACATTACGTAGATGTATGAATATATTATCTATTCTGTAATTAATAAACCATTTAGTCTACTTAATTTGACATTAATTGTTCAATATTATATCATAAATAAATTGAACCAAATGCATATGCAATGTTTTCCTTTTCTCTTTTTACCCATTCCTTGCATTTTATCTGTTTGGAATTTCTCCCATTGAGAAAGAAAAGACTAGGCAGACTCTATTCTGCTGTTGCCTCATTTGTACTGTAAACATACATATAGCGTGAATATATGTATTTTATTTGCTCTTAATTAACAGGTGGGAGTAGCTTTTACAGCTATGGAGTCCTACATTTGTTGCACTGCCTTAAAGTACTGCAGTAGATATTCATGTAAATAACTTAGACATTGGCTATAGAAGTGTTTTTCCAAATGTGCAGTTGGAATTTAATTCATAAGCACAGATAACAGTAAGGAGAACCATGTTCGGGTACAGGACCCAAGTCTTTCAGTTAAGGAAAAAAAAATATTAAAAAAAAATTATCATCTGTGGGTAAAAAGTTACTGATAGGTTTAACCTATTCTGCCTTCCATCCCATCAGGAAGTCTGTTGGGATGGAAAAGCCCAGCTACTCATTCTGTACCCATATCACCTTTCATACACCTACGCTGTAAAAATAAACTGCCTTTGCTATCTCCCTACGTCCTTATGAAGCTCGAAGGTGGAATTGTGTGTTCACATCTGGTAAGCTGGACACAGCTAGAAAAGCAGATTTTCCATCACCTTCTAAACCTTGACAACTAAAAATCCCTCATCTAATTTTGAGATGTAATGCCACAATGGCCCATTGCTTTATTTTTAGCCATTCTTTCTGCCTCTAAATCTGATGTTATGCTACACCTTACCCTCTACAGTAGCCATCAGGCCACTGCATAATGCAGACTGGAGGGGTCTTAATTCTAGATGGTCTGGAAATGGAAGTGGGCCTGGAATGTTTTTTTATTTATTTGCAATGGATGTTTGGTAAGGCAGAACTCAAAACAACTCAAATGGCCCCAAGGAAAGACATGTATAGCATTCTTGTCCCTTGGCAGGCAGGGATTCAAACAAATAGCTCATTGAAGATGGTAACCACCCAGATCTGTAAATCCATGTCTCAAGTGCAACAGATTACCAGCCTCTTATGATTTTGCTGTAAATGAGTCTTCATGGATATGAAATCTTCCTGCACATCTGCAGTGTATGAAGAGTTAATGGAACTGCATCTGGAATTCAAAACCCATGTTTTCCCTATACTATGGCAGTGTATAATTTTTCATCTTCCTTACCCTTATATAATTAATTAGCAGTAAAGGCTCACTGTGTCCTTCTCTCCCATTCTCTGTCCCTCTTAAGGCAAAAGAACCTCTGGGCGACCAGCCAGTGTCTATCTACCCCTCACCAAGTGCAAGCTGTTCTTGAAAGACTGCTTTCTTATTTACTGCAAACTGAGTTCTGCTCACAGAACTCAAATTTCCATCCACTTGGCAACTTTATAAGGGGAAGTAAAGGAGGAGAGAATAGTTCTAAATTAAAGGCCTAACCTGTTTGAAACACAGCATTTCCTTGTTTTCCCAACCAAGTTTTACATGATAGTCTGGCCAACAAGTGGAGGAATTCCAGAAACAGTGGGAGTACTCTTTGCCTGTTAGTGTGTCAGCCAGGAATGAGCTTTGCAAGAGACAAGTCTCACTCAAGGGTAGTGGAAAATAGCTGCCGTCTCTTTTTGAGTGCAAAGAATCATACAACCATTTAGCTTGGAAAAGACCTTTAAGATCATCAAGTCCAACTCCTATCCAGCACTGCCAAGTCAATCACTAAACCATATCCTAAAGTGCTGCATCTACTTGTTTTTGCAATATCTCCAGGGACGGTGACTCAGCCACCTCTCTGGGCTGCCTGTTCCAATGCTTGGCCACCTTTTCAGTGAATTAACTTTTTCTAACATCTCCTGGCACAATTGGATGCCATTTCCTCTTGTCCTATTACTTGTTACTGGGGAGATCAGTCCCCACCTTATTACAGCCAGGAGGTAGTTGTAGAGATCATCTCATTGAGAAGGGTGTCTTTGGCCACTCCAGAAGGTGTGCCATATGAAGTAGCAGTTGCTGTAGCAACCACATGATTTCTGTGCTCAAGATCAATATTCACGTCTTGCATTAACCCTCTTCAGCGTGCAGCAGTCTCTGGTGCAGGTCCTGGTATCAGGGAGAGCAGTCCCAGGCTGATCCTGTTTGCAACATCCCTGCTGGAGTGGGATGGCAGGACAGGAGCCCAGCTGTGCCAAGTATATGCCTTGGGCCCACAGCTGGCTTCAGAGACATGACATTGCGCCAAGTTCACTCTGTTCCAGCTTTGAAGACAAGGTTTCTGCTGGCTGCTAAAATAGGAGCTGGAATCAGCAGAACATAGTAAGTGGTCTTTAATTTGAACTTGGAAACTGGTTTGCACTCCTGTCCTTTGATTGTCAGGACTTATATACACTTGGTCCACGCACCTTTTCTAGTCAAAATAACCTGAATGTAACCCTGCTATACAAAGGTTTCTGTTCGCTAAACACCTGAACCAGGTGGTCTTCAGAGAATAAATGCTCTTCGAGAGAAGAACTTGGCGCTCTTGTCCCTCTCCTGTCACATGACCAGGACTCTCATTGCATCTTGTAGAGCTTCATCTCACAAACAGGATTAGTTCAGAGAGCAGCAGCCCTCTGTGGAGAGGCTAAAACCATCTCAAGGGAGCAGTGCTTTACCACAAATCTTGCTCTTACTGTTAATTATCTGTGTCTTCTCACAGTGATTCCTGTAGTTGCCCTCTATCCCGATTGCCTGGGGGATAAGCCTGTGTGTGAGGCAGGAGAAGTGGCTGATGCCTCTTCTGGGAGAGCACACTAGGCCTTCCAACATGACTCTGGGCTTTCTGGTGATATTCACATCCATCAACTATTGCTTTTCACATCTCACCATGCTACCTTGATTGCCACAATTTTTTTTCCAGTGAGGAAGCAAATTTGCTTCTATGAGGAAGCAAATAACATAGGGAAAACAACCTGATTCCACTTAGGTCCATCAGAAAAGGAAAAATACATGCTTAATCATTTGTAAGAGAAACTGCAAATCAAGTAGAAGCCTCTAATGAGGTTCTTTTTCTATTGCACCTTCTTAAGGGGGGGTAGTATAAGAAGGGAGAAACCACACACGGAGGACAAAGTGAGAAGAAAAAATACTAGCTGAGTAGAAGAAGAATTATTTGGATCTACGTGTGTTAACTTGAATCAAAATGTCTTTCTGATTGTTTTTTGCATGTCCATGTTAATAACTGCATAATGTGGGACTGCCTTATATCGTTTCTTCATTTGCTGAAACTTGATTTTACATTGAAAATGGATGAAATTAAGGCCTTCACAGGACCACTTTAGAACAGATTCATTTATTTTCCCTGCTCTTTCTCATGAGCCACAGAAATTGTCAGAAGATTGCTTTCCATGTGTGTGAGATGTGCTTGCTACAGCAGTAGCTTAGGGACATTTCAGGAATTTCTAGGTTTTGCTGATAAGCTGGTTCTGTGACACCAGTAGCAATGCTATCAGAGCCATTTGGTAATTTCTTTTGGATTTTCTCATTCTGGTTGTTTTCAGTTTTGCAATTTCTCATTGCTCTACAATGGCCCCAGGAGAACTGCTGCTAAGGAAGATAAATATAAAATCCTCTGCAGGTCACACAGAGCAAAATAATGCCCTCTGCTGGTTTTTTTCAATCTGTTTCAGAAGTCACAGTTTCATTCATGAGAAATGTGTAAGACATATGATGGTTGTTTGATTTTGGCACTGCAAAAGCTTAGTGGAGTGCTATACATGTTTATAATTCAGATTGGCAGCTATATATCTAAATATTGACATAATTGTGTGCATTTGCCTTTCTATCTCAAAAGCACTAAGTGAACCTTTACTTCTTCAAACTGATGTCTTCTCTGATCCAATCTGACATGTTAATGACAAGCATTTAATTTTTTTCATCTTCCAATTTTGAAACAAGATGACAATCTATATGTAATCAAGGATGCTCACCATCAGTAAATCAAATATCAAGTGAAGATTAAGCTTGCTTTTTGTGTTAAAAGTGTAGTTTTCTGGAAAACCGGTGTTTATGATCCAGATTAGTAAATTAAGAATATGAGTTGCCATAAATCAGTGTAGCCCTTTCTTTTTCTCTGTTTTTGGGGGTGTTTTGTTGTTGTTTTTGGGGGGAGGGTTTGTTGTTGTTTTGGTTTTTTTAAACAGCTAAACACCAGAGTGCTAAAGAAGTCAGGATTTAACTCTCTCCTTTCTGTTTCTCGCTTTACTACCTCTCAAGAAATAAAGACATATAGAATCACTTGAATGGCTTAAAGATCATCTAGTTCCAACCCCACTGCCATGGGCAGGACATCCTTCACTACACCAGGTTGCTCAGAGCCCTTCCTTAAACACTTCCAGGGATGGGGCATCCCCTGCTTCTCTGGGCAACCTGTTCCGTTGTCTCACCAGCTTCACAGTAAATAATTTCTTTCTAATATCAAATCTAAACCTACTCCCTTTCAGTTTGAAGACATTTTCCCCCATCCTGGGACTCTAGGCCATTGTAAAAAAAGTCTCTCTCCATCTTTCTTGTAGGCTCTCTTCAGGTACTGGAAGGCTGCAATTAGGTCACCTCAAAGCCTTAATTATATATGTAGCATATAAAGTAGCAAGACATAATTATATTACAATTGTTGCTGCAGTACAACAAAGGAAATGCAACCTTTACATTAGTACAATATTGTTCCACTGTCATAGTTGGTTGATAATGGAAGTGGAACCATAATTCTGGGAAATGTGGAGAGACTGCTTCCCAGAGATGCAAATTAGAAGTAGTATTTCCATAGATACCATGGTGTCTCATTTTTTTTCTTTAATTCTCTTCAGTGTTTTTAATGGAAAAAAGTGTTTTCCTGTAAAAAGGAGGGGAAAAACAGAAAAAAATTCTATTAGTCATACAGTCAACTGTTATCTGCTAAAAGTATCTTTACTGGTGTATGTTGCTTTATAGTGGAGAATTTTTAAGCATCTTACAATGATGCAATTTGAATGAGAAACTCAGTGATCTAGTCTGGTAGGGAAGTATTTTAGTAATATGCTGATAATTAATAACCCAGCTAACTTAATAAACAGAGGTTCAGTCTAGTCTTTTTTTCCACATGTCCTCCTTTACCCCTAAATTCCTATTTTGCTTTTTGATATACATTCAGGGGAATAGCCCCAAATCTATGCTATTCATTAAATGCAATCATAATTTCCTGTTTGACAACTCTTGGACTCCTATATTTGTAAATTTTTTTAAAAACATATTTATGTTCACAATTGTGAAAGACAGTTCAAATGCTGGCTGGTTTGCACCTTGCTCATGGGAGCTAGGACTTGACTGTCAGCAGGTGCTGTGAACCACTTGAGTCACTCGTTGAGCAGAAGGTTTGTAATGAGAGGATAGGGAGACTCAGATAACCTGAATGTTTCCATGGATAATTCTAATTACTGACTGAGTTTTCTGCTGCCCATGGGCAAAGGGCAGTTGAATCATCACTCACAAAAATTTGTTAGGAAGGGACCTGAAGTGAATTCATGAAGCCATGCTTTCAGCTGTGCTCATCAACACAGCTTCACTTATGACACCAGAGAATTTAATACACAAATTAAAGCTGAAGCTCTAATTCATACCTTTTAAGAAAATCAATATTTTCAAACCCTTTTTTGTCCAAATCATCAGGCTTCCAGCTAGGCTCTGCCGCTTTTTCATGCCAGTGAACAATCAATATAAAGTGACATCATTTAAACTGAAGTCTTAAGAGCACTGTGATTAGGAGTATGTTTGTGCCATGGGCTGCAGAGTGCTTTGCACGTCATATTAAAAGAGCCCAGTTGATTTACAAAATTTTCTAGTCAGTTTCAGCTGCCATGCCTCCCCACTCAATAGTTCAAATCAAATATCTAGGGGACTAGGAATCTCTGCCTTCTTTGGGCAAGAAGAAAGAAATTCGAGAGAGTTAATAAAATTTGACTCAGTACTTTCAAATTTTTGTGCTCTCCTCACCCCCTTCCAAAGGATCACACACTGCTTTAGGCAGAACAAAAATGGATTAAATCAAGGTAGTAGAAGTTTAAGTATTTTAAGTACTCTTTTGTCATGTTAAAACATCTAGAATTCACAGTCTTATTGCTCAGTATTTGGGCTTTTTAAAATGGTATTCATATGTCTGCTATAAATAACCTTTCTTGGTTTCAGTGAAGCTGCGATTGTACCTGTAAAAAGTAAAGTAGCACCTGCTGTACTTGTGGCTGTTGTTCCTGGAGACCTAATACATACTGTGAAATACAATGATTAGATCAAGAAATGCTACTCATCCTCTTTTCATGTGAAATGTGTTCTTTAAATTACAACAAAAAATGGAAATGGCACAAAGCAAGTCCAGACTAGCTGCAGGACAGGTTGGCATTGCTGGAAGAGTTGCTTATCGGGAGGATACAGAGGAATGAATCGTAAAGGAACTGCATGCAGAATCTGCCCTTCTGCACTGTAGACTTTGCAGATAAAATTGATGTTTTATGGAATTTCAGGTGCTCCTAGGGTAGTAGCCCTTGGTCATGATCATCAAATCATGAAAATATTTTATAAATTTGGCTCTATCAGGCAATTAGTTTCTTATGATTGGATCAGCTGTGCACAAAATCTGACTTGTGCCACAATGGCAGGGATGGCTTTAGTGAGCCAGGGTGACAAAAACGACCAAAAGTAGATTTCCTCCAGGTATTATCTGTGTTTGTGTATTTCAATTTCTTGAAAAATAACAACCAGCAGACCTGATGTGCCAAAGTGCTCCAAGCGAGGTTTGCTTGCAGAAACTAAGACACATGGTTGACATACCCTGCTCAAGCCTTAGTGACCTTTCTGTCCTCATGTGCTGAAGACTTTGGTCTTGTTATCTGACTCTTCTTAAACTTAGCTGCTATAAATCACAGAGGAACAAAGATCTTTTTCGTGGCTCCTACTTAGGCATGTTGTTTTTTCCTCCTCTCCTCAGAGAGCTGACATTGGGATCTCTGCCCTGACCATCACCCCTGACAGGGAGAACGTGGTGGACTTCACAACACGCTACATGGACTACTCGGTGGGCGTGCTGCTGCGGAAGGCAGAGAAGACAGTGGACATGTTTGCCTGCCTGGCCCCGTTTGACCTCTCCCTGTGGGCCTGCATTGCTGGCACGGTGCTCTTAGTAGGGCTCCTCGTCTACCTCTTGAACTGGCTCAACCCCCCACGCCTTCAGATGGGATCCATGACATCTACAACTCTCTACAACTCCATGTGGTTTGTCTACGGATCCTTTGTGCAGCAAGGTAAGGCACAGAGGGAGGCCCTGCCTCTGAGAGAAAACCTGTATATCCTCCCCATTGCAGTAGAAACCTTCCTCTCCCCTGCCTCCCTCCCACAAGGAACTGGGAGCACTAGAAAGCCTTGTGCTAAAAGATTTCCTAGATATTTGGCTGCCGTGTATGGGAACCTTGAGAAGTTCAGAGCACTACATGCTAGCTTATGATTTGTTTTGTTATTACAGAAAGATAATTTTCCTCTGAGGAAAAAAAAAGTATTGCTCATCAGCTGGAGAATTATTCAATATTATCAAGTGCTATGTTCTTACCTGGTCAGATGGAGAATGCTGGGATTTGGATTTTGAACTAAGTTTAGACTAGTCAGCAGTGCTGAACGATCTTACTGTGTCTGATAATCTTTCCTCCCTCTTCTGATTTATTTCAGTTTCCCTATAGAATGTTTAGATTCAAGCTTCTCTGGCCTTCCTGATTGCTCTCTCAATCCCATTTAACATCTGGTGTAGCCCAGACTGGTTCCCAGTTCTGCTTATATTCCCAAGTCCTTCACAATCTAACTCTCCTGGCAGGGTTTTAACCATGCATCCTAAAGACCTCAGGGCCTGCAGATCTTGGCTGGGTATATACTGCTTAGAATTCTGGTCTGCAAATTTGGGGTAATGCAAAGTGGAATAAGAAAACACAGCTAAATATAAGAGTGAAGGGGGTTTGGATAATAAACACTCAATGACAAAACAGGATGAACACCTTCTTGCTTATCCATGTAATTGTTCCTCAGTCACTGCTGACACTGCAGGTGCACCTGTTCTAATTTCACAGAGCATCTGCTCTACAGAGAGCCATGGCCACTACAGCCCCAGACTCGCAGACAGTTCTTTGTATTTTAACCTGAATTTGGATGGAACACTGTAGGTAAAGGTGTCATATTTATGTACTACTGGCAACTTGTGATTTAGCATTACATTATTCTTTTTTCAAAACAATCAGATGACTTCCATAAAAGCTAAAGGTATCCATGAAAATCAAGTATGAAATTCCTAGAACAGAAAAAAAAAAGCTAAAATAATGTCACTATCCAAAAGAAGAATAAAAGCTTAAGCTGAGAGTTTCCACAAGAGGCGTGATTTTAAGAATATGAGCATAGAGACATTACTTTTAAAATTATCATTTGCATTGAGCAGTGATGGTCAGCTCAGGAGAGCTAAAGAGATAGTTTCAGGGGTTTTGTGATTTCTTTTTATAAATAAAACCCAAGACTTCAGAGTAGCTGAGACCCATGGAAGTTTTCTGAGTGTTTATGGGTGGGTTTATAAAGCTCCCTTTTCTGTCCAAAATATTCCCAGTGTAAGTGTTTAGGGAATCCAGCTGTGAGAGAGCAGTTGGTCTGTTACAGAACGAGACTCATTACATCCGTCTTCCTGTTAGGTTAGAACTTGTGAATTAGTTTCTTTACTGCATGGATGTGAGTCATTCCACACAAGTTTATTGGCCTGAGCATCCCTGCTCTAGTCCCAACAGGAGTCCCTAAAAGCTTTCTAGGAGACTGCCCAGCTAAGGTTCAGAGGAGGCACAACTGGTTTAACACACCTCAATCTGAACAATTGTTACCTGAATTGTTTGCCTTATGTTTATCCAGGGAAGCCTGTGTTGCCTGATTTCCTGAAATTTCATAACTCATAGGTCCAGAGTAGCAGCCCACAATGGAGCCCTTAAGTTAGGTTAAAAAGAAAAGGATTTTTTTGACTAATCAATGAAAATGAGTGCTTAAGGGGGGCTTAAAGAGAAACCTTGAATTCAGCATGAAATTGAGGAAGAAATTAGATGTAAGGAAGGGGGACCAGGTGGCAAAAATAGCAGAATTCAATAGGTTAAAAAAAAAAGGGAAGAAAGAAAAGGAATTTTTTTGAACAGATTTGCATCCACTCCCTGTGGTAAGAGGTGTCACACATGAGGGACAACTCAGTAAAATCTGCTGATGGTCCAAAGAATCTGAGGGCATCAAAACTGTTGTGCAACTTCAGAAAAATAAATTCACAGAACTGGGAAGGTAGGAGGAATTATTTACAGAGAGACGCCTTACCACTCTACCATGTGGATTTTCAACACAACTCTATAGAATTCACCAGAATAATGTAAAATATTCCCTTGGCTCCTACTGAGTGAGGGAAAGGTGTAGACATGTATCTAGAGCTTTGTTCTCCTTCAAACAACAAGCAGAACTGTCCTGAATTAGCTAGAAGGAAAAACGAAACACATTGAAAAGAATTTATACATGACAGTTACTGACTGATATAAACATATAGACTCAGAAGAACTCAGAAATTCAGTGCAAACAAGTAAGAGAGCCATTTATAATATCAGCCTGTATTTCACATTCAGTTTGAATATAACATAAAACTGTATTAGCTGAAGCGTTATTGTTTACTAATCCTTGTGAGTACAGACAAATGAAAATAATTTTCATTGACAGGGTAACTGGCCACTGTGGTGATTTAGCCTCTGTTTTCATTCATCAGCTCTTCATTCAGCTGAAAAACTGCAGCTTTTATTTGTTTTGGAATAGTAAATCTGTTGCTATTAATTCTGATTGGCAAATCTTAAGTGTAGCAGCATGGGGCATTTCAAATACTGTCACGTTCACTTAAGAAATCTTTCAGCAGCATGACAAGGTACTCATTTGTGTTATCAAAACATAGAGCCAAAGATGCTTTTATGCCCTGTGCTGACAGAAGCAAAGCAGCGTGAACCGAGGATTGCTTGTGCTTTGATAGTTCTGGATTCTTTGTTTGGGGCTAGCAAGTGATTTGTGGCATCATCTTCTCTTCCTTTCCTCTAGACAGAGGAAAAATTTGCAAGCATGCAGACTAGAGCTGCCATGGCTCTGAAGACAAGAGCCCTCTGCTGCAAAAAATACAAGTCATTCTTCAAGGAAACTCATAACCTATTATGATTGAAACAAAGAGCTCATTTCTTCTGAAATAGTTAAAAACTTAGCAGATTTTAGCTTTGGTTCACTGTGTCCCTTTTTATTTTTGTTCAGCCTTGACTCTGATGTCTTGTTCAAATGCTATTAGCAAGTTTTACCCTTTTTCAATTTTTGAAACAGCAAAGAAAAATACTGTGTCATTGTCTACAGCCAAAAGTCAACACAGATCAATCTAATGGTTTTTAAGGCAGGTCTATAATTACTGTTATAATCAGTTACAAAATTTAAGTATTTTTATTTGCTTCCTTAAAGGTAGGCTGAAGCTTAATGTGACTGCTACTTGTATCACTTAAACTTGGGTCTTGAACTTGGCTTTCAGAGACCACTCTAGGCATCTTTTTGAGACTGGTAATATGGAAATATCTTTTATGTTTCCCTTTTTATTTGATGTTCATTCATTATTGAGATTAGTCAAAATAATTTACATTATTTTTTTAAGATACATGAGGATAAAGCTGCAATATAACTCAATTAATATAAAGTGTATAAAATGCAAAGGGAGTTTTTTATTCTGTACTCAAATACTTCATTATAAAAATAAATTTTAAAAAAGGGCAGGCAGTGCACTGAAATGCTTTGGCTTCCTGCCCAATACACCCACTGAATCTGCAATACACTGTGACCACTAAGAAGGCAGAGACTTTTGGGTGATCTTAGCCATGCTGCTGTGGATTATATTAAAAGCAAATGCTTTTGATTCTGAAGTCAAAATTCAGGCATGAGTAGTTAAGATAATATCTGTTGTCTTAGAGTTGTCTGTTGATCTGTAGATGAAGCAAATTCATCAGTTCAGACTGTGGAGGATTGCAGTTGTGTTGAAATTTAGTGTGACAGTTTCTGAATTTCTTCTTTTCCTTTTGCTCATCCTAGAAAACTAAGTGGCTAAAGCTCTGCATTTTGCTTCTTCTGAATATTAGCTTTGACAATTGGACAGAATTCTGGCTCTAGGCAGCCCTGCTTGGGCACAGTGTGTTTGGACAAGGTCCCTTTCAACTTCAGAGAGTCTGAGGGATATATGAATAATGATATATTACGTAGTCTTTGCTCAGCTTTTGTGCTACTCTATACAACCACAGTTTTCCTTCTCTTGAGCCATGGTTTGGTTGCTGTTCCCTCAAATTTTCCCCATATTAGAACTTGCCAGTATAGGGAAGCTATCATGTGAACTCTCAGAGAAGAAATTTGGGAGTTCTAAAAACTTACCTGAAATCTTCATTGAGATCAAACAAATCAAGTTCCTGCCATAGTCTGATGACTTTCATACTTGCTGAGAACCTAGTTTAATCTCCTGAAGGTTTTCTATTAGCTTCCTATTAGGGGCTCTTGTTACAAAACGCTCTAGGGAGCACTCTGTTCTCACCAGTACTGAAGAAAATCAATGATTTAAGAAACAGGAGTTCAAGACTAGAGTTCCTGCCAAGTCTTTTTGTATAATAGATCAGTTTTTGAGACAGGTGAAATGCTGCATAATTTTTTACCAAGGACTTGCAGAAGAATGTTTTTGGGGATTTTGTTTTGAAGGCAGCCCCTCAAATTTTGCTTCAGAATTCAGTGATGAGCTGACTTAGTAAAAATAGATTTCAACTGAATGTTGACAAAATAATGAAGTCAGAGAAAACTACAATGTTTTGTATTTGATATGAAAGACACCATAAAAGACTTAGTCTCTATCTTATCACACTCTGCTCATTTTGCTTTGAATTTTTCTGTAAGAGAAGGTATTTCTGAATTGGCCTGAGAAGATTTTAGATTATGCAGGTAAAGAAGCAAGGCTCTGTTTTGTTTGGGTTTGTGGGGTTTTTTTGCTATAATAGAAAATATATTTTAAATGGCTGAATCATTCAAGGTTTAATCACTTCTTAGTGATTGCAACAAAACAAACATTCATTATAGTTTTATGAATAGGATTTGACCATGGGATAATGAGCACTTGAAGTATTAGCTGCAAAAATAAAATTTTCTTCAGAGATCTTAATGCAATTGCTTAACCTAGAAAAGTTATGAAATGGATGATGTTAAAGCACCACTGGTGGGCCATTTCTTTATCCCCTTATATTTGTTCAAAATGCTGGTCACAACTGGAGGTTTTGATTGGTCATCAGTGGTGTCAGTAATGACCAATTATGCTGATAATACCTGGTAAATGAGCAAATCTTACTGTTTGCCTTGTGTAAATTACATTTCATAGGAGCAATAAAACAGCTTCCAAGATTAAGCACTTGAAAGTCATTATAATACTTCTCAGATGGTTAAAGCTGCTCAGAATTCTCAGTCTTCTTCTGTGTATTACCACCCAAGGTGTGATATAATCCTTCTGAAATGCACTGCCTGGAGTCTGCTGTTGCTTAATAAATTACTCCATCTTGCTTATCTCACTCTTCGCATATCCCTATCAGCAGGAAACCATTATGCTGTAGCAACATCCTTTCTTAGTGACATTTTTTCTTAATTAACTGTACAACAATCAAATATTTAATATTCAGGGGAAGACTCTAGAATCATTCTGGAAAAATTCTGTTAGAAATTAATTCTGTCTTCACGTATGATATTTAGTGGTGAAACCTGATTTATTTGGGGGCTTGAGGTATGTTTAGAAATACAAAAAAAATCCAGTATAAAGGCTTTAGGACTGGGACCTAGTTCCTAATTTGGTTTCTGTACCTGATCTGCTAGCTGACCACAGAAACATTATTAAATAATCTTAGATATCAGCCCTTAGTTTTAAAATGGAGAAATTACCCATCTTCCTTCATAAAAACATGTTTTATATCTTCTGATAGAAGGCAAAACTTAAATGCCAGTCTCATTAATTAACAATTTTAATTGCTCTTCAAACTAATGCCAGTCTTGACATATTCACGTAGCAAGGGGAACAGACTTGCTGAGCCTAAAATGCACAGCACTGAGCTGGGAAAGCGAAAAGTCAGATACCAAACACGTTAGGAAACAAATTACATACACCAGCAGATTTGTTTGTGGCATGGTAGTTCCACCTTAAAGTATGAGCCCCCAGATTCATATGTTATTTTGGTTCAATCTAGACTAGTATATCAGTAAGTGTATTTACCTTCATAAAGTCATCTCTCTAAAATGAAGACTGCAGCCTGGTGGTACCCAAGCTACTTTTGCATGTCTCAGTGGTTTGGCCAGCTCTCTTGACAGCATCCAAAAATGAATACATTTTGGCAATTGTGTCCTGTGTCTCAAATGTATTTGGAAACCACAAATGATCACTGGAACTGACAGCATGTACTGAGAGTTGTTGTCATGTATGCAGTACACTTTTGTAAGCCTTGGATGTAGCTTTATGTCCTTTCAGAAGTTTATTTGATTGTCTCTTTTTGGAACTGTAACTCCATGGAATAATCATGCAGCAAGTAAAATGTTCAGTAGTGTGAACATTTGTTTGCAGCACTGTGATATCACTAGTGTGAAACTACCAGGGGATATGCTTGGATTTTCCCCTAATTTGAAGTTAAGATTCAGGCAGTTCTCAGAGGCAGCTTAAATAATGCATTTCTACATCTTCTCTGCATGTGGTTGCTTGAGTAATAGCACTGGGTCCATGAGGCAGTATATTTAGAGATTTTGTGTCTGATATACCGTCTGTGAGGAGGTGGAGAATGAATGGCAGTGTGAAAGCCCAAAAACTACCTTAATTGCCTAGGACTACCTCTGATTGACTGTGAGAAGGCAACATCTGTCTGGCTATAGTGTAAACCCTGATCAAGACCAAGTGAGGCAAAAAGAGAGTAGAATTGGATGTCATGGCTTCTGTCCATCATTCTGTGCTCTTTCAAGAACATCCTAAGGTGAATATTTTACTCAGAACATTTTTTTTAATTGTTATAATTTCCAGTATGACTATATGCTGTAATTGGGTAAAGAATGGATAAATTAAGTTTCGATTAGGTAATCAGTTTTGACTTTTCAGGGTTAACCTGTGTATAATATACATTTAACTGAGGGAACAAGGAAGAGCCATTTAGTCAGGAACTGAGTGCTCTTGCATGAACAAACAACGTAACCCCCATTTTTATCTTCAAAGATGTTTAGAAGCTGAAGAGGCAAGTCTTACTTGTTCTGCTATTTGATATTGCTGCACAGGAGTTTACACTTAAATTGACAACTTCAGTTGTTTAAGGTAGGGAGGAAGTGAGAAATTAGTTTTAGCTTCATTAAAAATACTCCCCCTCTGCTTGGGATGACAACAGTATCATCTGCAAACTGATCAGCCTTTTTCAGCTGAGGACACCCAAGGCACCAGATGAACATGGGTTTTAGAGGGAACCTGTGGTAGTTTTCTGTTGGTTTTCTGCCCTGTGAGGAGTCCCTCCTCTGCAACAGCTGTGCCAATAGCTGCATCCACCCAGGCAGATCCACTTCACAACATCAACTGGTGGGTAGGTGCCAGGAAAATTGCCTGAAAGCTGTAAAGACAGGAGTAGCAGAGGTTTTCAAGCTGCTGACAGGAAAGTCTCCCTCTTCAGCAGCAGAGGGTTTTTTCCTCAGACTTCTTGTAATATTAAAGTGTTAATAAAAGGAGTAAACCAAAATTTAGAAAGGAAAGAAAAAATGCCATCAAATTATTTTTTAAACTAACCTGTTCCTTTCCCTGATTGTTGGGATGAAGGACCAGTCTCAGCATATATGGTAAAATGAGGGCTGTTGCGGGGGTTTGTTTGTATTTTTTTTAATTTAGTCCGCTTCCCAGCATGCAAATCAAGGGGATTACCATCATTATAACATCATCCTGTTGTAGGAATCTCCTACTGCTTAATTTTTATCCTTCCACCGTCAGTATTGGAAGGAGAGATCCTAAAGTAGGACTTCACCTTTTCAGCATTTTTGAAGTTAGTGAGACAGGACTGGGTTAAAAATGCGTGATACCTCACCTACCAGGCAAAAGGGAGATGAAGGAACATGGGTGGTTTTGACTGAAGTCTTGTCTTCCCCCACACTAGAACAGAGTAAAGGTAGGGACGAAGGGAAAAGTCATCTGCAAACAGGCTGTTAAGGAACAGTGATAATAAATCTGTTGAGTGGAGTGTTCGTTGTTCATGCCCAGATATACTTGCTAATAGAACATTTTTAGCCATAAGCATGTACCTCATTCTTACAATGGCTTCTTTTATTTCTATGTCCCCAAAGAGGAAAATCCTCATTGTCCTGTAAAGTCAACTTTGAAGTCGCTTTTCCCTTCTGAAAAACCTGAGTTGTGATCTTAAGCAGGGTGATAGCTGATTTGCAGTGAAAACCAGGTTATTCGACTTTCAAACATAAGCATTCATATTAGTGATTTTCATCAATAAATGACATTATAGCATTTTTCTCTGTGAAACTTAAAAGGATGAGGGTTTCATTCTGTCCTCTGTTCACTGTCATAATACTATATTAGGTCATTTGAGTTTTAGAGATCACTTTGATAACAACATTGCAGGACATACCTGAAGTGGAATTCTAGTCTAAATTTTAAAATGTGTTATTTAGGAACATAATTAGAGCTCTTGCACTGGTGATGATTGAATTCTATAAGGTTAGGAGTTCATTGCAGGGAAGCATTCTGAAAATTAAAGGATAACTAGAATTAGCGACATGAAAACTGAACTGAGGTATCTGAGATGCCTGTGATTCTGTTGCCTCTGAAGTAGTCAGGGGTCACTCTGTACTGATGGATGCTTGGAAAACTTGGAAGAACAGATTTATAAAACAGTTCATAATTCTTTTAAAATTCAAGCAAACCCATATTTTTTAGTGTGTAATCCTTTTTTTAAAGGATTCACCTTCACCCCCTAAAATTTTGAGTCATGGGACTATTTAGAGGTAGAAAGATTATGGGGAAAACTACTTGTCAAAAGACGTGAGGGCTTTACTGGAATAAGTGTTTGTCCTTATGGTCACACTGCATTGTTCTGTATTTTGCTTGGTTCACAGTTGCTCAGTTTCAGCCAAAGGGGACTTTCTCCCTCATATTCATAATGTCCTCTCTGACAGGCTCTTAGCTAAAGCCACACATTAATACCTCATTAATGACATTGTTTAGCTTAATGTTAATTTTACGTACAGATGGTCTGTTTTCAGTCCATTGTGCACAGTTCTTTCTGCTGTCCCTGAAGGTGCTATGTAGAACCCTGTCAGTAGTGTACAGAAAGCCCACACTAAACAAACTGTATGTGACAGTAACACACACATTATCTCCTTAGCCACTTAAGAATATGTACCAGAGATGATAATTGTGGCTGATTGCTTGAGGCTTCACAGCATCTGAATTCAGCCATTAGTAATTGAAAGATTTGGTCTCAGCATCTCTTGAAATCTGATCTAAACGTTGCCAGTGTGCAAGGTTATTTGTTAAGATCCAGTGCCAATATCCTCTAAAATAATAGCAAGCATACATCACTTTGATGCATTCCCAGTGGCTGCAAATAGTTCCTTTACACGGGCACGCAATCAAGTGCCATCTTAAAAGCACACATCACGTCACAGTGCTCCTGAAGAGCATCCCTAGAGGCTCCCTGTGTTTCTTGAAAATGCACACTGAGCTCTAATCTGTGTTTTAGTCCCTGTGTGTATATTAATAATTATATTCTGTAAAATTATTGTCCTATGTTTTGAAAGTGGCAACAAAGAATTATATGAGCAGAGTTCTTTCTTTCTTTCTT